>JASCZW010000738.1:0-178618 GCA_034211315.2 Aedes japonicus
AACTCGTAAACGTCAACCAAAGTAGTCAGGCATGTTTTTTTTTCCTGTCATATTAGATGACTAATGTCAGTTTTGTACTTTGATGTTTGACTAGCATCTATCCACCATAAATATTATGTCACATTCACGTTTGCCGCTCAATTATTCGAGAATGAATTTACGATATGCTTTTTTGATACGGTATTGAAGAAAGCAGTTGACAATAACTTCTTTTAAGAAAGATAATTAGTAGAATCTATATAATAAAAATGAGTTGGGGTTTCCTTTGTCACGATTTAACTCGCGAGCGGAAGGAGCGATCGGCGTGAAATTTTGTATGCAGAGATTTTTGGGGCCGGCGAATAATCTTATGATGGTTTGAGACCCCTCCCTTTACTGGAAAGGGGGGCTCCCATACAAATGAAACACAAATTTCTACACAACTCGAGAACTAATCAAGCAAAAGAAACCAAATTTAGCATGTGTGAGTTTTTGAAGGCAAAAAAGGTTTTTATGGTAGCTTGAGAACCCTCCCCGTCATAAAAGGGGGGGCTCCCATACAAATAAAACACAATATTCTGCATAACTCGGGAACTAATCAAGCAAACGGAACGAAATTTAGCATGTGGTGGTTTTTTAAGACAAAAAATGTTTCTATGTTGGTTTGAGACCCCTTCCCATCCTAAAGGGGGAGGGGGGAGGCCTCCGTTACAAATGAAACACATTACTCTGAATGACTCGAGAACTTATCAAGCAAATGGAACCAAATTTAGTATGTGGTGGTTTTTGAAGACAAAAATTTGTTCTATGTTGATTTGAGACCCTTCCCCTTTCTGAAAGGGGGGGGGGAACCTATTCAAATGAAACGCAAATCCTTGCATAACTCGAGAACTAATAAGAGAAATGGAACCAAATTTCGCATGTGGAAGTTTTTGAAGGAGGGAAATGTTTCTATGGTGATTTGAGACTCTTCCGTCATATGAGGAGGAAGGGGGGAGGGGGTGCTCTCAAACAAATGGAATCCAAATTTCTGCATAACTCGAGAAATAATCAAGCAAATGGAATCAAATTTGGAATGGACGAGTTTTTTAAGGCATGAAATGTTTTTATGGTGATTCAAAGCCCCTCCTCCCTCTAAAAAGGGGGGCTCTCATACAAATGAAACAAATTTCAACCAAACATGAGAACTATACCTACTGCTTTGCAAATTTGTATTCAGTGGTTTTTGGGTGCGGGAAAGCATGTTATGATAGTTCGAGAGCCCTCCCGCTTCTAGAAAGGGTGGGATCCCATGCAAATGAAAAACAAATTCCTGCATAACTCGAGAACTAATCAAGCAAATGGAACCAAATTTGGTATGGGTGAGTTTTTGAAGGCAAGAAATGTTTTTGTGGTAATTTAAGACCTCTCTTCACTCTGAAAATCCCTACCGCTATGCAAATTTGTATGCAGGGGTTTTTGGGTCCGGGAAAGGATCTTATTATTGTTCGACACCCCTCCCGCCTTAAGAAAGGGGGGCTCCCATACAAATGAAAAACTATTTTCTGCATAACTCACGACCTAATCAAAAAAATGGAACCAAATATGGCATGTGGAGGTTTTGTAGGCAAGAAATGTTTCTACGGGCAAACATACTTTTTCATATAAAAACTAATAAATGATACATTAAAAACTTAAAATCGTTCCACAAAAAATTCATGACCCATAAAACTCTGGTCAATATCCATAATAAAATGGATATGATCCATAAAATTTATTAATGTGATCCATAATTTATACAAAATTTAGCAATAAAATGTCAAAAAAGTACCGTTCTATATCTAGGGTATGATCAATAAAATTGTATGGATTACCCATAAACATATAGCGAATGTTCCGTAAAAGGTTCAATATCATTCCTTAAAGTTGTAATATTGATCCACAGAATGTAACATTTGTGCACTAAAATACGTGCACATGATTCATAAATTATTGAAAATGTTCCATAAATAAATTGTCTATGATCCATAAAACAATGAATAATAATCTATAAACTCATATAAATGATCCGTAGCAAATTATTCTTATAGAAAATTTTCTCACTTACAATTTTTCCAAACATTGGTTTTCAGAAAAAAAAAATCAAACAGCTCCTCAGTTAGACACACTATATTGTACAATGTGACATAGTAGCCACGATTTGTTATGCTGTACTCCAAGTGCTAGAAATACCAATGTTGCTCGCTGAGCAGTTGAGGATTGAAGAACTAAGAAAGTAGAAAGCGGTCGAAGTTTCCGATATCGTCTTCAAGTTAACGACTGATTGCAAGCATTTGCCCGGTATAATGCAAACGGAGGATGTTTTTGTAGTTAGGTCCGACGAGCGATGGCGAGTTGGACGGCAAGCGTTTGCCCGGCATAATTTTATAAAAAAATCTTAAATAACCGTTTGATCAAGCCTTAAATTTGACATGTAGAGTAACTGTCCCCATATTAATCTAATTGTTCCTTTATTCATCCTACGATGAATCAAACAATTGGACAGTTGAAGGATCGCTTTCGTTTTCTAATAATGTTTGCTTACTTTTAATAACAACAACAAACATTACTAACTAATCCTGTCACCTGTTCATTGTTTAATTTCAAGTAGGATGAATTGCAAAGTGATGAGATTAATATAGGAAAATCTTCCCTAGTTCTTTACATGCACGAGTTCTCTTTAACAAATTTATTGGAAAACATGTGTCGCAGTTGCGGTCGTAAAAGAACATGAAATCGCGAAAGTAAATCAGCTCTCTGAAAAATTGAAAATCTTCTAAAAAACAATCCTTCTTTAATAGCAATATTTGAGCCGAATAGCTAAAGAAACGGACATGTTAATAGATCTGAGTAGTAGTCAAGGATCGATTTCCCCGTAGCCAAAATTTAAAAAAATATAAACCCAACATTGTAATAATTCTGGCATAATTTATGGATCCTACATATTATTTTTAATGCCCAAAGTTTATTTCCTATGGGCCATATTTAGAAGCTTGTGGTTAATTTTTCAAAACTATCATGGATCATTGACGATTGGATCAATAATTTATTGATCATGTTTATATATTTAAGTTCACAAACGTTACATTCTAAGGATCAATTTTACAACTTTAAGGAATGATATTGAACCTTTTATGGAACATTTGCTATATGTTTATGGGTAATCCGTAAAATTCTATTGATCATACCCTAGATATATAACGGTACTTTTTTGACATTTTATTGCTAAATTTTATATAAATTACGGATCACATTGATAAATGTTATGGATCATATCCATTTTATTATGGAGATTGACCAGAGTTTAATGGGTAATGAATACGTTTTTTATGGAATGAATTTCAATTTTTAATGGATCATTTCTTCAGTTTAAAGGTGCAAACTTAGGGCTGCCGTTTCTACGGTGGTTTGAGACCCCAAGCAAAAGAAACCAAATTTAGCATGTGTGAGGTTTTAAAGGCAAGAAAGGTTTTTATGATGGTTTCAGATTCCTCTTCGCCCTGAAAGGGGGGGCTCCAATACAAATGAAATACAATATTCTGTATAACTCGAGAACTAATCAAGCAAATTAAACCATATCTGGCATGTGGAGGTTTTTGTAGATGAATACTGTTTCAATGCTAATTTGAGACCCCTTCCTTTTCTGAAGGGGGGGGGGGGCTCTCATACAAATGAAACACAAATTTAGGCATAACTCGAGAACTAATAAAGCAAATGGAATCAAATTTGGGATGTGGAATTTTTTAAAGGAGAGACTTATTCCTATGGTGGTTTTAGACCACTCTGCCCTCTTGATGAGGGGGGTCCCATAGAAATGAAACGCAATATTCTGCATAACTCGAGACCTAATAAAGCAAATGGAATCAAATTTGGAAACAGGCTTTTTATTTATATAAAAATGGATTTCTGTCTGACCGATCGGGGTGAAAATATGTATGCAGGTATTTTTGGGGCTTAGGAAGGTTCTTATGATTGTTTTAGACCGCTTCCCCCTTCCGGCTCGCATACAAATGCAACACATATTCTGCATAGCTTGAGAACTAATCAAGCAAATGGAATCAAAAATGGTATGCGAGGTTTTTTGAATGCAAGAAATGTTTCTATGGTAGATTCAAACACACTTTTCAACAAATCCTGAGAATTATCCAGGTAACTAAGCCACAAACTGTGTATTGTCTGGGTAAGAAGAATGTTCTAATAGAAGTTTGAACTCCTTATAACTCAAAAAAAAAAAAATCATTAAAGAAAAGCGTCAGTTCTATTTAATGTTCATTCATTTAGTTGCAGGCGTAGCAACGCTCGCACCGGGATCAGCTAGTTGGTAATATAATGATATTTTACTAAAACTCAAGCGTAACAAACCAACTTTAATTAATCTATTCTATAAGCCTCAATTATTTTATATTTAAGGGAATGCCGAAGTCCCCACTACACCCAAAAGTTAGAAAGTTGGCAAAAAATGCTATTGCAGTTTTTGCAATCATATCTTGAGAAATCCGCATGATCCACAAAGCATTTTATGGTATAAACGAAGCCATGCAAGTGTCTGCAAGCGGATGGCAGCACACAGATTCCCCGAAACAAATTTTATTCCATTTATTTTATCTCGTTTAATTGGTTGAACGGTTACTATCTAGAGCCATGACGCAGCCGGCCTCCAGTTCAAATCTCGGTAGTACGAAATCCCTGCCGGAAGTTGCGTCGTCCATCAAGAAATGCCATAAGTGCGAAGACGCGGTGTTCTGGCCGGGTCTGGCGTCGGCCCACTACTCGAAGCGATCGTTAGAGGAGATGGAGTGGCTGAAGAACCCGCCCAACGCTCCCTATTGGCGTCCCATCCCAGCCAATTTCTGAGCCAACCTGAAGCGTAAGATCTACTTCAACAATTTTGTCACGAAAACTGAGGAGGAATTGATAAATAAAACGAAGAAAGAACTCAAAGCCTACAAGCATGTTTTCGTCCGTCATTGCGAACGTTTCGGTAACTGCCGGAAGACCACTCACAAGGGCGTAGAATTATTTTGCAAGTAAGCTTAAATAATTACCTTCCATGGGAAATTTATCAAAAGCAATTATCTGTCTTAGAAATTAGAAGAAGAATTAGTATCTTTCATTTAATTCCAACTACCTTTGCTTATCTTCGACAGATACGCGTATTTCGTCTACAATGTGCAGACTTCTTCAGTGTCTCGTACTAATAACTCGACTGAAAGAAAACCTTCGCCACCTGCCGTATATATACTATTTTCTAAATACAAATCGTTTACCTATCATTATGTTGTTTATACCTATCTTATTATTAGTTTGTTTAAACCTATCCTGAGTCAAATACAAATGTACTTAATATCTACCTCGCTTTTTTATCTATACCTAACCTATTTATTGTGTAGCAGCGGGTGCTCCGCTTCGTCGGGTTTGATGTCGTTTGGGTAGTAAGTTGAAGAGCCAGTGTAACCATTGCCTTGGTCTTTGATTAGTAGATTTGTGTTCTGTTGTTTGTTTATTTCAAGCTTTCTGCGACGTCTTAATTTCCAGGGTGTAGATGTAGTCCGTAATATTGTGATGTCATTCGTCGTTATGTCGTGATTTTCCGTGAAGATGTGCTCTGATGATTGCTGATTTGAAGTTATGTGAAATCACTTCAAATCTCACATTCAAATTTCACATAACTTCAAATCAACAGTCGCAGTCGCAGTGTTCCGATAAAATGAGGACAGGATCCGTTTTGAAAATTAGTCATTCCGTGAAAGTGGCTTTAAAAATGGTCTCTAGAAAATTACCTCTGAGAAATGTACTCCGGGAAACAACTTATACTGGGAAGAAAATCCGTACAACTTCGTAGAGATTATGAATACAGTTTCATTTCAAATATTTTTGGGAAAAATCCTGGGGAGGGCCTGCAGAATTCTGGAAGGGGCCTAGCCCCCTAGGCACCCCCAGTAGTTACGCCAATGCAGATTACAGAAGTGAACTAGATTGATGAATACAGTAGTAAAATCTAAAGTTACGAAAAAGCTTAGCTCGAGCATCGGCTGTGAAAGGTTGTGTACATGCTGTATTACGCACTATTATACGAGTGATCGAGTGAGCACAGTAAAAAAACAACAAAGCGTCTCTCAAGCATTAATAAATTAAGCTTTGTTTTCCTTACAGAAAACCACCATCACACTTTCTAAGTGACTCCAGTAGTATCCTTAATATTGGTTTATCTCGGTTCAAATCGGATTTCCGGCATTATAAATAATCACTTTGTTTTTCCAATGAAAAACCACCATCACACTTTGTGTATGGCCCCAATAGCATCCTTTCTGTTGGTAGAAATCGATTCAAATCAGAAATCGGTACTAATATTTAAATATTTTACTAAACGAAGCGTGAATTAAGCTTTTCGTTTACCAAAACGAACCATGTTTCCACCCAATCCTGTTATCGAACATCAAAGTGATTTCTCGTGGAAATACGGCGGTGGTTTCGGCTTCCAATAAAACGTCCAAATAAACGTCAACACATTACCACCTTTTCCTTATCTGACCTGCCTTCAGGCGAGGCCATCGCCGGTGTTACATTAGTTTGGAATCACCAGTTTTACACATTGAGCATGTATGCATCATCTGTTGATCCTCTGTGTAATAAAAGCTGATCTGGCAGTAACGGAGTAACAACCTCGGGCGGTCAATCATGCTCATTATCCTGCTCATGCTCATAAAAATGGATAAATTCTTGGAATAAGATAAAACAACTGCAACTTGTCGCTCTGACTAGCTTACTGTCTTGCTTTCTCAACGCTGAATCAAACTGTATGATATGAATCCTAGAGGGTTTGAGCTGTTTAGTGGAATACTATAATCAGAAATTAGATAGAAGAACAGATCATTCCACTTAGTCATTTTATATCCGACAGATCATGTATTATTTAATGTTCAGTGTCTCGTACTAATAGTACCCAGTCGAGTTGTTAGTACGAGACACTGAAGAAGTCTGCACATTGTAGACAAAATACGCTTATCTGTCGAAGATAAGCAAAGGTAGTTGGAATTAAATGGAAGATACTAATTCTTCTTCTAATTTCTAGTTGTATGATATGGTCAACATATCTTCTCAATAATACTAAACTACAGTACCGTAAAACGGGGTAACATTGATTGGTTTGGCCCATATCATGAATAGTTCAAATAAATATTTTTCTTTGATACTCTTGCTAACTATCAACTATGTTTCTTAAACTAGTATTATTTGAGTTCTGAAAGCTATAGCATTGGTTTGAATATTCAGTTTTTTGATTATCCAAGAACTGAAAATTTAATTGAGCATAGTTTCATCAACTTACAACTACGGGGAGAAAAAGTAATCAACGCTCATCTAATAGCTAATATTATAGGTTAAGAGATATTTCCCTAGTAGCACACTTGTTTCAACCCTGTAAATGGGACTGTTCTGTGACTCAATTTAGTCACAATCAAGCCGTTGAAACCTGTTTTGCTCGTTGTGTGCTGCTTGGGATTTTTTACATACTTTAGGCTAGATAGGTTTGGTTCGTGGTTAAAGGGAAAGGTTGTAATTAAATTGTTAGTTGTAACTATTTAAAAAAATAAGAGATGGGTTATATTAGGGATATAACCGCGAGATTCTCGTAGGACCGCGTTGGTGTATAGTAGATAATAATGGTATTGTTCAAATAATAAATACATACCATAACACATATGGTTGATCAACAATCATCAATTTGAGGTAATTTGAGTATTTTATAGTATAGATTATACAACTTAATATCTATAATCTATCTATTTTTGTTGTTTCTCAATGGCCTCGTGCTTCCGCTTGCGAGACTCCGCAACGTTCTTCGATTGCCTTTGCTGAGACATTTTTTGAGAACGTATTAGTCAAACTGGACAATGCAACTTATCATTCTCTTGTTTTATGCCCACAGAAAATCAAAGCATTTGAAAAGTTAGAAGATCCAATGAAACAATTCAGCGCCAACATTTGATTAGTGCGTATGTATTTTTGTAAACAAACACTTTGTTTGCTAATTTATCGGATAGAAAATAAATCTAGGGTGTTTTTTTTTCATTAGGACGAATCTAACATTGAGATACTCTCTTTGATTAATTTATATTTCATTCATATTCCAATCACTTTTACGTTTTTCATTCTACGATTTGTAGTGCATGCAAGTTGTGCAGCACTGTTTTGTTTCGATCTGTACAAAAGGACCCGTCGAAGTTTTATAACGGCGCTGTAATGAATGAAAGAGAGCGAGACCGGAGACAAACTCTGAATGTTAGATTTGCCCTAATGCAAAAAAAAACACGGGAAATATCCGGCATTGCTTTGTCTCCCATACCACAACCAGACTGTCATTAACGGGAGAGCAAAGCCTCGTTCGAGCCGACAGCATGAAGCTGCTTGTGAACACTGAACCAATTTCGTTCCCCAGCGACTATGGAAGAATCCAGGCAACGCAAAAGTGAGGTCAAACATCGTTTCAAAATGTTTTTTCGAACTGTCTAAGCAAAGTAATTGGTTATAAAAAGATAAGAAAATCAACGATTATGACGATACTGACCAATTCCATACAGTTTGAAACATAGGTAGAAAGTTATTACCATTTTCAATTTTAGGTACTACGATGTTTAACCTCAATTTAGCTTTACGTGGATTTCTCAATATAAAGGGTGTATTCGATAAAAATGGCACACACATATATACGCATCAAAATTAAACTGATTATCGGATTTTCTTGAAATTTTCAGGGAATCAAGAACTACTAATGAGTTTTGATTTACAACATTTGTTTTATTCAATTTCGTCTCCCATCCTGAATGCCCGCACCTTCCTTTTCACTCCACCCATCAAATTTTGTACAACCGATTTTCCCAGTGTTTTTGTTGTTTTTACCCAAATTTTCTTCAATTCTAGCTCTATTTTTATAGTTTTGGAATGATTGCGAAGTTCCGTTTTCATAAATGCCCAGAGTTTTTCAATTGGACGAAGTTCCAGTGAATTTGGTGGGTTCATATCCTTTGGCACAAAATTCACTCCGTTGGCTCGGTACCACTCCAATACGTTTCGAGCGTAGTGGCAGGATGCTAGATCAGGCCAAAACAGAGTTGATCCTTTGTGCTTCTTAACGAATGGCATGAGACGCTTCTTAAGGCACTCTTCCGTGTAAATCGCACCGTTTATTGTTCTGGAAGTGATGAAGGGAGCACTTATTTCACCACATCCGCAAATCGCCTGCCAGATTAGAAACTTCTTTGCAAATTTCGATAGTTTCTTCTTTCGAACATCCTCCGGAACATCGAACTTCGACTTGGCAACGAAATATTCTTGCCCAGGAAGTTGACGGAAGTCGGCCCTGACGTATGTTTCGTCATCCATCACGATGCAACCGGATTTGGAGAGCAGCTTCGTGTAAAGTTTCCGGGCGCGGGTTTTCGCAGTGATGTTTTGTTTTTCATTCCGGTTTGGGGCTTTTTGCACTTTGTAAACATGTAACCCAGCACGCTTCATGGTTTTTTTGCACAAAACCGACTGACACCTTAGACTTTTTAGCGACATCTCGAATTGACATGTTTGGACGGTTCTTGAATTGTTGTACGACTTTCCTGGCCATTTTATTGTCCATTGGACCATTTTTACGACCACTCCCTTCCTTCCTTTGGACACTCAGACGCTCCTTGAAGGTTCTTATTACACGAGACACAGTTGTATTTGCAATTCCAAGCCTTTTAGCAATCCACCGGTGGGACGCCCCTGGATTTTGATTGTGAGTGCACAAAATTTTCGCACGGACAATTTCTTGTTTCGACGACATGACTGGAACTACTGAATGTATAACTATGAAACTTGGCGGATGTAAATAATACACTATGGATAAGATCTACTCAAATTTCTAGGTTTTTTACTCATACGATTCAAAAGTAACAGAAGATTTTCTGTGTGCCATTTTTATCGAATACACCCTTTACTAGCGTTGCACTATTGTCCAGATCACGAATTCACGAGGAAAGATGCTCCCAGCGCTTAAACTTGAAACTTTACAGCAAAGTGATGTTCTACAACATAGTTCGTATCACTAAGGCCCATTTTTGGATGTTGATTAAGATTAGGGTGGTCCCCATTTTCACGGAAATACAAAAACAAACTTTTTTTTTGCAGGCACAGACGTTGACATTCTTGGGAAAAATTGTAGCGAATCAAAAAATGGGCCTTTGTGATACGAACCATGTTATAGAACATCACTTTGTCGTAAAGTTTCAAGTTTAGGCGCTGGGAGCATGTTTCCTCGTGAATTCATGATCTGGACCATAGTGCATTGATAGCATAGCCAAAAAGAAAAGGAGTCACGAAAATGCAGGATGAAGCAAATTCAATAATAGACAAAGTTATTTTGAAGAAGAAGAAAACATTTGCTGCCCGTTTCCTACGACCTTGTTAGGGAAAACCCATTTTTCAACCTGTTGATATGCAAAATTTTATGGCAGCAAAAGTTGGTCATTTTGGCTTATGAATAAAGTCATTCTGTTAAGTCGAACGAGAGGTATAAGCGTTCAAAAACCTTTCACTTTTGCGTAACGCTCTTATTTTTTAAAATTTTGATATGCCACCCGGTATAGAAAAGAGAAAAAATGTCATGCAAAATTTTTCAAATAGCTTTTTTGCTACAACTTGTTACAAAAATCGAGGCAACTTCGCTAATTTGGCTTTTTTATTTAGGCAAAGTAGCAATCTGACAATCTTCCCGAGCAACACAAAACCGTCATATTTGGTTACAATGACTTGATTGTGACTTACTTGAGTAGCACTGGAGTAACATCAACTGTATAGCAACAAGTTATCTTGAACCTTGCTAGGGCGAAAAATAAGTATAACAAATTTAAACTAATAATATTCTAAAAATAAAATCAAATCTTGCTAACCCCCCCCCCACCTACGCCTATGGCTAAGACTCAATAAAAAATAACTAAAAATCGTAGTATCCGTTGGTCCGGGGGCCTTGTTAAACATTTTTTGCATACTGTATGCATCAACTATTGTAGACAAAGACAACCTAAAAAACTAAAAACAACCAAATCAAACACCAAATAGCAGATTTCTCCAATTTTCTTTATAAAAACTTTAAATTGTATAATCTTTTGAAAAAAAAAAAAACCTCTTCAATGCTTCTAGTAACGCGAAAAACACTTCCCGGCCATCACATCGTTCAAAGGCACCTCCCGCGTGAGAAATGTAATACGACATCGATTCTGTTGGAAGCCCTCCGTTTGTCGCACAGTATCGAACTGCCATTAGCACAGTGTTCGAAACGAAGGCTCCCAACTGCATCCGGCGGGAAGTTATTCTGCGGGATATCAATAGCATTCTGGCACCATCGGAGGACGGCATCCCATTCGAGGAATCTTTTTCAACTAAATTCTGCACCGAGCATAGCAATCCCGCTCCAAAACACCCACATTGATCCAACGCCGGCCGAAACACCAACGCCATTAGATAAGAGATCTATTGCCTGACGTCGTCTCGGTGTCTCGTTCGGCAAACCCGGTGAGCCCAGGAAATTTGCACTTCAACTCACGAGAAACGCATATTAATACAGTTCGACCCCCGGGAAGCGTGGCCTACTGTTTACCTCTTCCCGGAAAGGAAGTCAGCGCAAAACCAACGTTCACCGGAGCGAGAAGGAAGACGGTGCCACGCTCATTATTGGCAGCCTGCAACGAACGTCCGTCTGTCGATCCGGCGGTCATTTATCTGTCAACCAGCAGCGGAATGTCTACATGAGTAGTCGGTTTCGTAGTCCGGTGGCGGCCCTGTGGATGGATAGTCGGATACCGCTTGGCAGCTATTGATGGCGGTGATCAATGAGAGTGATATGTGCCGTTGGAATACGGGAATACGGAGGTTCCTTCCAGATGACCGGTTAAGTGGTTGGTTTTCTGTTTACTAAACATTGAGAAATCGAAATTCATTTGTCTACGGCACGTAAACATTCCGGCCAATATGTTGACGGAATCGTAAATTTGAATCAAAAGAAACAATTTCTCATCCATCAAAACCAAAGTAGAATAAGAAGAAGAGACAAGAAACAGGGCGACAATCTCATAAAACCCGGAGAATATTCAATTTTCCATTCTGCTGACTCAAGACATCAATTTTCTCGAGAAGAGGGCTTGCCACACGCTCGTATGTTCCTTCGTTAGATGAGTGCAAGCTCAGTCGCAGGGGTGGGGTAGGGATGCTTCCAAGCTTCGCATAAATTTTTGTTTTGATAGCTTTGGTTTTATTCTTCAGCACCAACCAACCGTCGCGTCGGTCGGAGGGTGTGCCGGGAGTGACTTTTGGCTGTTTGGCCGCAGTACACCACTGGCAAATCCCCATGTAAATCTCGCGCGAAAACATTGCGATCCTTTTGGCTTGGAAGTGGCTTCCCGCAGTGCAAAATGATGCAATGAAAAAATGATAAAAAATAAATTATGTATGAAACACATATAATTTCGAGGCATTCGGCGGATGTCGGGGATGCTGTTTGCAGATTTTTACAATGTGAGAAATCTGTGCTGATGTGTGCATGAAGGAGACAATGATTTTTCTTGATGGTATTGCAGAGGAGATAATGAATAAAATGTTTGACAAATTAGATGGGGAATGGCCAGTGATTTGGTTTAATTGAACCGGCATCCAGTCCAGTGAACTAATTTGAATGTGTAAAACTTGATGGGTTTCATATGTATGCTCTATGCCGACTCCCGAGCGTGAAGAACTAGCCTAAGGAGCGAAATCAGACGTAAAAACAGACAGTAGTCATTTTACTTTTGTCAATTTGACTAAATTAAACACACGAAAAAATTAACTGTTATGGAAGAAATTACCATGGCATTCATGAACTGTTTTTTTACAGGGGACGGAACAGTTTTGCCACCAGCAGATGGTTTAAAAAAAGTTGCGACATAACTTAATGTCACTCATAGTTTCGTTGATTGCTGGCTTATTACTGCGAGCATATGATGTTTATTATATGGAATCAAATTCTAATAATGAGCATGAGCATGATTGACTGCTTGCGGTTGCTACTCTGTTATTGCCAGATCGGCTGTTATTACACAGAGAACCAACAGATGATGTTTGGGAGTAACAGTCATCCTCAATGTGTAAAAACTGGCGATCTAGAATTTAAAAAAAAAGCAATCCATGCAGGTCAAATAAGGATAGGGCAGGAGTATGTTGACGTGACACTCACTCTGATGGAAGCCGAGAACACCTCTGCACTTCCACGAGAACTCACTGGGATGTTGGATATATGGGGTAGGGTTAGCAGCATGGTTCGTTTTAGTAAACAGAACGATGAAATAAGGTAGGGTTATCATTTTGATAACCATAAGATTTTAGACGTTGTTTCCGGTTTATACTCCAGACATCCGGTTGACCGGAGATGTACAGTATATGAATGCTATTGGGGTCAGGCACAAGTGTGCGTGGTTCACAGTACTGGAATATAAAAATGTCACGAAGTAAAGCTTTAAGTTTAAGAATGGCAAGCGTAATAAGAAAAATAAATCCTGTAATTTTAGTATGGTTATAAGTAAAATAATATGATGAAATAATTTAAAAAGCAATCATAGGCATATGATAATAATACGCAGCTTGGTGCATCTTTACCGCTCAATCAGGTGCAGATGGATGTAACTCTGGAATGCGAAGGTGATATTGCAATAAAATAAAACATAAAACATTTAATTGAATATGAATCAATAAAAAATATGTATGTATTCTTGATACATAAATGGCGTACAGAGACACCTGGTCCGACTTTGCGCTCGAAACGGAATGATGAAAAGGAAGAACAGTCCGCCCTCTATCCACAAACTATCAGTAATGGAGAGTTGGCACTCCCATTCTCCCCATCCAGAGAGCTTCAAGCAGGCTATGGTTATTCATAACTATTATACTGCCGTTCTACGCACAACCGTCGCATGTTCTATGGGTTTCCCTAAATACATGGGACAGTTATGACTAAAACAGCAGTATATATGAACTTCATGCGGTTGACCCTGGAATGCAAGAATTGTTGTAAAGATCCAAAGTGTAGAGTTTCGTGATTTCGCACCTAGGCACGTTTCCGTTCGTCCTCAGCGACAGCAGCAACTCACCAAAATCTCGATTTGAGGCATCCTGAAAAAGTCTGTTAAATCTATGGAAATTTTTCAAAACCAACTCTTATGCATTCCAACCCATTGCTGCCATGGTCTCTATTTGCCGCTTAACGCCGCAAACCACTTTTCCCTCTGCTAGCGCAACAGCTACCGCTCCTGAGTTAGGAAAATAGGGAAGATCCAATTGAAAGGGTGTCAAAGAATGGAATGGACGAATGAACAAATGGAATATCATAATACCACTAAATGAAACCATTTAAATATAATCCTATATTGCTTATAAGTGCATACAAGTCTTTTATAGAATAGTTTTTAAAGTTAAGTAATGTAATTTTAATGAAATGTTATGCTAAAATATTGAAAAACAAATTGATGATTAATAATAGATGGGACTCCGATAATCGCTGTCATTCGTTGTTGTTCATCGTAATATATTGGTGAGTTCTGATTAATACTGTTCTCTTTCACCCATTTTACCAACCCTACACGATTTTCACTTAAAGTCGAGTATTCTATTATAAACGTGCTCAAAGTTCGTTTTCCCTTGTTCCCCTACTTATTGGAACCTTTTTACTACACACTCTCGCGCCACTTTACTCAATTTTTGAGTACAATTGTATGCTATCTCTTTTTCTCTCACGGAAATGTTACTCAATTTTCGTTAAAAAGTGGATCAACACAATTTTGGAGTAGATCCTTTTTTACGAAAATTGAGTAATATTTCCGTGAGAGAAAAAGAGATAGCAAACAATTGTACTCAAGAATTGAGTAAAGTGACGCGATAGTGCACGCTCAAAACACCATCTCATTCATTCGTATTACTGTCTCTTCCCCTCTCACGGAAAAGTCACTCAAATTGAGTTAATCCACTCCCTAACGAAAACCGAGCAACACCCCCGTGGGCGAAAAAGAGACAGCGCACAAAAACTGACCAAAATGAAACGGGAGTATAGGCTTAGTGACGTTTAACACACGCACACTCCAGCACCATCCAGATCAAAAAAGTGCACGCTCAGAACTCCATCTCTTTCTTTCGTATTACTATCCCTTTTTTTCACACGGAAAAGTTACTCAATTTTCGTAAAAAGTAGATCCAGTGAAAAATTGAGTAGATCCACTTTTTACAAAAATTGAGTAACTTTTCCGTGTGAAAAAAGGGATAGTAATACGAAAGAAAGAGAGGGAGTTTTGAGCGTGTGCAATTAAGAAGGAAACTCATTTGGAAGAAAACAAACCATCACTCCTCCGCATGTGCCAGAAAGAGAAACGTCAAAAAGCCGAATAATCAGCAACAATCAACTTTCTCTTTCATTCATGGATCCATCACATTCATGGTCAACACAATTTCGGAGGAATGCTCTGTTAACCGTTTTCAATTTGAGATACACCACATTACCCTCACACTCAAAACAGCCTCTCTTTCATTTGTATCACCGTCCCTTTTTTTCTCACGGAAAAGTTACTAAATTTTCGTAAAATGTGGAACAACTCAAATTATGAGTTGTTCTACTTTTAACGAAAATTGAGTAACTTTTCCGTGAGAAAAAAAAGACGACGATACAAATGAAAGAGAGGCTGTTTTGAGCGTGCTCCATACTGTGCGAGATCGAGACTAACAGATGATAGAGCTTCACCAAACCACAACGAAATGGAATCAAATTCTAATAATGGATACTAACAACTCTAAACCAAAAAGTGTGTTTTGCATCAAGCTGTCAAATACAGTCAATGGAGCAAGTGTGTTTGAAACTGTCGGCAAAAATATGGCGACATTTTTCTCTTTCTGTCTTCTATCCTTCGCATTCACTTGAACTGTACCTATAAACACTTGGTGGTGTGCGGGCCTCAACATTCCGCAGTAGGCGACTATTTTGCCATAAATTTCACATTTACCACATTTATTGAAAAGTGCAAGCTCTTCAATGCATCTTTCAAGCTGATAACCGATCATCATGAAAGTTGTTGGGTCATCCCAATTTCGAGGTAGCGTCACGTCAAGATCACAATCAGTATCCAATTGTGGAATCCTTTAGGAACTTGAGGAGGCATTTGTGGGCATAAAACTGATGTCAATCGCATTAACGTCGCATGTAGACGTCCACAATTACGAAATGTCTTTCTGATTTCGTAAAGAAGTCCAGAGCAATTCTTCCAGGAAAGCTACCCAAAGTGACCCTTGCGGTGTTTTACCACACAGGCACTACTTAAAGACTCTATTCCAAATGATCTTCAATGGACCAAAAACAATCTATCTAGTGGTTGCAGAGTTCTTGTGAAGTAATGGTAAAGTGAAATCTGAATTATTCTGTTCTTTTTATCGGCATCAATTAATAACAGTGGAAGTGCATTTTGAACACTAAATTGAGAGTAAGCAACAAGCAAAATTAACGAGCAATAAGCTTGAAATACTCAACAAGACAGAAGAAGACAATCAATAAAATAATAACATAAATTAAATTTGAGTTTCAACTATGTGCAAAAGTGTTTCGTCAAGTTTTGACTGTTTGTTGACCTTCGTCTGACCCACCTACAGACCATTCTCTTTGTTAATTTATTGGTCTTCAATCATACATGCAGACCGGTATTACATTCTTGCCTTAACTCTAATCTTACATATATTATGAGAAAAATACTTGTTTTAGTTTATTTTTATGTATTGTTACATCAATTGTTGTACAGTATTTGTTATAGCAAGACATCATCTCCATTTTGGGAATAGTTAGTTCTTTGATTATTTATGTAGAACAAATTCCTGTTTCTTAAATGACGGGTGGGAGTGTAGGAATTGAGCTTCCCTAAAATTTCTGCGTCATTTACTCCTTACCCGATAACATCGTTTATAAATGCTAGGATTGCAAACTCACGTCGTTTTTCAACAGCATCTATTTCGAATAACAAACATCTAGATTCATAAGAAGGTGGCCGAAAAGAGCTCCAACCTAACGTACGCAAAGCCAACAATAAAAACTGCGACTCAATACGTTATTTATGTGTATCTTGATATGGAGCCCAAAACTTGCTGACGTACATAATAAGGGGCCAACGTCTTCATTATTGTACAGGGATTATTGAAATGATAACTTAAAATTTTGAAGAACCCGAGCATATTACTTGCCCTGTAAATTATACTGTTATAGCGCTCTACAAAAGTTGGTCAATGTCCGATGATTTACGAATTTCCATGAAAAGTATCATGTCGTCCAAGTGGTGCTCCCGATGTAAAATTCACAACCGATGATAGATTTCTTTCCAATCTTACTCATTGTGTTCTTCCAAGCAAGTATGACTACATAATAAAAATAAAATAAATTTCTCGAGTACTTCTTCAAAAGGACGTAAGTCACAAAATGTAAACAAACGCGGTATTCATGGCATGTTATTTAGATATCATGTATATATGCCCATATTTATTGAACTTTTTGATGGATTATTTCTGAAAGCTTTTATCCTTTTTTTACAAAACGGTGTAAAATCACTTTTGGGAATAATGTAGATACGCCGCTTGTGTTGAAAAGTAATTTACAAATCATTATTATATCATTTAAATGCCCTTTAATGACGCACTCTTTATACCACAAGGTTAAAAATTTGGATTATTTACAGTAAAAATTGATTTTTACAACGTTTTTTGAAGAAAAAAATAATACGTCGTTTTGATAAGTTGGACGTATCTGTGTGAAATATGACAACTTGACGTAACATTTCGACGCATCAACATTGTCATTCGCAGAATGACGTATCATTTTGACGCAAGTAACATGCTTTCTAACATACTGACGTATCAAAATGACGTATTATCTTTTTCTATTGCAGACCGTTGTAAGAAACATTTTTCTTGAATTGTACTCCTAGTGTAATTTTTAAGTACAGTGACGTAATATCTTTTACCAATGTGTAATTCAATGGAATTTAATTGGGATACACATGTCCGGTTTTCAAATAAGAATTAGAACTCAAATAAAAACTTCAAATAAGAACTCAAAAAGTTCAATGCTGATTTTCTCATTTTCGTCCAAATGTTACTTACGCCCACATGAAAAAGTACTCGAGATTTGAAAAATATCTAAGACAATTTGGAAGGCAACAAAAGAATATCGACTCCATCAAATGCTTTGCTTAAGTCTGTGTATAAGGCTTCAACATAATTGCCTTCATCGAATGCATTTATTGAAAAATTTACAAAATTCAGTAAATTTGAAATGGTAGAACGTCCTTTCATAAAGCCATGTTGCTTGGTAGAAATAACATTTTTTACTTGTGAAAAAATTGGTTGATTGTTGTTGGACTCAAATAGTTTCAGTGTACAAGATAATATTGCAATCCCACGATAGTTTTTAACATCTGATTTTTTCCCGCTTTTGAAGATAGGAACCAAATAAGAATCCTTCCAAATAAAGGGAAATATGCCAGTTTTTAAAGATGAATTAAACAACCAAACAAGGGTTTCACAAATTGCTTTGATAATTCTTTCAAAAGACGTACTGACAATAATCCATAAGGACCAACACCAAATATACTCTTTTAACAATATAAGTCATTTCCTTTTTTCCACATACACATGTTAGGCGACCCGTGTAGCGGTGCAAACAGAACCATCTGGTGATAAAAAAGGTTAGCAAAATATATTTAACCATCAATTTGGTTCATTCATTCTACATACATTCAGGTAAAACTAATATACTCTTTTTATGAGTATGGTTTGCTCACACAGAAAAAAGTTTGATAGTCAATTTTACCAATATTGGAGAATAGGATGACTAGGGCAAAATAATGATTTTCAACCAACTATAATCATGGTCAAAATGACCATTCAAAATAGTTGATTCAATATTCACTATAATGTGAGAATAGTTCCTGTAACCATGACCACAGTCAATAATGTGATGATGAAAAAATGTCATCGGCCAAAAATGTGTAACCATGATTTATTTGTCGGTACAGCCATATAATTTTTCTCAGTAGACTTTTGAGAATAATGCCTTGTTCAGACTACAGAGTTATAACATGTTATAACGGTTCTCAAATAATTCCAACAAGAAATCCGTCATCAAGATAGGCTTATAACATGTTATAACTCTGTAGTCTGAACAAGGCATAACGCAGATACATCAAAATGTGCTTTTTATGCCTTACTTAGATTGCGGAGTTGTAACATGATACAAGACTATCTTGATGACGTTTTTCATAGTGATAATTTTTAAAAACCCTTGTATATGTTACAACTCCGTAGTCTGAACAAGGCATTACTCCTAGAAGAGAATTAATTTTCCCCCTTTCGATGAAGCAATGTCAGGAAACAAGCCTACACAGAAAAAAAATCTTGCAGTAAAAACTGCCATTTTACCTGACAATGCCTATTTTCAAAACTAACATGTAATTTCAGTCAAATTTACTACGTTTATGGTTCAGCCTTCCACATTTGTAGTAAATTTGACAAACCTCATGTTGATATCAACTTCACCATTCATTTAATCGCAGGCATGGTAAAATCAAACGCATTGTTAAGCACCTTAGTTTAACAATTTGTGTTTCAATTTGTCTGCTGAGTACTTTTGGAATATTACGCTAGGTAAATCGAAAACTGAATAGCTTAGTTTGAGCGTGTGCATGTGGTAGTTGCCACGCTTCTCACTTATGGCGCCCCAAGCGCAAAAAAAGGCTCGCCTGAAAAAAGAGGGTAGTGACTTATATTGTTAATATAGTATATTTGCCAACACCTTGAAATACATCCAATGTGCTTGAAGAAAGCAAAATATCGTTGAGGGATACATCATCAAGAGTGACATTTAGAGAAGGTTCAGGTATATATGAAAAATATTGATCCTTTCCGTTAACTTTTTGAAAAAAAAAACAGCAAATAAGTTACTAATCTCGGATTGATTTTCACAGCCTTTGTCTGTGAATTGCATGTTTGTTGCATGTTTGTTGCATGTTTGTTACCTTCTCATTTTAAACAAGGCTGATAAAAGATTTTGTTTCTGATTAAATACACTAAGGTTTTATTTTTGCACGTTCCACTTTTAGTATGGAACCGTGTAAAAAAACACTAAATAGAGTTGATAAATTCACATGCTTGAACATGTTACATTGCTTAGATTTTGTTTCTATGCGTTACCATTCCATACAATGGCCAAAGAACAGTTTTTAAAATTTGAGTATTTACACTAAAATTTTTGATTTTTTTGAAAAACTGCCATATGATTACTTTTGGCCCAAAACGTAAAATGTGATTTGAATTAGGTCGATAAGTTGTTCCGTTCTGGAGTAATCGCCTAAAACAATCCGTGTAAAAAAAAATTGTATGCTTTTGGATGAATGCTTGTAGCCGTAGTAGCTGCAGACACTCGTTGACGTAAACTTGTTAGGTCATCGTATCTGTTGTTACGAAGA
Source organism: Aedes japonicus (assembly GCA_034211315.2). NCBI lineage: Eukaryota > Metazoa > Arthropoda > Insecta > Diptera > Culicidae > Aedes > Aedes japonicus. The sequence continues at coordinate 20,538 of JASCZW010000738.1, forward strand.
TTTTGATCTTCAAACCACAACTGCTAGTAACCTGCCAAAGCATGCCTTTTAGAAATTATTGACAACTTTTTGGATTTTGCTATGCCATGATGCGACATCAACCCCCGAGCATCTTGACAGATGAGCTTGGTTTCACGTACCCATCTACAAATTGTAGATGTCTCTACCGTGCATAAACAAAAGGGCCATCCACTTTCGATACTATCGCTTTTAGCTTTGGAATGCATGTTTGAGAGCAGTGCAAGAGCAAATGTTTATTTGGGCGTAATGTTGATGTTGAATGTTGGCTTTTATCCATTCCTTTGATTTGAATCGTATCGAATATAAATAATCATTACTTGAGAATGGGAATGCGGGAAAGTAAAACAGACAGAGAGAGAGAGAGAGAAAAACGGAAGAAAACGAATGCTGAAGAGGAGAATATTTGTATTTAATGTATGAGTTACACTTCTCTCAGCGCCACAGAGCCCAAGTAACAATTTTGGTTTTATTCCAGCCGTATAGCATTCCTCCCGGCTATGTTGATGACACTACATTTAAAACTGTTTTGTCCACCAACATCTTCTCTATGCATCTTGAAAGTCGAAATTAATAAAACTTTTACAAGACCATTCGATTTTGAAAATGTTTTAGTAACAGATGATATGACCACTTGAGAACCTTCATAAAACCTATTGGCTGCCATCAAAACCAGCATTCTGTCAAATGGCCAAAGCTGTCAAACTTCACAATGAAATCGTGGTTGGTTTTTGTTGTTCTGCTTTGTTCGATATTCTACTTTTCTGATTCAACAGTAAATAATATCTAAGAAAAAAGTTCTAGTGTTGCTGGAAATTTTGTTTGCAGCAAAATGTCCAAAACAAATTGAGTTTTTTATAGCATATCATGCGCTAAATCCTATGCGCATTTAATTTTATGGTTAATATTGGCACGATAAGAGCCAAAAATTGATGCGCCTCAGATATTATGCGAGTTGACATAAAAAAAAATTGAAACAAATATATATTCGATAAATTAATCATGAATTTCCTGAATGTTTATGGATTTCAATCAGGTTATCTAATAGAATGCCGAAATTGGTCTCTGATCTACAAATCATTTGTATTACATTTATTTTTAAAATTTGGTGTATTTTCACATTTCAATTACGATATACGATAATTTCATTACAATATACGAATGATATTTCAATATGGCAATTGAAAGGAATCACAGTTTTGCCAAAAAGCCAATTTATCTTCGCTACGGCTACTATAAAACTATTTGGTCTTTTGGTGACTTTCCTCAATGCCAATTTGCCGTTTAATGCATTTACTGGAGATAAAATGGTTTTCAAATGTTTTTTCAACTGACCATAATAAGATAATTTGAATGAGTCCAACTCTTGCTGCCATAATAAAACCAAATTGATTTCTAGTGGCTTTCATAAAACTTGAATAAAATTTAATAAAGCTGGATGACAAGCTGAAACCCTGATTCATCTAAATTAAAAATTCGGTCCGGATTCCTGCAAAGTATCGTCTACTTCAAAAACGAATCCTTAGAGCAATGATTCAGTTTTCTTGAGTTTCCTTTTTTTTATCGAATGATGCCTCTACAAGAAGCGATTTTCCCAGTCCCAATCCCACCTTTCCAAGACGTAGGAAGAAGAACAACAAATGCAACTCACTTTTTGAACTTGCTAATCCTACAAGGAAACGACGAGTGTCAATTTCTAGATGCGCGGATGACCAAATGCGATGCGAATGACTAGATGCGTGGATGCAAATTTTATGATTTGAAATATAGCAATATAAGTATCGTTTAAGTAAGGAGTATCGTTCAAGTATTCTTTAAAACTAGTATCAGGGTTTATCAAGTCCACTAGCGTTTTGGATTTGTAAGTTAGGAGTGTCTTTGAAAGAAATTGACCTTAATTTTTCACATATCACTAAAGGCACTAAAAGGAACTATGCTATCCGCAACGCTGTATCTATCTTTTTGATAATCAGATCTAGCAAAAACAAAATTGCTTGTTCAAAGCTTTCGGAGTGGTATAGTGGGCTCTTTATAACCTTCAGCTCTTGTTTTTTAAATTCTCCACAAAATCCATGTAGTTACATGTTTGTCCTTCATCTGACTCCAGAACATCGGGCATTCCATACTTTCATACGTAAGAACCATTTAACTATCGGTAGTATTTGAGCACGATCAAGCGCACATTCTTTTGCCAGTCAAGGTGGTGCATTCGTTCCTGCCTTGACCTACCCCGCATGGGGATGCTTGACAAAAGATTGTGTGGTTGTTTCGAAATACTACCTCACAATGCCCTTTGCTCAATTTCAAAAACTACTTCTATTCAATTTTCACAGCCTGCCGTGCGCTAACGGAACTATCAATACTTTCTCTTAACAACTTTGTTCTAGCAAAAAAAAAAAAAGTGTTGTCTAGTCCTAGAGCCTCATGGTGATGAGAAATTATGTCCTTCTCAAACAACATCATCAATCCATACTTGCCAAAATCACTGAGAAACACATTGATAAAATTTTTGTGAATATCCCAACTCTACCCACATTGAAAAGCTTTCCACAATCACCAGAAATGTTTTGTTTGTTTTGAAGCAGAAATGGTGTTTTTTAAGCAGATTACTATAAGAGTATTCTTACGGTATATAATTTCAGATCATCCATGGAATTCCCAAGTATTGTATAGTAACCTTAAATTATTTTTAGGAATCAAGAGTTATCGGAAAATTCAAATTTCCTGCCTTTTTTTTCTCTTTCTTTTATTTGTGGATTTGTTAAGTTTCCCTCTTTGAGCAGTAATCATAATCATTTATTTCGGCTTACTTTTTGCTTAAATTTTCTTTGGCATTCTGCTAGGCTGCCCAGTGATAAACTTTTTTTCATTACATCACTTTAGAAATTTTCGACATTTTAGAGTTTATATCATCTAACTTCGCAGCAGAAGAGGCAAATAGCTGCATTTTATTTTAATATGTAAATATTTAATATCTCATTACAACATCGGATTATTTTCATCATATAATCACTGTATATTATTATAATCATAATAAATTTATTAATTAAAAGAGTAAATAATAATAATTGAATTTCATCTACTTAAAGGTTACAGGAAGTTGATTCCAGATAGTGCAGATATTTTATTGCATTGTATCTTGAGGTGTTTTTGAGGTGTGATTGTAGATCATTGGATATAAATAAAATTATTAAATTCTTTCCAATTCTGCTGATTATGTTTATCCATATGTCATGAATACATACATATCTTTTAATGTTTAATGTATAATCAAATGTTTTATGTTGTATTGGATCACAAAATGATCTTCACATTCCAGAGTAACATTCATCTGCCACTGATTGAGCTGTACAGATGCAACAAGCTTCATATTATTATCATATGCCTTTTAATACTGTTTTAATTATTTTATCACATTTTTTTAATTACAAGATTTACCCAGCATTAAGTTCTAACACAGAGCGCTGATTGTACTTTGTTTAAAGGTTCTGACTTCAGCTGATACATGTTATTGCTCCCTAGAACCAGCAGAAAGGAAACTTCGACTTGTAAGATATACAAGTTTGAAAACATTGTACAGAACCGGCTACCCCTTTTACCGTTTCAAACGTTTCCGTTTTACCGGAATTTAAAACGGTAACAAAGCATGATCTTTCTGTTAAGTGGAACCGCATGCAGGGCAAGGCCTACGCTAGGATGGTGGCTTCCTACATACATACATACATAGATTACTATAAGAGTATTCACCGATTGCACCGATGTGGGTCTGCCAAATTTGGACGACGCCTCAACTGAGTTATGTCAAATTATAATATCACAAAATATTGCGATTGATTGAGTAGATTGGAGATAATGAGAAAATTGTGGATACGACCAAGTCTCCTCCGGTTAGTTCAAAACCGATGAGCACAGAAAAAGGCACGAAAGGGTATTTGACAGTGTTTCTCTCTTTTAGGAATCGCATTGGACTCCTCATAAATCGATTTTCAACCGTTACAGGCCAGCCGATCCAGAAGAAATTATATTGCAGGGTATTTGACAGTATTTCCTAGTTATTCTGAACCATAGGCTACAGTTTTAGATTTAGAAATGGTGTCAAACATCGATTTAGAGTCTTTATGCGACATTCGTGATCCAAAAGTATACAAATCGCAGGCTTTTTGATAGTGTTTCCTACTCTGTACGGAGCTGACCCAACTATTTTGGATTCCTAAAAAAAATTCTCAAATTTCCTAAAGCCAGTCATTAATTTACGGCCAACCAACGCCCTCTTCTACCTAAAACACGATATAGCAGGGTATTTGTCTGCATTTCTTACTTTCTACTCAACTTTGATTCTAAAATGGCGTCCGCTCTAAAAATATTAATTTTGCAGGTTTTTTTTTTATCAGTCATTCTCTAGCATCTAGGATTCTAGGATCTTGTACAACATATTCATGTATACAATAGCACTGCGTAGTGAGTCAATTCCGGACTACTATCTTCCAACCGGAAGGCCTTGATTTACTGAACAACTTTGCTGAAGACAGCAACTGGAGAGGAACTCGAGGTATTCCATGTTGGAGTCGATTTTGCATGCCAGCTAGCGTTTGCGTCACTTACTAAGCCAATTCCAAATTAATTAAACCACCACGAAGTTGACCCTGCCCTTCCCAAAAAAATTCCCCAAGACACCATGCATCTATAAAGTAAAATTCACAAAAACATAATCAGTCAAATCATATAAATTGCATCAGTTACGTACGCCTCCTTTGTGTTGGGTGAAAGGCGGGTGCCATCTTCAACTTTCAGACAGTGCAGTGGTGCCACTTTGACGAGTGTGAAATCATTCTACAAAATTGAGCAACACTTCAAAATTGAATAACTTTCTTATTTTAAACTTAAATTAAGCACGGTGTGTTTCAAATGCTTCATGGAAGAGTGCCACGTTTTTTTGCAAGGTGCGTTCTATTTAGGTGTCTGCCTTGTGAATCTCAACTTTAAAGTATTTTTTTTAATAGAAGTAATAGTACTTTCCCTATACTGAAAAAGTCAAAATCACATAAGAAATTTCAACTCGATAGCCTTGATGGCTAAACGATTTAAAGAAAATTTATGAGAAATGACACAATCTACAGCTTCACGCTACGCTGTTGAACAATTGCCTTAACTTGGCTGCATGCCAAAGCTGCTAGAGATAGAAATTTCTGAAAAAAAAACTCTTCTGTAGAAACAGTCTCTGCTAAGCCACAGTCAATCTTCATTGTCAATTTGCTTCATCTCAAACTACAATGGATGCATGATACTTCCGTGACATTATGGTCCGAGCAATATAAACAGAGTAATAAAATTTAAAAATCATCAATCCACCAAATTGTGCAGATTTTCGTTTCATTGAAAAAATTGGCCAGCGTCGGTGGTGCAGTGATAAGCGTGACTATAACTTGGAACCCTAGGGGGGTCACGGTTCAATCCCAGTCGTCGTCGGTGTTTTTTTTTATGTGAAAAAAATCTTGGTCACGTCTCCCTTCGGAAGGGAAGTAAATCCGTTGGTCCCGGTTCATAGTCATGAGTCGATAGGTAGGGTCCAGGTTGTGGAGTCGTCTCCCTGGCGTCGGTGAAAAATAGGCCGACGAAAAAAATAAATGGACAAGCACTAAGCTAAATTTTAAGGAATCTGGTAAAAAAGAGTCAGAATACAACTTTATATAGCAGTGGTGATAAAATTGCCAAATAAATTGACAGCAAGATATGACGGAAGCAAAATTTTTGTAAGTTCACAAAAAAATTAAAAACAATTTCAAATATTTTTTTTTAAAACTCAATAAAATCCCATTTTATATGCTAAGCTTCGTTATTTCTTTTTGGAATCATACCTATTTTGTAAAACATAACTTTGTTGTGCCTCGAAATTTTTAATGGAACAGACTTTATAAATCTACACAAATCTTCATCATCATTACGAAAATACAGAGGGCTTTTCAATACTTAATTTTAAGACAAAACATCTATTCTCTGTTTCTATGACATTCCAGAACCCCAACTCAAAAATATTACAATTTCATTTGATTGAATCGCATTTCCTCCACATCGATGAATATTTCAAACGAATTCAAATGACAACTCAACCCCTTCTCGAACGGTGCATTCGAAACAACTATCTTGATCCACTCGTCCTTACAAAATAACTTGCGCAAGAATAAAAAAAAAATACATGATCCATCTCCATCGCCCGGAAGCTCGTCTTACAAAAGACCCGAGTACAAATATTTAATTTTGGCATACGGAATTGATATTGCATCTTGGAGAGTCTACCGTGTCGTCGATAGTCAATTTTTCCACCGGCAACCCCTTCGAAAAGAAAACGAACGATGCTGATTTATATGTTGCAATACGTCTCCTCGCGAGCGACTGACGCAAACCAATGCAATAGAAGTGACTTCAAAATGAGATACCAATTTCACCCCCACCCCTCCACTCGCACGTAGTTCGGTGCAGTATGCGAACGTATTCATTGGTATGAAATAGATTTGTTGGAAATATTGGAAAAATTCCGCGCTTCTGCTGTGGGGCGGAGCGGCGGGGCTGGGCGGTTCGAGTTATTCAAATTGTATTGTCAGCCGGTAGTGGGACACAAACAAGCGAACATAAAGCGCATTTCCTTCGCATGATTGGAATACATTAGATAAAAACGGAGTTCAATCACAGACAATGGTAAATGATATGGAAATGAAGCAGGACCTCCGAAACCAAAAGGGGAGCTGTTGGAACAGAAATTAAATTCCACTCCAAGAAAAATGAGTACCACTATTCATCACCTCTCGAGGAGCTATTTTCCTAAACGGAGGCGTTCCACTCGTTTCGACAAATGTGTAGGTTTGTGTGAGTGTGCTTTTACGACTAGGAGTTGGCGTGTCTAATTTTCTTTCCATGGCAACAACGAAGGGAGAAAAACAGTGTGATTAAAACGAGTAATATATTTGCCAAAAACATGCACAATTTCGCATTTTTTCGGGTGGGTCGTTACGGAAAGCGTCGTTTTATGTGAGAGAATTTATTCCCACGGTTCGTTTCTTAGGGAAAATGTATATTAGTGATGCTTATTTTCGTATATGATGAGGATGCCCCAACTTTCATAGGGCCCGTTGAAATGAGCCATAAAATACTACCCTTATTTTTTATTGGCAAAAAAATGAACTTGGAAGAGTGTGAATGTTTTCAGAGGGTTGATAATTGGACTCAGAGTAGGGAAAGAAGTGGTTTTCAAGATCTTCTATACATGAAAGAGAATTAATGTACACTTCCTTTCTATGAGGTTACTTCTAATCACTCAGAAAAATTCGTGATCCAAATGAAGTCAATGTTTCCTATAATAAAAGTGGTCTAAGATTACGAGATTTTATACGGAAAAATACCCTTTTTATGAGTTTACTGACATTTGTCGCTTGAATAAAGAATTCTTCCATCTACTTCGAATGGATTCAAAGGAAGCCATCAAAGTCATCATTCCATAACTCCCCTAATTCCCGAATTCCCTTGATTTGAGTAAAAAAATGGACTATGTGAAAAATAAAAAGAGAAGTTTTGAAATCAACAGCCCTCAAGTTTATGTTTCATTAGCATTTATTTCTGAAAGATACCTCCAAAAGATCAAATTTGTCACCTTGCCAATGGTGGGTGACATGAGTAGCCTACATCGGAGATTAAGAATATGACCAGTACTGAAGGTGTGACTTATTCTTCGCTTTTATTGCTCTGTCATGATGAAGTACGTTTATATAGATGTTTAAATATGGGATGCGATACTGCCTAAGCACACCACTCACATGATAGGTTGCAGTTATTTCATTGTAACAATAATAAGTCACACATTAGTTGCCTTAATCTAATTATAACAAGTGTGCTAAATACTAGGGTGGCGTGGTTCACGTAATTCACTATTTATTATACATTGTTGTGTGGCGCCATGTACCAGTGATCACAGCACTTATTTTAAACGACAACATAATCAGATAGGGATCTGACTGTTCGGAATATTACAGTTACAGAAAAGTTTTATTTAAGATCAACGATAACAAGTATTTAATAAAGGCATAGCACGCGGAGAGTTCGCTTGGTGAAGTAGGAGGCTGTGCATGTGAGCGGACGTGACGTTTGTTTTTTCGCTGCAAATTAAAAATTATAAAAAATACTGATATTACAACTAACAGTAGTATCCAAAGTAGTTTTTGAAATTAACTGTGATAAAGCATCGTGAAAATAACATTCTATTAATGGTGAAAATTATAGCAGGGCTTACATTGACTGAGTGGTTGGAGAAAAACATTATCAAAAAGTCGCAAAGAACAAAACACGGAGAACAAAACGGTCCATTTGTTAACTTGGGCAAATTTTCTGTGGCTCATCGATCCAATTCGTATGTTTCTTCGACGGATGACTGTGTCAGTTCGTGATTTCGCAGTGTTATGGAAATGATTGTCTGCTCGCTTCTCATAAATGGTGTACAGGATCCAGCAAAACTCAGCTAAGTATTATATTTAAGATGTTCATAGATGATCCAGACAACCTGGGCTATACATGTGGAATTGAAGGTCTAAATATGTTGATGTAGTTCAGGCCTAACCTTGGGTTTTACTTTACTTGGCAAGCTTCACCTCTGTCTCTCTCTCATATACCGCTTTGACGTCGTAATGTTTGATGTATTTTAAATGTATATTAACCATTTAAGATTTTTTATTTATTCACCAAAAATCTGCAATTTTTGGTTTCACGTGAATAGCCAATCCACATTGGACCCATCGATCTCAGATCTGATGTTCAAACTAACGGTTTATTGAACAGATGCAGCTTCGAACGGAGATAATAGAAATCAGCTTCTGTCCGGTCACCTAAATTTCTCCCGACAAATCATCACCAATTATCCAATTTGGTTTCCATGCAGTGTTGAAAAATTCCTTGTCTTCCCAATAAAAAGCCACGATTACTCTTCGGAGTGGCTCCAACAGCATCCTTACAGTTGCCTTAAAGACTGCCCCAGATAGTATGGACGCATCCAGTTTTCAGTAAGAATATTACACAAGTATTTGAAATTCAATTTTTATTAGATATACTTTCAACATTTGATCAACACAACTGGTTAGTCCCTCTCCATGGCTAGATTTTGTACCTGGACGCTGGTGGTAGGGCCTAATCTCATGTTATTGATTCATTGGAGATAGCTGATTTATCATAGATGTCGCTAAGTCATGTCATTGTATGACCTTCTACTCTAATGAACCATTCATGGGAGAGCCAAAGGTCCAGCCAAACAAAGTAGTGATATTATCACACTCGCTTCTCTTTCTATTTGATAGCCGCGTCGTAGCACGCATGTATACAGGCACTAAAATTGAGTGTGATATCAGCGGGTTGGGCCGCAAGTAACTAAAAATTTAATCATTTATAGATTTATTCAATTTTGAAAACATTTAATATTCAATTTGAGGTGGAAGTTTGAACTGTGTCATAGAATTTCCTATACAGTGGACTTCTAGACCGCGGAGGGGCCCATTTAGGAACTCAGAATGAAAGAAGTGCTACCGGTGGGCTTTCCCGCAATTTACGCTTAGACGAGGCTAGAAACAGTTTGTAGACGCCTGACATCAAGTAGTTATGGGACACGACAGGAGGTGCAGTTTTCATTGGCGTGGCAATTTTTTCATTGTTCATAAATTATAATTTAAATATATGCGGTATACGACAGCCGACTTTCAAATTATAGCAAATCATAGGGAGATGTTACTACATGAAACTTACAGTGGCATCTCAAATAGCCTGGTCACATTTATACGAACTACAGGCAATGCCTCTTTCTATCTTTTCGGGATTTGCCGTATATCATTGTAATGCAGAATTATAAATTAACAATTTTATGATCCCCTTAATTTTTTTTTTGACACTTTCAAGAAATCAGATACGTATTCTTTCATCCCCCGTTCTTCTATTTTCAGACATTCTTCTCTTTTCAGAGAGCGAGTAATGGCGCTATAACCATAAGCCATATAGGGCTAGAACTTTAGTTAATGCTTAGGTCCCAACCGTTTGACGAGAAATGGAGCATCACTTAACCTTTTTAGATTAGATGCTCCCAACGACTATTTTTTTAATACTTTGTTTTTTTGTTCTGTGCACCAAACAGGGCTTTCTGTTCAACTATTCTCTCCGACTATTCATTTCCCTTTTCCTTTGATATTTACTGAAGGCTACGTGGGTTCCCCGTGTCTTCTTAAGGTAGATACCAAATCCTCCCTATCTCCAACGGTTGCATGGACGTGGCCAGGTGAGCGAACGAGGAGTGTCTTCGTGGAGATTATTGTGTGAAGAAACGTATCAGTTATTTGATCCGTTTTATGGTGACATGCAATGTCTTCAACGAATTATTCCTCATCGTAGCTCCATCCACGAGGTGTGCAAACGTCAATGCTAGTGCTAATGCTAATGCTAGCACGCGGAGAGTTCGCTTGGTATATCAAACACCGGGGATTGTTCCGGCGGTCAGATCCATCTCACAGAAGTCATTGCTTTTCCACATTATTTTTGTCGCTTCACCAGTGGCATGAATCCCTTCGGCTTTCGGTATCAACTTCAACAGTCCCAAACAAAATGCACAGAATACACACATTGTCATTTGGTTTACTTGACTAATTCTCTGCGTTGTAGAACGCTTCACACGATTCAACGTTTGCATTTAAAAAATGGACTTTGTTTTCGAATGGTGATCAAAAAACAGTTAAGACAGATAATTGCTTTTGATAAGTTTCCCTTGGAAGGTAATTATTTAAGCTTACTTGCAAACAAAATTCTACGTCCTTGCGAGCGGCCTGCCGGCAGTTAACCGGAGTATTCGCCATGGCGGACGAAAACATGCGTGTAGGCATGTTTTTGAGTTCTTTCTTCGTTTTATCTATGAATTCCTCCTCAGTTTTTGCGTCAAAATTGTTGGAGTAGATCTTATGCTTCAGGTAGGTCCTGAAATTCTTGATGAAACGCAGCTAGGGGACGTTGCGCGGGTTCACCGACTTGGTTATTACATCGATATTCAGCCGCTCCATCTCCTCCAACGATGGCTTCGAGTAGTGGGCCGACACCAGATCCGGCCAGAACACCGCGTCTTTGCCCTTATGGTATTTCATGATGAACGACGCAATTTCCGGCAGGTATTTCTTACTATAAATTTCCCCGTTCCGGAGCGGAAGAAGAGCGGCGTTCAGCCACAGCAACTTGGTGTGTGAAATGAACTTCACCTCGGAGCTCACTTTCTTCGTGGGGAAAGTAAAATACGAAGTGCCCTGCCAGTCGTTGCCATCCATGGTGAGATAGGTCTCGCCGTCCATCACCACCGCCACTTCACGATTAACCGGGTAGATTGAGTTGGCCATCTTATTCAGCCGCTGTCGCAGCGTCATTGCCTGCAGCTCCGAAACCAGTGGACGTGTCTTCCGCTTCTTGACATGTTTGTTTGTGTTTTCCAGGTACTTGTTCACTGTTTGGTCGGTTGAACCGACCTCCCGGCGAAGTACACGCAGTGATGTAGCCACTTTTCCCTTGGTCTTCCTCTTCAGCATCCTTTGGAGCTTCTTGTCGCTCAGGGTCGTCGGCCATTGGAAACCGAACCTTCTTTCAATGCTCTGATTGTTGTCTAACATTGCCAAGATGTTGCAGATGCCGGAACAGGAGTATCTGGTGTCCACAAAGTGCCACACGATGTCCGTTTTCGACACGTTGGGGTGCCGTTCTTTGAACGCGCGGACTTCTGAACGAAGGTGCTCGACTGTTTTTGCCATCACGGTTAGAGTTCGACTGATAGAGCTGTCAAATTTTGTCTGCTGACTCATGGGTTACTGTGATTGATGCTGCATGGGTAGTTTTGCCAGTGCGGGTGAAGGTAAACCCATGACAAATCACCCCTTTGCACCTCTTCACACTAAGAAAATCATTCAAATAATTACCTTCGTGCATTTTAGCTGGAGAGATAAGTTCACTTTAATTATTGGGATTTGAGTCAACGGTTCGAACACATCTTACGATCTCCGAATTTTGAGAAACGTGAAATATTGTCAAAACGTGGGCAACTTGGGATCATGGCCATTACCGGCGCGTTTTCTGTACCAACAAATGAAGTGGTCAAAAAACATAGATACAATGCAAATTGATATAAGAATGAAGAATAATTTTTTTTTTTGTTAGAGAGGCTTTAAATTTTTTAAAGTTCATTCGCCTCTAAGAACATAAGTTAAATTGAATGTTTCATACATGACAGTTTATGTTATCCACAAATAATGGTAAGCTTAGGAAATTTGCATATTAATAATGAGCTATGTAGTAGTGAAATTTGCACATCCCTCATTTTGAAGTTGTGTGCGTGTAGCATCATGCCTCTATTATGATTTTGAGATTAGCACTTCAGTTATCACAATGTCGTCGAAGGAAGAGAAGCAACGCATCAAAATTTTGCACGTGCATGGCGAAAATCCAAACTACTCTCACGCCAAGTTGGCGAAATTGTTGAATGTTGCTAAATCAGCTGTTACTAACGTATTAAAACTGTTCGTTTGTCGACAGCCAGGAAAGTTGGATCAGAGGGAAATGAGGGAAATCGAAAGCCGGAGGCCACAGTGACGACAGAAAGAGTTGCCCGCTGATTCGAGCGGAACCCCAACCTTTCCGTCCGAAACGTCGAAAAGAAGCTGGGAGTGGCGCCGTCGACCGTGGATAGAGCTAAATAATGAGCTGGACTGTCGACTAACAAGAAAGTGGTGACGATAACCAAAACACGTCGGCCAAAGAGCACGATCGCGAATGTTGTACATACACGACGATGCTGACGAAATTTGATTGCGTGGTACAGGACGATGAAACTTACGTCAAGGCAGACTTTAAACAGCTTCCTGGAGAGGAATTTTATACGGCAACCGGACGTGGAAAGGTGGCACATATTTTTAAGCATATTAAACTGTCAAAGCTCGCGGAGAAATATTTGGTGTGGCAGGCCATCTGTACCTGCGCGTTTACATTGTGACTGGAACCGTCAACCAGGAAATTTATCTAAGCGAGTGCCTACAAAAACGTCTACTGCCTTTCCTGAAGCGACACAAATGTTCCTTTCTACTTTGGCCGGATTTGGCATCTATCCATTACGGAAAACAGGCCACGGAGTGGAATGCTGCCAACAACGTTCAAGTGGTGCTCAAGGACAAGAACCCTCCCAACACGCCAGAGCTCCGCCCAATCAAACAATATTGGGCCATTGTCAAGCGGAACCTTAAGAAGACTCAAAAAGCTGTTGTGACAGGCAAACAGGCCTTCTGCGGCGAATACAGTGGACAAGAAGACTGTACAAAATCTTATGGCAAGTGTTAAACGAAAGACCCGGCAATTCGCATTTGGTAAAAAAGAAGCATTCCTCGCGTTACTTTTCAAAAGGTCCTGTGTAACAAATGTATACAAATTGAATTAATTAATGCACACTATTGCTATTGCACTTATCAACATTTTTTTAAACACGCATTTTGATATGTTTTCATAATATTAACAAAACGTCCGATGTCTGATTTCGCAAAAGCGATGCTTTACTGTTTGATAAGGCATTTCAGTTTACCTGTCGCGTTAATCGTCTGAAGTGTCAGTTCAAACATAACAAAGCAAATCCGTACTTCGGTCGACAATATTTTCATCACATCCGGATCAATCATCAGCAGCACAATTTGAGGAAGTTGCTATATGTGAAAGCCAGCAAAGTTGCGTTGTCGCCAGTTATGGTTCAGATCCTTCGCGGGATCCTCTACAAGAAGACAGCATCGAGGAAGTGTATGTAGAAACGGTAAGCATTGGAAATATAAACGACCCGCTCTGCGGTGACGAGGAAATTGTTGAATGTTCGGATACCATCCCAGCACAACGTTCAATAGTTGGAAACTTGGAAGTTTGGAGAGATTATCACCCAGAAAATATTCTATCACAAATATATCAAACTGTGTTACAGATTCTTTTTACGATATGTTCTATGGTTTGTAACAAATTTACATCAAAACATAACACTATTTTAACAATAATATTCGTAATTATCTTGTTTGAGACTTATAGTTGTGTTTTAATTTTAATTGTTTTAACAGTTTGCGTTTCTATTTAACACATTGAGATGTGCTTAGTTGCAGATTATTACTTTTTATTTAGACACTTCCACATAACCGATGCGTTTCATTGATACGACTTAATTTTTTAACCACTGTTTGTAGAATCAGTTAGCAAAAAAATTTATTTCCTTTGTAATAATCCCGGTTTCACAAAAATCGACATGTCTTGGTTCTAAATGTGCTTGAACATTATCAAGCAATGTATATTCTTTTTTGCTGCTACTAAATGCAACAAAAGAACACATTTTGATAATCTGTAAAAAAACGACTTTAAAGTTATAACACATTTTGTTAAAAATTTATTTAAATTTATCATATTCCCAGTAGCTCAGGGTATTATAAATTTGTTATTCTTTGTAACATAATGTATTAGAAGCATGTTATGCTATATCATGAAAATGTAGTATAGTTTGATACATTTTGGATGTAATTATAACATACTGTGTTGTTCTGCTAATTAGACAAGAGTTGTTTTTGTTATAAATTCTGATATTTTAACAACATCCCGCATCAAGTTTATAACAAGGCTTGTTAAATAAAATGTGTGTAACATAGTAACTCAAGCTGGTATAGCGTTGTTATATCTTTCTAGTCGGGTTTTCATTGGGAAAACCATTTTATTTTTAATAAAGCCCCGAGCTGACTATGGCAAATTTATACAATCAGCAAGGAATTGGGACCCTTCACTACCTTTCACCTTCGTATGATGGTGGTTTTCATTATCGTAAAAACAAAAATTAAGGTTAATAACCGTAAAATTCTGGATGAAACGAGTAGGAGGTTGTTTATTTATTTATTTATTTATTTATTTATTTCGTCAATCGATCGTAGACTACATATTTACACTTAATTCTATCTTCTTAAAGATCTAGAAACAAAATACTGTCTTAGGTTACTACGTGACATTGTTAGGTCAATTGATTCACAATGCAGATTATACAGAGACATCATTCGGTTAATTGGTCCGAATTTCGCATAGTTTGTCCGATTGATATTTAACGCAAGTAAGTTCCGATTCCTCAAATGCCGCGAGGGTGTAGAAATTTAGACTACATAGTAAGTTAGGGAGGAAATGCGATGTATACAATATCGTTTACAAAAGAGATCATGCGTAAATTCCCTTCGTTCTTTTAGAGTTTGAATGTCAATAAGCATACACCGTGCTTCATAAGACGGAAGCGGAAATGTTGTCCAGCCTAATTTACGGAGAGCATACAAAAGAAATTGTTTTTGGACTGATTCTAATCGTTCTTCATGTGTTTTCATAAAAGGAGACCATATGGGTATATGGGTCATGAAAGTTTTGACCAAAGCGTTTAATAAAACCTAGCATATTGGTTGCTTTATGGATAATTGTGTTGTAATGGTCGATAAAATTAAGCTTAGAATCTACAATAACACCTAAGTCTCTGACTCTCTCGCATTTTTCTACAATTTCAGTTCCTAAAGAAACAGTAATTTGTGGTGTATATCGTTTTCTACTGAGAGTAATTAAATTACATTTCTTAACGTTTATTTCTAGTAAGCTTTTTTTGCACCATATATCAAATAATAATATTTCGTTTATATAAGTTACATTATCTTGGTCGTTCTTAATTTCCATAAATAATTTCATGTCGTCTGCATAGATGAGAATTTTGACCTGCTTAAGAATGTAAGAAATGTCATTGACAAACAAAATAAAAAGCAAAGGGCCTAGATGCGAGCCTTGGGAAACTCCAGATAATACATGAACAGGGTGTGACTTTTTACCATTGAAACTGACTACTTGTTGCCGATTTATTAAATACGATTGTATCCATTTAAGAAATTTATCCTCAAATCCTATTTTTCCTAACTTATAGAGTAACAGAGGAATGTCAATACGGTCAAAGGCCTTGCTAAAATCAGTGTACAGCGCTTCGACATTGTTGTCGCTGTCCATTGCGTTTAATGAATAATTTACGAATTCTAACAAGTTTGTGTAAGTTGAGCGTCCTTTGAAAAATCCATGCTGCGAATTTGTTATAACATTTTGTACTTGGCTGAACAGTTTTCTATTGACGATAGCTTCAAAGAGCTTTGGGATGCTAGACATAATAGCAATTCCACGGTAATTGCGAATATCGGATTTTTTTCCTGACTCATATATGGGTATTAGGTATGAGTTTTTCCAAATTTTAGGGAACTGACCTGAATCAAGTGACAAATTGAAGAGCCAAAATAAAGGCGAAGTTAGTTCAAATGCAAGATTTTTCATAAATGCTGGAGGGATTCCATCAGGTCCCGCACCTTTCGCAGCATCAAGATTTTTCAAACCAGCAAGAATGTCTTGAACATGTACCTGACTAACTCTAATGTCATTTGAGGATGCAGGAAAGAATGAAAAATACTCTAGATCGCGATCATCATCCGAAAATGTCGTGTAAATTTCTTGGAAAACCTTTCCAAACATGTCACAAATCTCACCAGGGTCTCCAGCGCTTTTGTCATCGAGATGCATTTTTGAAGGAAAGTTGTTTGATTTTAATTTTGTTCTGACATACTTGAAAAACTGTTTAGGACATGATTTGATTTCACTCTCTGTTCTGAAATTATACTCTTCCAATTCGGAATTGATTGCTGAATTAAGCTGATCACAGATATTCAGATAATTTTGCAGATTGACATTAGAGTTGCTTTTCTTGTAAATTTTGTGGGCCTTTTGCTTCTGATTTTTCAAATTAATTATATTCCGGTTGAACCATATTGGATATTTGGAGTTATATCTGCGTCTTTTTCTTTTAAAAGGTACATTTTCATTAATTATTTCAAATAAAAAACTGTAGAAAACATCAACAGCGCTTTCGATGTGTACTTCATTTCGTATAATTGATTGCCAGTTAATTGAATTTAGCTTAATTTTTATGTTCTCGTAATTAGCTTTGTTGTATTCAAAGATTTCCTCATAATCATAGTCGTTGGGCCGTGGATTGTAATGAACAAATAAAGAATATTCAATTGCAGTATGAAATTGTTCGTTTTTCCATAAGGGCGTCAGGCATTCATTAACACAAAAATCCTCATGAATGTTTGTCAGCAAAAAATCTAAATAACAGTTTTGCTGATTTTTCACACGATTAATTTAATTCAAACCAAAGCTGGCAATTTTGTCAAAAATTAACTGTAATGTCACATTGTCCCCAACGACTGGAAGAAGAATACCTTCATTTTCAACATCAAAAATGAAGTCCGCATTGCGTTGATTGAAGTCGCCGTATACGTGAACTTTAATCTCAGGGAAAAGGTCTGAGAGGATTTCTTCAGCATTTTGAAAAATGCTTCGTATTGAGTTTTTGTTAGCATGATCAGGTGGGAAATACACAGATACAAACACATGAATTTCACCAGCTATTTGCGCTTTAACCCAGACATGTTCAAACTCCTTAAATTTGGTAGAGGGAATTAGTTCAGCATTAAATTTAGATGAAATCGCAATGAGGACACCACCTCCAGACCTCCTTTGTGCCATTTGGTGGTTACGGTCGTCTCTGAATACGCAAAAATCATTCCTAAACATTTCTTCACTTTTAATGCTCTCATTCCAACTAGTTTCTGTACCCAATATGATAGAAAAAGATGAACTCATTAAATTTTTGTAAATTGTTTTCATCTTGGATGAGCTTTTCATACGATTAAAGTTCTGACAATATATCAGCACTTCAGTTACATTAGAGTGTGAAGAAAGGTTTGAGAACTTGTCAATACAATTAGAATTACTTAATTCTAAACATTCTACCTCTTCAGAGTGCGTCAGTTCTGTTGAAAACCCGTACGTTGGCTAATCGAACACGGCGAAGAATGGTTTGAAAAATGATGTCCTAACACCGGCCGAAAGGTCCAATTTGAAGATGAAGTTGGGCATTCTTGACGTAAATGCTGTTCAGCTGGGTATGGGTTAATAATTTCTCCACGTTGAAACCAAATACGCTGATGCCAGAGCCCCTGAGAATCTTTCTTTAGCTGCTGCTAGGAGGTCCTTGTCCAACGGAAGAGAGCTGCAAACGGCACGCTGAACGTTGTTGATATCCAGAATTCCATTGTCATTATGATTATTATGGGCGTTGCGGCTGTTATCGCTTACATCACCGCCAATACCATGATAGATATTATGGCTGTTCATGCGACGTTTAAGAGTTTTTTCCGCTGTGTTGGCCTTCTTTTTTAGCTTTTTGCTGTTGTTCCCGAACATGTTACCGTGAATCATAATCGGTCCAGTCATTTCTCCAAATCCTTTTCGACCCAAGAGTGCGCCAACCCTCCTTGACATCAATCGTCGGTTTTGATCTGGCAAATGCTAGATCTTGGGCCAGCTCTACGGATAGGCTTAGAGGTTGATCAGCAGCATTCAAAGTGTTACCTGCTTCCACTGAAGTGGTCATTCTCGAACATAAAGACGACAGCAGCTTCACCTCGTCCATAATTCCTATAATTACATCCGATGGAAAATCACCAGACGCAGAAGCGATTGCCAATATATTTTCACGATCATTGTCCATTTTGTCCGATAAACGGTTTAGCGTGTCTTCAATTTTAGCATTGATTGACTCGGCAATCACGAGCAACTTCACGCACTAGGTCAGCAGTCTCAGCTGACGATGCATGGTTTGGCGCCTCAGCCAAGGTGTTGAACATTTTTTTATTTTGTTTTGCAGCTTCGAGCCAGTGCTGTTCCAGCGATGTCAACCGTTTTTCAATTGTGTCCACCGCTTCATGCATGAGGGTGATGCCTTTTAGTTGATTTATTATTTTATGTTGACACTCCATCTGCTTGTCTAAAATTTTACGTAAATCTACCACTTCGAGTAGATTAGTAGCACACTGTTGGCAAAGTGGGAGCACATAGTTACGGAGGTTGTCTTCCCAGTCACGTTTGGCGCCAATGCATGCAGCATGGAAACTCCGCCCACATGTACCATTGCACTTCCAAAGATGAAGAGAGCTTGATGTACGACATTCAGGTGCATTACAGTTCATTTTGTGGTGATAATTTAAAATACTAAAACACACGCACAGAGCAGGCTTAAATGAATTTAGTTTGAAGGATTGTTGATATAGTCACAAAGAGCTTGTTAAGCTTGTAAAAAGTAAATACGTGTCTACAATAAAGCGGCGCGAGTAAAATAAAAAAAACGGCCGACCGGTAGAACGGTGACTGACTGAATCTGTATGTTGCTGTAGCGCAACAAACATATTGATTGAAAACGAATTATGTTTTCATAAAGTATTAAAAAAGTTATTGAACAAGCTTCCATGCAACATGCAGCTGATGTTGGATAATGCTGAAATATCCAAAGCCAACTTCAAGTAAGAAAGTTTCTACTGATAATTAAAATTTAACGATATTTTGAAATTTCTCTTCTAAAATCTACAGGAAATTTGCCCTCGCTGCGAAAGTAGCAGAGTTATTTAATGAAGGAACCCCAAAAAAACAACAGTGCTTCAAACTTCAAATTAATTTTAATGCAAAATTTAGCTCTTCCTTCCTTTCATTTGATGTTATATATTTGCTGTTATTCTGATATTGAGCATCAGTTATCTTCAAACTTCAATATCTACACTTCAGAATAAATATTCATTTTGTTTGGAATGCTTCTATGTTCCCGTATGCCAATCTAACAATCATCCAACTTTAATTGGTGCACCGAGTTAAACCCCAGCTCGGGAAACACTCGAAAAATTTCCCATAAGCAAATATTTTCCCAACTCGTTTGCTTCACCTAAACTAAATGTTTGCTGGCCACGTGAAGAATTTAATAAATTTCCTCGCCCGGCACCCGCTTTCTACATGCCCGCAAAGAACGCACTTAACCACATCAACCATAGAGAGAATGCATGGAAGCATGTTTTCCTACCAACTCCAATAGTCGCAGCAGGAAACGAGGGGATGACATTAGGGGGCGCGGAGAGGGAATATGTATTAATTTGCTGCAAAAATGTGTGTTCATATTGCTAACCCTACCCAGAGCAATTTTCATATTCCATCGCTGGGCCTTTGTCAGACTATCCAGCTAGATGACGAGTTGGTGGAGCAACCGAGTTTTCAAGTACTCGGAAAGTGCATTCCGAAAAAGAGCTGACATCATGCTTGGGAATAGAAGAGATTGAATAGCTTCAGGGAGCATTCCGTTAAACGGAAGAATTTGATTAAGCCATAAATCCCTCTCACCTTGACGTGCGACTTAGCAAAGATTATTTGTTCTCTCATGTGAAAATTGTTCTTTATTTCCAATTTTCTCCAACTTTATTCTGACTTTGGTGTTTCTTTCATCAAAAGCAGCAATACCCATCCGAAAGAAACCCTAATCCATCCGAACAAAAGAGCAATCCGCTCCCATAAAACAAAATCCGAAACTATTAATTTCCTCCGAAAACTTCCGATCCCAAATCAGTGCAGCAACATCACAGTTTTATGTTCTCGCATCATCGATGATGCCTGTGCCTCCGGTTGCTACGATTCATTGGAAGATTTTTATTGTTTTCAATAGAAAAGTTTTGCCAGGACGACAAAGCAGCCGGCCAAAAAAAAAAACAAGCGAATTAGATACAAATTTACACTGCCAACAACTAACTGACTGAGATGGCTTGGCTTGGGAGGGGGGGATGGGACGGAAAAGTCAGTGAATTTCACTTCTCGCTGGGGTTTTTTTTTATGACCGTCAGAGAGTGGCAAAGATTTATGGCGTCAAACGAGGATGTAGAGGAAGGATCTCTTTTTTTTTTCTTTTGCTTTGAGTGTGCCAACCAACGTTGGGATAAATCCATCAAAATCGAGACAATCGAGAAACGACGAACAACGTACTGAATGTGTATCATTTGGGGGAAAATTGCGTATTTTTTCGCCTTGATTTTCTCCAATTGGCCTTTCATCTCGGCTGCGGGAAGGATGAAGTTTTTCGTTTTTGTTCCGAAGCTTTTACGAGCCCGGATGATCGTAAAATGGATACTCGCTTGGTGATTGTTTGTGTGCAGTGTTTTATTCGGTAATTTTGGGTGGTGAAATAATAATCTTTCGAGATTGAACATTCTAAGCGTTGAAGAAAACAAATTCTGCAGTCTTGGCTGATTTTAATTTTTGGGAAAAACGATTCCGGTTATGACAGGAAAATTATCAATTTCATTGGAAGACATAATTTTGAATGGTCCTTCAGGCGAAGATGATTTCACTTATAACACCTAAATTCAGTCGGTTCGGATTTTGATATCAAAACGTTCCGTAATGAGCTTTTCTTTTGTACTATACTTCGATTTAAAAAGTTTTAACCATTCAGAAAGATCATATTCTTTAATTCACTGTAAAATTATAGACTGTTCCAGAAAGTATAGTCACACCTTTAAAAATTACAAATAAGTCATGTTTTTTTAAGTTTTAAGAATTTTATGTTGCAAATTGTATTTGTATTTATGTTTTACATGATATTTTACTCTCGTTTAATCAAAATATTTAATCATAGCCAAGACTCCTAACCTTTCCTCGAACATGACCCATTAACTTCTGAACAGTGGTACTTCCCACCATTTTGACCACTTTTGGCCAATTTTTTTTAAATTTTTGGATGTCGTCTGTTGGTTTTATGAAGCTATGCTTTGGTTGAAGCCCAAAAAGTCTCGATTGGCCGTGCCTCCGGGCAGTTCGGCGGACTCATGTCTTTCGGCACGAAATATACATTTTGACTTTTGTACCATTCTAAAGTGTCCTTTGCGTAATGACAAGACGCCAAATCAGGCCAAAACACTACTTGACCTTCGCGCTGCCTGATCATCGGCAATAATCGCTTCTGGAGACATTCCTTAACGTATTTCTGAGTGTTCATCGTCTCCGTTGTGATGTACGGACTAGATGTTTTACCACACTCGCAGATTGCCTACCAAACCATAACCTTCTTACCGAATTTTTCGGTAAAAATTGCCTTCCCCTTTTAGGGGATGTCTTTGTCTTTGCTTACAGTAAAGAATTGTGGTCCGGGAAGCGTTTTGAAATCTAGTTTCATATACGTTTCATCGTCCATTATTATACACCCAGAACTTCTACACAATAACGAATCGTAGAGTTTACGGGCCCGTGGTTTCACGAACGCGGTCTGTTTTGGGTTCCTTTTGGGTTTTTTTCTGCTTCCGGTATGTTTTTAGCCCAAGTCTTTCTTTGGTACGCATGACGTTACTCGACGAGGTCCCTAGTTTTTTCACGACATCCCGAACGGAAGTCGCTGGTTTTCGCTTGTAGGCATCGCTGATCTTTTTATCGATATCCGGACTAACAGGACCGGATTTCCGACCACTCTTCGGCGCATCTTTAAACGTACACTAATCTCTATCCCAAGTAGCACACTACGATCATAATTAGTTGTAGTAACTTGATTATGACTTAGCAAGTCATAATTATGTTATCTCAACCAAATGGCAACAAGTGTGCTACTAAGGATATTTTCGAATCGCAGATCGTACCGCTCCGACGCTTACACCCTCTTCCTTGGCCATTTTTCTCAAGGAGAGTCCACTCACAGTGCACAGTTTGTGGACGATACGTTTTCGTTGTTCCGGAGTTAGACCGCACATTTTGATAGGTAACACAAAACTGAGCACTTTTTTGATGCTATGTCATTCAGAAATGTGCAAACAAAAGGACGCAGCCAAAACATGTTGAAATATTTCATCATATTCAAAGTGACCGTTAAAATAAGGTGTGCTTATTCTTTCTGGAACAGTCGTTACAATGCTAAGCTCAACTGGACCTATTCTGGACCTTCCAGGAAAATTTTCCAGTATTCGTCTCAAAATCTACAAGTGACATGAGCGAGCTGTTGAATGTTTTTGGCTGCAGAACATTAATTCTAGGACAGGACCTGTAAGCTCATCAATTATGGGGTTAATTATAGAAGTCGAGTCGAGCGAAATGGCGCATTACAGAAGCCGAGTGAAACTAAATCAAACTCAACTGTTAGCTGTATTGTTAGCTTTTTAAATGTCTTAGAAGTATAACACCATGCAGTAATTCAGGACTTTCATCAATTTAACTGTCAGCTTCGACAGTCAAAGAATAAGTATTTACATTTATCACAATGGATTTGTGAATAACTCTTATGTTTTTGTTGTTCAGAAAAGCTCATTGAGACGCTATTCCAAAGTTGCGATTTGAAATACTTTCCAGGGAAATTAATACATCGACAAGTGTCGATTTCTACTTCAAAGATTATTCGGAAGAGGGCTTATTACCTAGTTGTCACCAAATAATGCGTGATGATACTGAAGCTATTGACAGTATTAACTACAGGGTGCGGCAGAAAATAATGCAAAAATATTCAGACTTGAGTATTGGGTTAATTCGTGTAGCTAGCGACTAATTTCTGTCGAAAGTGTATTTTTTATGTTTACTTTCAAGTGTTGCATCCAAACATTCTATTTCTAGTTTGTAAGTTCGTCAAAATGTTCGCGAAAGAAGTGATCACCAGGTTGTTGCTCGCCCAGAAGAAGCCAAAAGAGATTGCCAAGGGTGTAGGGTGCCATTTGGCAACAGTTTACCGCATAAAAAAGTCCCTGCAGGATGGTCCTAAGCAGCGGAAGCCGGGAAGCGGATGTCCGCGCTTTGCACGCACGCCGAACGTGTTCTAATCGGTCCGTGCAAAAATTAATATAATATTTCAGAGAAATCCATGCGGAGAATCATCAAAGACGACCTTCATGCATCTTCCAAAGCCAGAGTGAAACGCCACTTAATTGTGGATCGGGTCAAGGAACTATAAGTCACTCGTTCCAAGAGATTGCTTTCCTTGTTGAAGAAGGAAAAAATGATAATCCTGTTCTCCGACGAAAAGCTTTTCAGTATCGATGATGTGGCCAACAGCCGCACGGACCGGTTCATTTCACCTCAGAAATTGGAAAACGTTCCGGCTGGTGTCATAATGTTTGGCTTGGGGGCGTCCAACGGTTTGAAAATGCCGCCTGTTTTCATTGATACTGGAGTTAAAATCAATACCGAAGTGTATATCGGTATTTTAAAGGACCAAGTGCTTCCCTGGGTGAAGGCCAACTTCTCCGAGGATGAAAACGTTGTCTTACAGCAGGATGGAGCGCCGTGTCACACGTTCAACCGAACTCAACAATGGTTGAACGATAACATGAAGATTTGGCCGAAGGATTTGTGGCCCCCTAGCAGTCCAGATCTTAATCCGTTGGATTATTCGATTTGGGCATATGTTGAAGCACGAGCCCTGAAGTCAACCATAACACGCACATGGCAGTCAATGTCGGAGGACTACGTTCGAAAGGCATGCTCTGGCATCCGGCGTCGGTCTGGCTTCCGGCGTCGGCTCAAGGATGTTATCAATGAAAATGGATGACACATTAAATAAAAATTGTTTAAAAGGACTTTATAAAGATAACTGCACTCGAAAATGTTGATATTATTGCTTGAATTAGGTGAAAATGGGATATGAAAGAAATAGAACAAATTTTCGCATTATTTTCTGCCGCACCTTGTATTTCAACATTTAACATTCAAAGGTTGCTGTATAGAAATACCCTGACCTTCGGGAAGCATTCAATCTTTTTCCTAAGCTTCTGGTACCCTAAGTGGGGATGTTTTTTATAAATTTTTGGAGGAGTTGCTGGATTTTGGAGAATTCTTGAAACTGTTTTGATGTGTTGATAAACTTTTTGATTTTTTTTATACTTCTCTGCTATTGTTTAGCTCTGCTATTGGGAAAGTTCTATCTAGAACTTTTTCATAAATCATCTTAAATTTGTTGGATGTTTGTTCCTCTACTTCTGATAAGTCCTCTTCGGAACTTCAGGGGAGTTTTCTTCTGATCTTCGGGGAAGTATCCTGAATTTCTGAAAAATTCCTGCATGAACTACTTGGAAGTAGCCCCTATACTTCTGAGAAGTTTGATCCTGTTTTTCTCAGAAGTACTTCAGACCTTCAAAAAAACTCTCTAGCACTTATGAGCAGTCCATTTGAGGTTTTAAGAAATTTCCTTCGGAACTTTTGTAGAGTCCTTTCCTGAACTTCAGAGAAGTTTCCTTAAATTTTTGAGACATTCTTTCATGAACTTATAGGTGGCGCCTTTTAGGTATTTTTTTTTCCTGAGCTTATTCTACATCTGATAAGTCCCATCCTAAGGCCCGCGGAAAATTCTCCTGAACTTGGGGAGAGTTTGTTCCTGAGCTTCTGAGGAAATATTGCTCAAACTATTAGGAAATACCCACTATTCTTCTTGAAACTATCTTTATGTTCTTTGAAGAGGTGAATGAACTATGAGAAATCCGCATTCTGAAATTTTGAAATGTTCTCTTCTGAACTTCGTGAAAGCTCTCCAGCATTTCTGGTAAGTTCCAACTAAACTTTTGGGAAATTTCTTATGAACCTCCGTTCTTTGCTGAACTTCAGAGAAGTTCGCTCTTGAATTTC
Organism: Aedes japonicus; assembly: GCA_034211315.2. Lineage (NCBI taxonomy): Eukaryota > Metazoa > Arthropoda > Insecta > Diptera > Culicidae > Aedes > Aedes japonicus. Next base: position 46,131 of record JASCZW010000738.1, read on the forward strand.
TAGGACGTTCTGAGAGTTGTGGAAGTTTTTTTTCGCAATTTTAGAGAAATTTTAGATAGCGCTCTCCCTAGTTAGTTTCCTTCTAAACATGGGGAAAGTATTTTTTCCTGGACTTCTGAGAAGTTCATTTTGAACTTCTGGGAAAACTCCAAAACCTCTGGAATGTTCCAAAATTCTAAGTAGTCCTGTCTCTGTCGTTTCAGCCGGTTCTTTTTTATATGAAATTATGCACGCCCAGATAAGGTTGAATAGTGTTGCGTCATCACTCGTCGGCGCAGCTATGTTCACTTTATTTTTGCTTTTATTACAAGCAAGCAGTGCGTTGGGTCAGACCTTATATAGACGTCATTGCAATCCTGCTAGTTTCGGTCTAGGAGGAAGAAACAAAATTTAATGGAGATTACTGACAGCTTGCTTACCGCCACAAACATAGCCGACGGTCGGTTTGTGATCATTCCAAAACTAAAAAAGCAAAACAAAAACAAAAGAAATCAAACAAAACAGATGTCTCTTACCATCACAACAATACTAATAGATCATTTCACGATAGCGTCATCGATGCAGTTTTGACAGTTCAACAAGCTCCCTTGTTTACGTGGACTTAGCATATTTTCGGTGTGATCGGTTTGAGATTTTGTGCTCTAAATTTATTACGAATGGAATAAAATAGCCGGAAAACAGACAGCAGTGCTTATTTTTACATAATTTCCTGAATATAATCATAGAAAATCCGGAAAAAAGGCAATCAAAAATTTAGTTAGAGCAGTTCGAATTCTCACACCTTGTAAACAAGCTCCCAGAGCTGTCAAAAAAGTGACATTCCGTGCAATGATCTATAGCAAAGCCAAACCGAGTAAACAAAATCCGACGTAGCTTTTGTGATCACTCTAAAAAGTGACTGGCCGTCCAGAAAAAAATATGGCTTCCTTGAATTGTGCACTTTTTTCACTGGGTTCAGGAACCTCTACACTCCCGCGTCACTTTACTCAATTTTTGAGGACACTGGTATGCTATCTCTTTTTATCTCACGGAAATGTTACTCAATTTTCGTTAAAAAGTGGATCAACTCAATTTTTGATTAGATCCACTTTTTACGAAAACTGAGTAACATTTCCATGAGACAAAAAGAGATCGCATACAATTGTACTCAAAAATTGAGTAAAGTGACGCGAGAGTGTATACTACACATACAATGTATTGAATGGGTCTCGTTATTAAACATGAACATTTTCAACATACTAACATAATCAAGAAAACGGTTGTGTCAATCAGTAGTTTTTGTTCGGCGTGTCTGTGATGTTTATGTGTTGCCATCGCATGACTTCATGCTGTCGGAAAATATTCGTTCACAAATCAGTTCGGTTTCGCTCGTTTCTTTTTGCTGATGGTTTCAAACTGCTACAGGCGAAAAATTTCAAAACAAACTTTCACAATTTAAAATTTATTGTTCAAAATTAATTTCATAATCAATATGATCAAGTTAGGCTCAAAATAATCAAGTTAAGAAATCAAGTAATCGGTAAATTCAACAAAACCCGTAGCAATAACCCGGGTAGAGGTGAATTGCAAACCAATAACATAATAATAACATATCTTGCCATCTCAACTAGATGTCAATTTTTGACTTATTCAGGAATAACACTTAATTGCAATGTAACTGCAAAATATGTTATCATTACTAGTTTTTTGGTTATTTAGGTATTTTATACATAAGTTGAAAAATCATTGAATAACAACTGAATGGTAAATTTTGCCATCATAACTAATTTGGTTTTCATTTAGTTATTTTGTTTCTTCTGCGCAATTTATGAATTTGAATGAAAGAAGTTATATGCAAGCAAAGATATTTTTAACTACTGCATTAAATATTCTGCAAAAAATTTAAATTCAAAAATAAATATTTTGTATTACTTGCTCTTTTTATTTTAAGTCAATAAACAAACAGACATAAATCAACTTAAGTACGAATCTTTCACTTTTATATATAATAAATTATTTTTCAGACAGTTTTATGTGCATATTTATACATTACTGAATGGAGTCGTTAATTTTCATCATTTCATTGAAGAGCTCTTCACAGTGTAGCAGTTGATCAACAATGTTGTTAGTGCTGTCCTTATCACATAGAATTTCTTGAATATTATAGAAATACAGATCCATGAGTTATCATATTGGAAGCCTTGGCATGATTTGTTTGTAAATGAGAAAGAGAACATACCATTTACCAGTTATTACTATTTAAAACTAGAATTACCATTATTTTGGTTTTTTAGCGTTAACGATTAAATTTACCATTATTTACACCTTCTGAAGAACAACTCATTGTGTTATTATTATGTTATCCACACCTCGCTAATAACTCATTATGCAATTCTTCTTTTGTAAATGTTTTGTTCTTAGTTTGTTCTTATAATAGCAAAATTTGTTATTTCTTAGAAATTCCCTCGAACAATTTCAATTATTATTTTTGTTGTTTTAACTCTTATCTCAAACAAACTAATGTAAAATTTTGCCATTCAGCTATTTTGCATAAATTGTAAAATTTGTCATTCATGTGCAATTCTCTTCTACCCGGGAAGGCCTGTACTCGAAAAAAAATGCACCATATTTATCCGTGTGTTACTTTTTTGTCCGTAAGTAAAAATCGATGAAAATCTGAGTATAGTTATTTTGAAATGAATTGTTTACATGTGCAAATTTTCATAACAATTGGTTCAGTGGTTATAGAGATGTCATCGAAACAAGAAGAAAATCGCCGGAGAATTTTGCGCGCCGTCAAGGAAAATCCGACTGCGACCATGAGGTGGATCGGAAGACAACTGGGAATAACCCATAAAACTGTGTTTCGGGTGGTAAAAACGTTTATGGAGTCCCAGACGACAGAGCGGCGGGCTGGAAGTGGAAGAAAATCGAAGACAGCTGACCCTGTGAAGTCCCGGAAGGTGTTGAATTATTTCAAGTGTAATCCGAACCTTTCGATTCGCGACGCGGCTGTGAAGGCAAAGTGTTTCGCCTGGTTCGTTCAGCAAACCATGAAACGAACTGGGCTTCGTGTATTCAAGGTCCGCAAGGCACCGAAACGGCGTGATCAACAAAACACGGCAGCCAAATCCCGCGCAAGGAAGCAGTATCGATAGTGGTTAACGAAACCGATGTGTGTGGTTATGGATGACGAAACCTACATCAAGGCAGACGCAAAGAAGATACCGGGGCTGGAGTTCTACGTTGCCAAATCACGGTTTGATGTTCCGGAAGACATAAAAAATACTTGCTTTGGCAGGCCGTATGCCAATACGGTTAACTGAGTAAACCGTACATCCCAACGGGTACCATCAACAGTGAAATTTATCGCAGCGAGTGCCTCCAGAAGCGTCGGTTGCCCTTCCTGTGGTTCCACGGAGGCGAGACATTATTTTGGCCGGACCTGGAATCATACCATTACGCGCGAATAACGTTGGATTGGTACAGAAACATTAAAGTACCAAACCCCCCCCCCCCCCCTCCCAAATTCAACAGAGATTCGTTCGGTGGAAAAATGTTGGGCCATAATGAAGGCCAAGTTTGTTTGAAAATCGTCCAAGGTGTTTAAGAACGAGCTGGAGTTAAAAGGGCTCCGCCATTGCACAAAATGTAATGAGGGGTGTTAAGGGAAATGTGCAGGCTTTCAGCGATGGAAACAAAGTTTTATAAGGTAGTTATGCCGAAACATAATCCATATATATTAGTTCATTTCCTGAAAGTTTCGAGAAAATCCGACTTGAAATAACTTTTGTCTGGTGCAATTTTTTCAAGTACAGGCCTTATTTCCAGATTTTCTTCTGGTATGGTTATAACTTTGGTACAAAAGTAAACGTCTGTAGATAAGAAATTTATGAAAAACAAAATGCGAAACACTCAACAGAGTTGCAAAATTCCTATATCTCAAGCATTGAAAACACGTTTTTTCAAGCAAGAAAATGTGTTATACACTAAGGTTTTTTTTGCACGGTTTTTTTTAACACGGGTTGTTTTCGGCGATAACTCCAGAACGGAACAACTTATCGACCAAATTCAAATCACATTTAACGTTTTGGGCCAAAAGTAATCATATGGCAGTTTTTCAAAAAAATCACAATTTTTGGTGTAAATACTCAAAATTTTAGAAACTGTATTTTGACCATTGCATGGAAAGGTAACGCATACGAACAAAATCGAAGCAATATAAAATGAATAAGCATGTGAATTTATCAACCCTATTTAGTCTTTTTTTACACGGTTCCATACTAAAAGTGGAACGTATCCGCCGTGCAAAAAAAAAAAAACATTAGTAAATACAATATCAATACTTTTCATTGACTAGTATTTTAATCTCTTGGCTTCACTTGACAGATTGCGACAGCTCGAATATGGCTCCACTTGACACTCACATTTTTGAAGTCTGCTTCTCCCTCTCAGGTTTCGGCCATAACTCTTGTATACACAGAAAAAAATCTTGTTGTAAAAATTATCATGCCTATTTTCAAAACCACCATGGAATTTCAGTCAAATTTACTATGTTTCTGGCCCGACCTTCAGCATTTGTGGTATATTTGACAGACTCCATATTCATATCAACCGCACCATAGTTGATCTAATTGCAGACATGGTAAAATCAAACGCATTAGGGAAGATCCATTCATTAGGTCACGCAGTAAGGGTGAGAGGGGGGGGGGGGGGGTATTGGTAAAACGTGACGATCCATACAAAAAAATTGAAGTTCCATACCTAAAACGTAACAAGGGGGGGGGGGGTAATAAAAAGTCAATTTTAACGTCACGAATCTCCCTTACGATATCGATGTCGACAGCAAAACCTGAAGACAGACCTTTTCAAAAACTGTACCACTCAAATCACACCTTCCAAAGCAATGTTGCAGGAGCTGTGACATCTGCCAATCGTGTCACAAAATTTTGTCGACGTTCGCCTCATAATGATGTCACATGGCGGTCACATCAGTGGCTGCCTTGCCATAAAGCCAATCGATTGCAACCCAACCTCCAGCCAAGTATTTGAGAAAAAGACAAAATCGCCTAAACATCGAACCGACATGGCATGAAAAATTGCTCGAATATTAGTCATTTTTGACCACAAATTGTTTTCCCCTTTCTGAAAAGCTGCAAATCCAAGCTCCACGTACGGAGGAAAAAAAGTGTAACGTTCAATTAAATTTTTATTTCCCATCGCTTTCCGGCACAAACTGGTGGCCATCTGACGCGCCTCAGCTCTCGTGACCGCCAAAACAAAACAAAAAAACAAAAAACGCAGCAAGCTGACGCTGCTGGCTGGCCCCGGCACTAACTGTCCTGTCAGAATTCATTTTTTTTTCACCGTTTATGTCCGCCGCTTCTCTAGTTCAGTTGTCGCAGCCTCGGAGCATCACATTCTGGCTTTTGCGAGAGTGTCTGTGTTTGTAATAAAAGCTCATAAATAACACTTTTTTTTCCGTTCAGCACTGCCAACAGCCCACGGATGCCGACGTCAGAATATAGCATGATGGTTGGAAGTGTTATTTTTCCGCTACGTCTGGTTTGGTTGGTTGGTTGGTTGGTGTGAATTTTCATTCTGATGGGTTGAGGGGAAAATGCCACATTTACTGGTACTAGAGAGGGTACCTGATGGGGGTGACTCTAGCCCATGTACCGAAAACAAAAATGCTCGTTCGTCATCATCAATAATACAATTTGTCTTTCTATTAATCGACTGAATGTTTTCCAACAATCACAAGTAATTTTAAAGCTATCCTGGTTCTGTCAATCAATTACCTGAATCGAGCTGCACTTGCATATGCAATCAGAGTAATTTCAATCATCAAACGACTCCGACAACAATTCCACCAAGTTATAAATCAGCACACAGTACAATTTATCACCGTAGTTGGTGGAAGGGAAGGCAAGCCAAGCTTTTGCTCCACAATCGTGTCCATCTGGCAGGAATCGGTTCTTCGCCCCCCCAACCCCCCACACCTTATCCCATCCAGCTCCAAAGCTACAATCAGACCCAGCCCTCTCTTGAATACGTAATGTTGCAACGTTTTATGTAAATCAGCGTGAAGTGAGCATTTTCTTGTGCTTTCAAACAAATGATGCACAATTTGGTCCGTATCCTCGCTCTGCATGGTATGTGTTTGTGTGCAATTTAACCATTTTCTTCTTTCCATTGTGCATGCTGAGAAGCGAGTGACGTGGCGATGGTGCATTTGCATTCGATTTTCTCGACGAAAGTCAAAGCACCTCCTGGGGGGGAGGGTTGGGAAAAGAATTGCATCAGGGGATTTTTCGCCATTTACGTCTGAAGATAGCATCGCTGGTTCTGTTCGTGTGAGACGCTTTGAGAAATTACATTCGTTTTGTTCGGTTTTCTTTTCGCCACACGATACCGATTGTGGTTGTTTTTCTGTTGGACTATCTTTATGCACTTTTTTTTTTCTCGTCGTCTTCCCTTAATGTGAGCTGCAAATGCAGATCCTGGATGTTCTCTTTTTTGTTCGATTGAGCGAGGAACAAGGCTAATCAAGACAAACGTAGTTTAAGCTAAAGGGATTAAATTATTCACTAGCGGAGGAGTTTCAACCTAATCATAGCATTCAATCAATTTCCAGACTTGGTTCCAGGAGGTTGCGTATAAATTAGAACTCCACATCCTTCGAACATTGGTGCGTTCGATTGATTGCCGATAAGCGGTGGAGGCGAATGAATCAATCTTTTCGAAGCCCGTTCGTTTGTTCTGTTCATTTCCTCAGTTGCCTTGGTGTAAATCACCCCCGGGGGCGTAGTTTCCGCGGACATTTGTCAGTTGGAAGTATTTTTCTTACTGCAAAATTTCCTTTGCTTTGGAATTGAGAGTTATCTGGGTCCAGTTTACTGAATCTGACATAAGTATGAATAATTCGAATATTCCAGAGGTTGTCCAGAAATGAGTAACTTTTGGTTGAATCACCTAGAAAGGATCTTTAGAGGCTCAATCTTGTAATAAAATTCAGTAAACCTTTATCTACTTTACAGGGTGGCACTGGTTGACTGTCAGTAATATATTGATTGATTGATTTGACTTTATTAGAGAGACTTTCAGCCGTGTCAGTAATATAAATTTGCAAAACAATACAACAATTGGCTAAAAATGAACAAGAGGTTTATTTCCTATAAACTAACTTTTTGTTATTTACAAATTATACGTTGAGCTCGAATCCATTTCTTTTTTTTTTTATCAGCAGCCGTAGACTTGAAAGCCTGTCCACGTTGAATTTCGAACACGAAAATACTAACAGCAAAAAAATTGTACATAATTCAACAAAACCGATTGTTTGTTTCACACTAATAGAGTAACAACTAAATAGAATTCTGTTGTAACTAAATGTTCGACTTTATGTGAACTTTAGAGAGGAAATACAACAAAAAAAAATTAATCATCTCGATTTCGAATAAATTTGCGAACTTTTTCCGGAATACGTTTAATTAACCGGCGCACATTATGCTCATCCATTGTTTCTGCAATCTTATTCCACTTGATTCTCAATTTATTGATGTATTTGACGAAATTTCCATTCACCTTCAGCTTCCTCTGCATAATAGCCCAAAATCTCTCTATCGGTCTGAGCTGGGGACAGTTTGGTGGGTTGAGTTCTTTCGGTATAAACTGAGTCCCGTTGAATGCATACCACTGTAGCACTGGTTTGATTTAATGTATTGACAGCATTCGAGATCTGGCCAAAACATGACATGTTCATTGTGAGATGTGATGAATGGCAGTATTCGCATTTGGAGACATTCCTTTCTGTACAGCTCTGAATTAAATGTTTTATCAGTGATGAAATCCTTGGTCTTCCTACCGCAGCTACATATGCCTTGCCAAAACAAGTATTTACGTGAAAATTTATCTGCAAACAAGCTTGAATTTGGCAGGAATATCTCCCCGAACCGTAGCCAAGTAAAATGTTTGTTCCGGTAGCTGTTTGAAATCGGCCTTTACATAGGTTTCATCATCCTTTGAATTTTGTCAACATCTGATCATACAGTTTTTTGGTACGGATTCTGACTTTTGATCCCTATTTGGTTTTCTACAGGCACGATATGACTTGAAGCCTTTTTTTTTTTTTTGTTTCTTTATTATAGTGGCTTTCAGCCTCCTGGGTTGGTTCGCCAGACTTAAAGCCTTCCCGGAGACGAATTCGTTGCACGGTACTGCGTGCAGTCTGAGACTTTTTGGCCAAATCGCGGTCTGAGATGTTGGCGGTTGCCTAAACATTCTTGATGACCTTGTTCCGCAGTTGACGGTTGACAGTACCCGCCCGATGCTTGCCTTGAGGCTTGCGATCCATCGACAAAGTTTTTCGGTACTTTTCCAAAACACGCCATACGATATATCGGGGGAAAATGATTGGGCACAATGATTTTTCTTTTTCTTCTTCCATTTTGTATTTCTCTGAAACACGTACGAGCTGCAACGCGAAAAAAAATTATGATGTCATAGTTTACAAATCCGACCACAAGGGTCGCTGTAAGAATCAAAATTGTTTGTTCCAATACCAATTGGGCCCCGACTTACATAAGAAACAGTTTTTTAAGATGCTAATCCTTCTTTCTGTTTAATTCTCAAACTTTCTGTGAACCGGTTCCGTACGGTATCCTCACGTGACGATTCACCATCTTCTCCTAAAATCATCAGTACCATTTGTTTTCTTCTTAGTTTTTAAGAGTTTCCGCTTCACTAGAGCCCAGTACTTCTCTGTTGGGCAAAGTTCTGGTCAGTTTGGTAGATTAGCTGTTTTTGGCACGTATTTGACCTCTTGTACCTTATACTATTCGACGATGGATTTCGCATAGTGACAAGAGACTAAATCAGACCAAAACAGAGCTGGAGAGTCGTGGCAACCTCTTTTGCAGACATTCTTTCTCGTACAAATCTTAATTGATTGTGTCGATGGAGACGAAGCTTTAAGATTTTCGACCACAACTATATATGGCCTCTCAAATAAAATACTGGAAATAGGCGAATTTGGACACCTTCTTTGTACGAAAATGCTTGGTAACGGCATTCCTTTGCATTGCGGTATAAAAAACCAGCCCCGGATGCTGTTGCCTGTGTCCTTGCCTCTGCTCCACTTTTTAAACGTATGATTTTGACTTCCCAACTTTGCTTCCAAACTAACGGCTTCCACCTTCTTGTCCATTTGTCAGGAGCATACTTTTCGGTTTGTTCCGCTTCCAACCTTCCCATCCCCAGGTAAGCGGTGGTCAAATGATTTGCAAACACAAAACACGATGCTTTTCGGTAGTTTTAGTTTCTTGGCACGATCGTCTACCGATAAATTCGGATTTTGCTGAATGTAACAAATGAACGCCATTTTTCTGAATGTAACAAGAATGAAAACCTGTTGTACAACGAAATAAAATGGAAAGTTTCAGCTATCATATGAGTAAAACGCTTTTGCGATCCGTGAAATAATTCAAAATCTACACTGAAAGAAAAGTGTCCGAAATTTATCGTGGACAGGCTTTAGTTTCTGTAAACTTTAAACAAATTTTTCAATTTTTTAAGAATGGTCCCTAATGCTCAAGAGTAGAAAATCTCAATATTTTTCTTCGGTTTCGACTCACTTTTTAGAGACGTTAATGCCTCTATATAACCAATATTGTTTACTGAAACCTACAGTGAACCAAGAGAACCAACCCGGGACATTAAGTTTAGGTCTTCATATCTGGAAGGAAGACTGTTTATCATTTTCTATTTAATGAGTACAATATAAATTCATAGAAATCCGACGATCTTCTGGAGAATTTACATTAAAGCTGAGGCAGTTACTCAAATGGTTCTCAAAATATAGCAAAATTTCAATTTTTGATGCCAATTTGGGATGCCTATTTGGGAAGAAGGTACAAATCGCATGAAGTTAAAATACGATTTTCGGTGATTTTGGCCCCCAACCTAACGGAAAGTGACATAAAGCTCTTGGTCTAAAAGTCTCTATCAACCATTATACTAACAAACCCGATTGATTATTTCTATTGGTATATTATAATTCGCCATGACTGATAAAAGTTTTGTAATATTTACATCATTGAATGCTTTTGTAAGATCTAGAAACGTAGCGGCTAGAATCATAGCTTCTCGTTTTGCTTCATTTACTTCTGAAACAAGAGTATTGCCACAATTTTAGGCAGATGTATGTTGATTGAAAGCGTAAGAGTTTATTGGAATAAACTCAACAAGTTTTTACAATATTGTTTAATAATTTGAGTAAAACATTAAGCATTGCAATCAGTCTGTATGATTTTGAATAATTTGGAATCTTTCAATGGTTTTAGTTAGGATAATATTTTAATTAATTTCTATTCATTGGGGATTTGACCAGTGTTAAAGAATCAGGTCTAATTTATGGTTTGTTGAAATAAAAAATGATAATTTATCGACTCCAGGAGTGATCTGACCTTTCTTGGATTTCATTATTATTAAAATTTATTTGTGATTAATTTTATATCGATAGGCATCTTTAGGAGTAAAATCAATCATGTCTGCTATTTATGGAAAGTTTAAATTCATAAATTGTTGTGAAAGAGTTTTGTTAATTAAATGATATAAGTTGCTTTTACGCGAACAGTTACCGCTTATTCCAAAGTGTATTGCAAACTGTTTTGGTACTCATATCTTCATCAATTTAGTCAATCATATTTATCCAGCATTTTTTTTCTCTTTACGTATCTCCCTTTTAAGAATGACTCTTAAGTAGAACCGTGAAGTTTTATTCTGTTTGATTTTTTATTAATAGTTTTTTAACTTGATCTTCCCAGCATTTTCTAGAATTTTACTTTTTATTTTTATTATTGACTTTGTAGGTACATTTGTTAAATATTTCTTGTTTCATCTCATTAACATTTTCCGTTGTGTGAAATGCATGTGGTTGAAAGTCGTTTAATTTGTCTATTGCTTGATTTTTATTGAAATAATCTGATTTATAGTTGACGGTTTTTGCCAACTCGAACAAATGTTGGCAGCACCTTCTCAGATTACAACGAAACTTTCTGGTTGTGTAGAGCTTCACTAGATAAACCATTTTGCATACTTAGTTTCTTCATTTTTTTTTTCAGTCTTTTGAAGAGGGCTAAACTTTTTTTATCGATTTTTTTCAAACTTGTTTAGTAAAAAAATGACTACTCCTACAAAAAAGTGTTGTATGGATGATTATCAAAACATAAGTCAAGTTTTCTGAAAAAATATTGAAAAAAATCCAAATAACAAAATACACTGAAAAACAAATCGATGGGTCATGAAAAAGTTTTTGTTAAAAAAACTTTGTTTCCTCAAAAGTGCCCATCTATAATGATGAACTGTTGGTAGGAAACATAATTACCTATCTTGAGACAAAATTTCATCGAAATCAAATTTTTTTTTATTTTAATTGGCTCTGAACTTTTAAAAATGATTTTTTTTCGGTGTAGGGCTCATTTTGGATTTTTTTCCAATATTTTTTTCTGGAAACTTGACTTACTTCGTGATAATCACCCATACAACACTTTTTTGTAGGAGTAGTTTTTTTTTATTAAACACCTGTTATCTACACATCCTCGAAGATAGCTAATACAAATCATTTAAACGTACGTAAATTCATTAAATCAAGAAATAATTAATAGTTGAGGTTCAAGGGGTACTATATTTTCCATTCCTTTTTCACCCTACAACTTTGTTCAGTTAAGAGATAGAAAGTTTTTGTTTTCTACAAAGTTTCATGAAATGACCTAATCGACAATGTTTTAATACAAAATTATCGATTTAAACCAGAAATATAAGAGTTAATTTTTTTTATCCGGGTGTATACATCCCTTAAATCAAATTTGTTAACACAAAAATAAAGTTCTCAAGAAGTGTAGGAACATTGTAGAAGACATCTATGTGCCATACCTTATAGTTTCACCGTGAAAGACCTGGAAGGAAACGTTTTTGTTCGTTTTTAGCTTCAAGCATTCACAATTCGCTTATTGCTTGCTCTCAACTTAGTGTTCTAAATGCACCTCCACAGTTACTAATTGAGAGCTTTCTATGTCAAATACCATGTTTGCATTAGTATGATTGTGTGGCAAGTACAATCATACCCTATGCACAGGAAGTCGAGAAATTTTCCTCAACGAAAAATTCTTAGACCAGACTGGGAATCGAACCCAGTCATCTCCATCATGGTATTGCTTTGTAGCAGCACCTTTACCAACTGATATAAATTGATCAGCCCAATAATCGGATCTAAATCACATTGACTTATTTTGGGGTTTGCTGGATCGAAACACAAAGATAATGCATCCTCAGAATCTCCTCTGGGAATTTGTTGATTCTTTGAGACAGCTGATAGAACGTATGCCATGAATTTGTATGCATTCTGTCATAAAAAACAACGGCGGGTATTTCAATGTGTGTGTGTGTGTGTATACAATCCAACTCCCACTGTCCGGCAGTGCTTTTATGGAAGAAAAATGTCTGCAGCTATAAGGCTTTCTAATCACAAACTGCAAACATTTTTAGCCCGGGTGTTGAGAGGTGATAGCTCTGTTGAGATCCAGTGACCCATTTCAGAATGCCTGATCACTCACGTCCATTCCGAGGTCACTTTCACTTACAACCAGCCCCGCATAAACACAATACTTATATCAATTGGATATTTGTATTATATTGTTTAATTATATTGTCTCCAACAACGGCGGGTATTTCAATGAATCCAAAATTTGAATGCCAATGAATGCGATATTTTCCCCATATCCATTTTTGCATGTTGAGAGAGCTGAATAAAAACAAAAATAAATGTTACATACCCACTAGCGATGTGTAGTAAAAGACATTTAAACCAATTTGTATACCTTCCGCTTGGCCTTAGACTTCTTAAAAAAATTCTAACTTTCCAGGTAATCGGGATCTCGATATAACAGCATTTTCGGAAAAAATCTTTTACATGCTCACTAGCACCAGGTAGTGACCGAATTCTAAACCATACTCTTCCGAAATTTCTTGACGGCCTTTTGCATGAGATTAGCTCTCTCACTTACGACAAAGTGACCCGCATGACCTTCGAGAGGGCTAGCGGCATTTATAAATATTATATAATGAATTTACCTCTTCGATTCGATTGCGCAGTTAATGCACTGATCGTCGCGTGTTGCTCTGCTTTTCGGTTGTTAACAACCGTGACCTCGGTCTTGTGGTGGGCTTGCTCCAGTTTCCTGGAGCTCATTCATCTCTCCACAATGCCAATGGAGTCCGAAGCCGTCAGCTCCACCTCTTCGCTGGATTCGCCACAGATATAAAGGGCGATGTCGTCGGCAAACCCAACGATCTTAATCCCGATCAGAAATTCAAGCCGTAGTACCTCATCGTACATCGTGTCCCATAGCACCGGGCCCAGGATCTGAACACGATTCGGGCCTACCTCTGTGTTGTACACCAGCACGCGATTCTGGAAATAACTTTCCAGAATCTTGTACAGATATCCCGGAACGTGAAGACGTTGAAACGAGTCAGCGATAGCTACCCAACTGGCGCTATTGATCGCATTTTGCATTTTAAGGGCGACCACAGCAGGGCACTTCGCCTCTTACGCTGGATTGCCACTTCGGCCGTCTTGGTAACGGACAGAATTGCATATACCCTCCGTGTATTTGGTTAGTCTGTTAAGAATAACCCTTTCGAGCACTTTACCCATTGTATCCAACTGGATTATAGGTCTATATGCCTATGGGTCCCCTGGTGGCTTCCTTTGTCTTTGGTAGCAATACTAGAGTCTGGATTTTCCAGGCTACCGGGAAGACGCCCTCGTCCTGATATCTTTGCATCGCCGTCCTGAACATTCCGACCGTCAGTGATAAAGCCGTCTTGATGGCCAGCTTCGGTATACCGTCGTGTCCTGGCGCTTTGTTTATCTTCAGCGATTTGCCTATCACAATGATTTCCACGTTTGTAACGGTAGCTTCGTCCCTTTCGTCCGCGGTGCCATTATCATGGGGCAATTCAGCCATCATAGGAGGCCAGGGTCTCTGGTCGTCGCTCGTGTTTACTTGTTGAGGGTGATGCAATACTCAAATATGTGTTGCAATACTTTTCGCAGTGATTGACTGGTAGTGTATGCCTACATATAAATAAGCACTGAGCAACGATAAACTGATTTATAAAATGTTCACTGAGTTGTTTTGCTGATATGAAGCAGATGCAAAACGCCATCCTAGCCAACCCCCAATCAATAAAACGACTAATAATATTTTCCTCAATTTCAGATCATCGGCGCTGGGCTGTTCGCCTTCACGATCTACATCCGAGCCGAGCCGGGCTTCGACGAGTGGGTCGCTCTGCTGGACATCTACCAGTACTACATTGGCGTGTACATTCTGATCGGAACCGGTGCGCTGGTCATGATCTTCTCCTTCCTCGGATGCTGCAGCGCTCTGATGGAACACTCGGTGGCACTCTACGCGGTAAGTGGCACTTCTTCAAAAAACAATCCAAATTTTCAATCCACTACGACGGACGGCGAGGAAAACTAATTAGCAAACGGCATCCGATGACCTTTTTGCATCTCCCACAAAGTTGTTGTGGACGCTCCATTGTCTAGGGACGGACCGGCACATGAGCGAGACTATGGTAACCCTCATTCCACACATTTCCTCGACAATTCCAGTGAAAAATGATGTTATGTGAACAGTAATTAGTGCAAGTTTTTATTTGCTCCGCCAGTCAGCAGTCAACAATGGGGGTGTGTGGGTGGGGGTGTTTGCTCCTTCCCCTGGAAGTGTTTGGAAATGTGTTTGCAACAAGGCGCTGTTGCTTCCGGAAAGTAGCGACCATGGCACTTTGTGCCAATACATGTACCGACACTCGTTTCAGAGCACTTTCGACCAATGGGTGGTGGTGGGTGGTTGGTGTTGATGTTGTTTGTTCACCTCTTGAAACTTGGAAGGAGCAGTCAGTGGCGTCACGGAAGAATGTTAATTATTATTCGATGGCACTGGCTCGGTGGGGGGGGACTGCAAGTAGAAAGCCCTTTGAGAAATTGTCTTTCCATTGCGGCACCAGCAGCAGTCGCCCGGCAGTCAGTGGTTGGAAAGATAAATTGAAATATGTTCAATTAATTATGACACATGCTGCCTCGGAAGGCTTTTCTGATTAATTCATGTAAAAGTATGGCTTAGTGGTTGGTCGTTGTTGTGTGTGGCAGGGAGATACTGTAATTTTGCAATACACTGGGATATGTTGCATGCTGCGGAAATTTCCTTTGTTGAATAATCTCTTGATCGAAAGACTTGATTTCGTTAACGTTGGGATACAACATTAGGTTGTTCGATATAGCTAAAGTGGTAACAGTAGAGCTGACAGAAAGGATCCTTAAGACTCAAGAGAAATATCGAAAAAATAACAAACAACAGTACATTCGTTCCCTCGGTGCTCTGACACCCGAAACAACCAGAATGTAAAATATATTCCTTACCGCAGTGGGACCAGTCAGTGTGTTCAACCGATGACGACCGTCCCCACCCACGGAACCGACGTCAACGATGACATCAACCAAAATGCAAGTGGAACTACTATTAGCAGCAGCAGCAGCAGCTCGTTGGGAAAACAATCTTCTCGATCACCCGGAACGAAGGACTTCCGCCGACCGAAACGAGTTTTGCATCTGACAATGTACCGCATGATGCCACCGAGGCTGCAGAGACTTGCTCCTTGTCTCGTGGAGTTGTTAGTTGCTGGTAGTTGTCCACCCGGCCGGAACTACACGGCGGTAGCTACAACTGATGATGACAGCCTTCTGCTCGTCCCCTCGCTACGGTTGGAGGCGTTCAAGATTGTCGCTGCAATAGTGAAGTTCGAGAGAGAAAAAAACAACAAAGTTATGAATTGTTCCCGAGGCGCAGCCGACTGCGTCCATCTGGACTTGCGTTGTTGTCGAGCGCGCGGTTTTGCGGAGGGGAAGGTGTTTCTCAGCCACCAACAGCAGGCGCGGGCGAAACTATTACAGCCGGTCGTAAATTAAATTTAAATATGGAAATAACGCAGCTACAGAACGTAATAAATATTTTATTAGTTGCTATTATTTATGGAAGGCACATTACTTTTCCCCAGCATTGGAACGTATGTCCAAGAAGCAAGAAGGTGCATTTTCCCCCGTTATGACGATAAGGAAAACGATTTGTTGCATATTTTATGAAGTCCAATGTGGAAGATCGTCACCCTCCCTGATGGGAATCGGAAAAATCCCGATGGGCTATAAAAATGTCACCACAAGACGGCTGCAGGAATCGAACTTAAACAAAAGTTGTGCGGTTTTGTGTGCGTGAGTTGTTGTGGCAAAATCCTAATCCGGCGAATTAAGGGGGTGGAGCCGTTGTCCACTTCAGATGCTTTTCTTGCGACTTGATTCAGTTTGCTCATTTGTCAGGCTTAACGACGCGAATCGAGAAGGTAAATAACCACGGAAAAAGGAAGCAAATCTCCCGGGCGACCATTGTGGTGGGCACATGTGCCGCCCTGAGGAGGGTGAGGGAAGACAAATGGAACTACACTCTATACTGGCTCAGCCCATTAACCGGTGCAAGGTGGAAGTGAGGATTTCTGTTTGAAATAATGTCCTTTTTTTCGGTTTTCAGAAAGGCTTTTGTTAGAAGTTTCTTATTTAGTGCCTCGCACCAATCTTCTTGTTCTTCTTCTATTTGGTTTCATATGCGCTACGAGACGTTGTTTTCCGCTCAAATACGTTTGAAGCACTCCACAGTGCTTTATTGAGTGCTTTCTTTTCCATTCTAAAGCTTCTAATCGTATAGACTGCCACACAGTCAAAAAATAAAAACATTTGGTTGGCTTTGGGAAACGAAGCCGTGACCTTTGCATTGGAAAAGTGACGCGTTGACCGACTACGTTATTAGGTCCCTTCTTTCTTTCTACGTGTTTCATGCTTATTGCTTGCTATAAACTTAGTGTTCTAAATGCACTTCCACAGTTATTAATTGAGAGCTTTCGATGCCTGGTACCATTTTTGCATTAGTATAATTGTGTGGCAACGGCAAGTACAATCATACCCTATGCCCAAGGAGTCGAGAAATTTTTCTTAACGAAAATTCCTTGACCAGACCGAAATCGATTCCAGCCATCTCCAGCATGTTGTTGCTTTGTAGCCGCACCTGTACCGACTAAGCTAAAGGAGGCCTCACAAAAAAAAATATATATATATAGAAGATCTACAGAAAAGTGACCAAAGGAAATTGGAACTTTCAATAAAACCTTTGAACAATCATTATAAAATAAACTAAAAAGAAAAAAATGATTTTGACAAACAACATCATTACAGAAATCAGTCCTAATGCTTTCTTACCTTACCAATCAGACCAAAGCCGGTGTGGCCTCTGCTGTACACAGAAGTTATCTCCATTCTATTCGGTACATGACAATATCTCACCGGTTTTGCTGTCTGCGGAGGGTCCGCAGGTCACCTTCTACTTGATCGATCCACCTTGCTCGTTGCGTGCCTCTTCTTCTTGTACCCAGCCTGCTCGTTTCGAGAACCATTTTAACAAGACTGTCGTCCAACATTCTTACGACATGCCCAGCCCACGATGGAAGGATCTCCTAGTAATTCGTGGTTCATTCGCCTCCTCCACGTTTCGTTCAAAGACAACAAGGGTGCGTTGGTCCTCCATTAGCAATGGAAACGTTTCGTGGCCGTAGAGAACTACCGGTCTAATTAATGTCATGTAGATATTCAACCTTGTAGTTCGGCGTCGTTCGGATTCCAAAGAAGGTATGATTGCCAGCCATAATGTGCATTTGAATCTCTCTCCTGGTGTCGTTATTGGCGGTCACCAATGAGCCCAGATACACGAATTCGTCTACTACCTCGCTTTCATCACCGTCAATCTGAACTCCTGGTAGGAGGAGAGCGTTGTCTTCTCTTGAGCCTCTTCCCTTCATGTATTTTGTTTTCAACGCATGAACCACAAGCCCAATCCTACCAGCTTCAGCCGTAAGTTTGATGAACGTTTCCGCCATCGTCTCAAAGTTACGTGCTACGAATCAACGTCGTCGGCAAAGCCAAATAGTTGGACAGACTTCCTGAAAATCGTGCCACTCATGTCTATCCCAGCTCACCCTCCAGTGCAATGTTAAACAACAAACACGACAATCCATCACCTTGCCCAAACCCTCCCCGAGATTCGAAGGGACTCGAGAGTGTCCCTGGTACTCGGACGACACACATCACTCGATCCATCGTTGCTCGTGCAAATTTGAGTCCTAATGCATTAAGAACAAATTACGAACTTTGATTTCACGACATATTGACGAATGATTTCTCGATAATTTTACAATCACCTTCAATTTTTATAAACTCGAAATAATCTTTATGTTATAAATTGTATGAATATGGCATACAGTCTTGGTTTGGACGGAATTACCCGATAAGAATCCGAGTTAGCTGATCGTTTGACTACTTAACTGCTAAACCCACTGGTTGACAAAATCGAAACAAAGTCTCCATTAGAATTTATTTTAACTTGGATCCCAAAACCACCGAAAATCGTATTTTGACCTGAAGGTCTCTGCAGAACATTCATGAAGCTCTCTGCAGATTTTTCCAGAATTGCGCTGCAGACCTTCCCTAAACTTCTCTGCTGAACTTCCCCGAAGTTCTCTGCAGAACTTCCCTGAAGTTCTCTGCAGAACTTTTTTGAAGATCTCTACAGTACTTCTCCGAAGTTCTCTGCAGAACTACCCTGAAGTTCTCTTAAGTTCTCTGCAGAACTTCCATGAAGTTCTCTGAAGTCCTCTACAGAACTTTCCTGAAGTCCTCTGTAGACCTTCCCTGAAGTCCTCTGCAGAACTTCCCTGATGTTCTCTGCAGAACTTTTCTTAAGTTCTCTGCAGACCTTCTCTGAAGTTCCCTACAGAACTTCTCTGTAGTTCTCTGCAGAACTTTTCTAAAGTTCTCTGCAGAACTTCCCTAAAGTTCTCTGCAGAACATACCAGAAGTTATCTTCAGAACTTTTCTGAAGTTCTCTTCAGAACTTCCTTGAAGGTCTTTACAAAACTTCCCTGATGTTCTCTACAGAAGTTTTCTTAAGTTCCTTGCAGAGCTTTCCTGAAGTTTCCTTAAGCTCTCTGGGGATCTTTTCTGAAGTTGTCTGTATTCTAAAGTTTTCTACAGAATCTCCCTGAAGCTCTCTGAAGTTCTCTGCAAAACTTCTCTGAAGTTCTCTGCAGTTCATCCCTGAAGTTCTTTTCAGAACTTCCCTGAAGTTATCTGAAGAACTTCCCTGAAGTTCTCTGCAGACCTTTCCTGACGTTCTCTGCAGAACTTCTTTGAAATTCGCTGCTGCACTTCCCTGAAATTTTCTGCAGAAGTTTACTGCAGAACATACCTGAAGTTCTCTGCAGAACTTCCCTGAAGTTTGCTTCTAAACTTCCTTGATGATCTCTGCAGAACTTTCCTGAAGTTCTATGCAAAGGTTTTCAAAAGTTCTTAAGTATTCAAAAGTTCTCTGCAGAACGTTCCTTAAGCTCTCTGCAAAACTTCACTGAAGTTTTCTTCAGAACTTCCTTGAAGTTCTCATTTGAACTTCCATGAAGTTGTCTGCAGAACTTCCTTGAAGTTATCTGAAGAACTTCCCTGAAGTTCTCTGCAGACCTTCCTTGAAGTTCACTGCAGAACTTCCCAGAAGTTCTTTTCAGAACTTCCCAGAAATTCTCTGCAAAACTATTATTCTCATGTTCTCTGCAGAACTTCTCTAAAGTTCGCTTCAGAACTTCACTGAATGTTTTCTGCAGAACATCCCTGAAGTTCTCTGTTTAAAAGTTTTCTTCAGAACTTCCCTGAAGTTATCTGAGGAACTTCCCAGAACTTCCCAGAAGTTGTCTGCAGAAGTTTTCTTAAGTTTCTTGCAGAGCTTTCCTGAAGTTCTCTGAAGTTCTCTGCTGAACTTCCCTGAAGTTCTCTCCAGAACTCTTTGCAGAACTTCGATTTATGAAAGTGTATCTGCACTTTTATTTTAAAAGAGCAGAAATTTAACACTGGTCTTTCTATTAAACCATCAAACGCAGAAGTAAGAAAATCTACAGAAAAGTGACTAAAGAAAATTGGAACTTTTATTATAACCTTTGAACAATTATGAAAAAATCACCTTAACTTTGATTTTTAATTACAACATCATTTAAGAAATGAGTCTTACTGCATTAAGAACAACTTTAAAATTCGGGACATGTTGAAGAACGATTTCTCGATAATTTTGCAATCAACTTTCAATTTTTATAAACTCAAAATAATCGTTGTGTTATGAATTGTATGAATAAGGCTAACAGTCTTGGTTTGGACGGTATAATCACTGAGAATCCGAGCCAGCTGATCGTTCGACTCCCTAACTGTTAATTACACTGGTTGACAAAATCCAAAAAAAGTCTTGCGACTCAGAGCTCTATGCCAATTTAAGTTCCATTAAGTTCTCATGATGCTTCCATGATGCTCTTTGTAGAACTTCCTTGAAGTTCTCTGTAGAACTTGCCCGAAGTTCTCTGCAGAATTTCTCTGAAGTCCTTTGTATACCTCCCATGAAATTATCTGCAGATCTTCCCTGAAATTTCCTGAAAAACTTCCCTGAAGTTCTCTGAAAAACTTCGATGAATTTCTCTTCAGAACCTCCATGAAGTTCTGTGCACAACTTCGATGAAGTTCTATGCAGAACTTCCCTGAAGTTCTCTTCAAACCTTTCCTAAAGATCTCTGCAGACCTTCCCAGAAGTTCTCTGAAAAAGATCCTCTAAGTTCACAGTAGAACTTCCATGAAGCTCTCTGAATAACTTCCATGAAGTTTTCTAAAGAACTTCCATGAAGTTCTCTGTATAACCTCCCTGAAGTTCTCTGCAGAACTTCCCTGAAGTTTTCTGAAGAACCTCCCTGAAGTTCTTTAAAGTACTCAGCAGAATTTATCTGAAAGTCTCTGAAGTACTCAGCAGAACTTTTCAGAAGCTCTCTAAAGTGCACTGCAGAACTTCTCTGAAGTTCTCTGCAGAACGTTCCTAAAGTTCTCTGCAGAACGTTCCTAAAATTCTCTGCAGAACGTTCCTAAAGTTCTCTGCAGAACTTTGCAGAAATTCTCTGAACACCTTCCCTGAAATTCGCTGAAGTTAACTTCAGAACTTCCCTGACGTTCACTTCAGAACTTCCTTGAAGATCTTAACAAAACCTCCCTGAAGTTCTCTGCCGGAGTTTTTTAGAGTTCTCTGCAGAACTTCCCTGAACTTCTATGAAGTTTTGTGCAGACCTTCCCTGAAGATCTTAAAAAAACTTCCCTGAAGTTCTCTGCAGGAGTTT
The DNA here is from genome assembly GCA_034211315.2 of Aedes japonicus. Taxonomy (NCBI): domain Eukaryota; kingdom Metazoa; phylum Arthropoda; class Insecta; order Diptera; family Culicidae; genus Aedes; species Aedes japonicus. The sequence goes on from JASCZW010000738.1 coordinate 67,467, forward strand.
TTTAGAGTTCTCTGCAGAACTTCCCTGAACTTCTATGAAGTTTTGTGCAGACCTTCCCTGAAATTCTATGCATTACTTTCCTTAAGTTTTCAGCACATCTTCCTTGAAGTTCTATGAAGTTCTCTGCAGAACTTCCCTGAAGTTTTCTGTAGACCTTCTCTGAAGTTCAAATGCAGAACTTCCATAAAGTTCTCTTCAGTTCTTTCCTGAAGTTCTGTGAAGAACTTTCCTTAAATTTTATTCAGAACTTTCCTTATGTTCAATTTTTTTTTTTTTTTATTTATATATATGAAGTTGTTGTTTATTTGTCAGTTCATGATGGGAATACAGTGTTTAAAAGTTCTAAAAATTTACATCTAGGTGAAAATTCAAAGCGTTCACATCTATTCTATTGTTACATTGATTAACAAAGTCGATGTAATTGATTACTAATTTAAGAATCTTCACTCTTGAAGCTCTGTTTATGCCTACTAGGGCAGGTCTCACCAGGTCATCGAAGGTTAACTGTCTCCATCCATCCATTATTCCCGCTAGCCTCTGCTGTAAAGCCATCCAAGCCGGGCCTACACGAGCACAGGTACAAAATTTATGTAGGAGCGTCTCTACAGTTTGGTGTCCGCAATGTGTGCAGTTATCGTTCTCCACTCGTCGCATCGCAAAATGAAGCACTCTGTGCTCGCATTTTCCGTTTACAAATAGGTAAAGTTGACTCCGTTGTGCAGATGATAATCGGCTATCTGCGATGTTTCGCCACGCACGTGGCCAAACTCTTCAGAACTTCCCTGAAATCCTTTGGAGAGCATACCTGAATTTCCCTGAAGTTCTATGAAAGTTATCTGCAGAACTTCCCTGAGGATTTCTGCAGACCTTCCCTGAAGTTCAAGAGCAGATCTTCCTTGAAGTTCTGTGCAGAATTTCCATAAAGTTCTCATCAGATCTTCCCTAAAGTTCTTTGAAGAACTTCCCTTAAGTGCGCTGCAGAACTTTCTTTAAGTTCTCTTCAGAACTTTCCTTAAGTTCACTTGAGAACTTCTCTGAATTCCTCTGCAGAACACACCTGAAATTATCTTCTGAACTTCCCTGAAGTCTGTTCTTTGCAGAACTTCCCTGAAGTTCTCTGCCGAAGTTCCATGAAGTTCTCTTTAGACCTTCTGTTCTTTGCAGAACTTTCCTGAAGTTCTCTGCCGAACTTCCATGAAATTTTGTGCAGACCTTCCTTGCAGTTCTATGCAGAACTTTTCTTAAGTTCTCTGCACAATTCCCTAAAGTTCTATGAAGTTCTCTACAGAACTTCCCTGAAGTTTTATGCAGACCTTCCCTGAAGTTCAAGAGCAGAACTTCCATAAAGTTCTTTTCAGATCTTTCCTGAAGGTCTCTGAGGACTTCCTTTCCTTTAAGTTCTCTGCAGAACTTTCCTTAAGTTGTCTTCTGAACATTCCTTAAGTTCTCTTCAGAACTTCCCTGAAATCCTCTGCAGAGCATACCTGAAGTTTTTCTTCTGAACTTCCCTGAAGTTCTCTTCTACACTTCCCTGAAGTTCTCTTCAGAACATCCCTGAAGTTCTCTGCAGAACTTCCCTGAAGTTCTCTGAAGTTCTTTGCAGAGCTTCTTGAAGTTCTCTGCAGATCTTCCCTGATGTTCACTGAAGAACTTCCATAAAGTTCTCTTCAGATCTTCCTGAAGTTCTTTGAAGAACTTTCCTCATGTTATCTTCAGAACTTCCCTGAAGTTCACTGAAGATCTTCGTTTCGGTTCTTTACAGACCTTACCTGAAGTTCTCTGCAGAACTTCTCTGAAGTTTTTTGGAGGACTTCCCTGAAGTACTCTGCAGACCTTCTCTGAAATCTTCTGTAGAGCATACCTGTATTTTTCCTCTGAACTTCCCTAAATTTCTCTTCAGAACTTCCCTGGTGTTCTCTGCAGAACTTCCCTAAAGTTCTCCGCAGAAAGTTCCTGACGTGCTCTACAGAACTTTCTTGAAGTTGTCTGCAGAACTTCCTTGAAGTTGTCTGCAGAACGTTCTTAAACTTCTCTTCAGAACTTCCATGAAGTTCTCTTCAGACTCAACAGAACTTTCTTGTACATCCCTCAACTTGTCGACAAACACAAATGATAACGGTGAAAGAAAACGTCATCTTCGTTCACAAGCACAGCCTACATTGTTCTCTTTGTAAAGCACAGCCTACTCATCCGCCATCAGGCACAAATGTGATTAAAGTTTGGCTTGTGAAATCTCTTCAGTTCCTTAGATGTGTGCCTTCGAAATTTCAAGGTGGCAAAACAAATTGGTCATGATGGTAGTAATTTTTGGATTCTAGCTACCTTCACTTGAAATATCCTCTGAAGAATAATCCGTGAGATTCCCTTAGAGTTTTTATTTTTCTCTCAGACTACACGTATTCAATTAAAAGAAGACAGTTACCTTCACATAAAAAATAAAACATATTTAGAAACAACAGTTTCACGAGCGTATAACTCGAAAGATTGTTATTGGAAACTACGAAAATTAAACTCAGACTTGAATTATTCACTTTCACAAAAAGTGAAGACTGAAACAATTGTTCAAACTATCACTAGTAAACGCGAGCGAATTCCTTTACTTTTCACTAGAAAATGCTGCGATTTACATAGTTTGGTGTAATGTGCTCTACACTGAAAATTAATTTTAGTTTATATTACTAAATCTCAGGAAAGACTGATGAACTTATTCGTTGTTTTCTGTAGCAAAACTGATTAGTACTTGTTTTGAAGCCACCTTCGTAATTAATGCCACACGTGCAACTGTAAAAAAACACGAAGCAGTTGTTGAAGCACAAAAATAAATTCGTGGTTTGTGCGAAACCAATACAAAGAGCCACGAATATTTTATTGCAAATTAAAAAGAAACGTCTCTCTGGTGATTGGATGAAAATGATTGGCAGATCTACTGTATCGACTCGAAATATAATTGGAATAAATTGAAATAAGTGCAACCACGTGCAGTTGTCCAGCATTTATTTAATTTTTTTGGCATACAGAACATTGCTGAAATTCTCTGCAGACCTTTTCTGAAGTGCTCTAAAGTTCCTTGAAGTTCACTTCTGAACTTCCTTACGATCTCAACAAAACTTCCTTGAAGTTCTCTGCATCTGTTTTCTAGAGATCTCCGCAGGACTTTCCTGAGGTTCTTTACAGAAGTTTTCTAGAGTTCTCTGCAGAACTTCCCTAAAGTTCTCTAAAGTCCTCTGCAGAACTTCCCTGAAGTTCTTTGAAGTTCTATGCAGAACTTCCTTGAAGTTCTCTACTTCCATGATGTTCTATGCAGATCTTTCCTGAAGTTCTCTGCAGATCATCCCTAAAATTCTCTGCAGACCTTCCCAGAAGTTCTCTGAAGAACTTCTGTGAAATTCTCTGAAGAATTTTCCAGAATTTCTCTGCAGACCATCCCTGAAGCTCTCTGTAGCGATTCGATCCTGTATTTTTGGAAAGAGTTGTTTTTGAATCCGTTGTTGACCTCATTAGACCATGGTGACTCGTGAAAAGATACTTCATTAATTTTTATGAAGATTCCGTCCATCCCAGCAGCAACAACAACGTGCACGAGTACAATAAAAGAGAAGTAGCGATTGGCTGGCCTTCACGAATTTAATTTGTTGCATTATACTAAAAGTTGTAATGATAGCATTACACTAGATAATGGGAATGTTTACATACAATATACGAGACAATTGTTCTATTTACAAATTCGATAATTACAAAACGCGTGAGAGCTAATGTACGAAAATATATTTTCAGTGTATAAGTTAAAAGTTATATGGTTCATAAGTTGTTCCTATTTCAAATGCAATATGTACGTGCCGTTCAAAAATAACATAAAGAACAAGAAAAAAACATGAAAACAAAAGGTTTACTGGCTCTTGCAATTTTATTCAGCCACTCTAGAGCCAAACCAAAATCACATTTATCTTCAATCATGCAACAAAATTGAAGAGCCGAATCTTTCCCTGCAAGAAACACTAACTTCGCACGAAGCCCCGCATAATGTGAAAATGGAGTCTCGGAACCCGAAACCTGGCAGTGCAGCGTTTTTCCACTTTTTCGTTCAACCGGGCAACACAAATCTGTCTCATTTTGCTGCAACCAATGTGTTTGTGTACAACGTTTAAATCACCGAGATAAAAAGCACCCAATAGCCAGATTTTTGGCAACCGATGCTGATTCAATCACTCGTATGAGAGGAGCCACTTCTGGACAGGGTTGAATTCCAGCTGGTCCCTCCCGGGAACGGAATCCGATGACTGAGTACAGTCCTGAGAACGCTCGACTGCAGTAAATGTGGCGTCCAAGAAAACAAAAAAAAAATATCCTTCAAGCAAAAGTGTCCGACGGGAAAATAATGCTTTATTACTTCCTTTTCACGCGAGATTCTCGTCAGTTGATGTTTCTCTTTTTTTCTGGGGCAGCTTTTGTCTTTCTCTGCAGTGGTTCGCACAGTTTTTGTTTTTTTTTCGTGACATTTATTAGTAGGCGCTGGAAAAAAAAACCCAAATGTACACGCCACTTCATATCAATATTAATTCGGCGGTATTTCTCTACAAGGTAGGACTGAGATGATCCTATTCATGCTCTCGACAGCCCATAAATAACGGTCACCATTCTCCGGTCGGAATGCAAGGAGACTCTCATTTGCCGTCCGACGACGTGAAGACTCATTTCTCCTGCGGGAACGGAGCTTTCTTCTCATCATCATCACTCCTAGGTGAAAGGACCGCTTTTTTTCTGTTAAGAAGAATGATGATGCAAGCGGGTGAAACTCATTGCAGGTTGAATCCTTGGAAGCGAAGGCAGCAGGTATGTTGTTGTTCATCATCGACATCATTATTTCTCCGGGGTTCGGATTTCTCCAGTTCTAATTAATCTTGCCTGTCGTCGGATTTCGGAATGACGGAGGCTTAAGATTTGCTGTTTTACATGGGCAGAGGGTTGTTGCTCCGGAGGAGGAGAACTCGGCAAGTGTGTGGAATCAATCTTGTTCCATCGATGATGGTTGTGGTTCATTATTTTGAGAAAAGATCTACACTTGTGAGCACCGTTATTTCCGGTTCAGTTTTTCACTATAGGAAATCAATCTTCCTGACCGAGCCCATGGGGCATCCTGCCATAGTTCTTCATGTCGATTTGTAGGTAGTTCAGGTCGTTTGTAATTCAACCAGATGGATAGTCCTCATTACGCTGCCGGTCGTTTATCGATGGCACAAAGCAATGTACATGTAATAATGGCAAGCAATATTTTAGGATCTATTGCAAACGATGGCAAACTAATAGCAGGGCAGGGGGGAACTACAATACTCACCTCCAAACTCGTTCAACAAGATAAATCGTAATTGCTTGTTGTTAGCAGTTGTGAACGTGAACGTAATGTTGTAATGATGTGTTCACCAACAGCCGTTTAGGACAATTTGTTCGTCTGGCAACTGTATTGTTTCAGTTTGAACGCATTGGGCCGAAGAGATCGTTTAGTGAAAATTGCATGCCTCGAGCATCGGCCACGAACAGTTGTATCGATGCTTTGTGGCGAACTATTTTGTTACCGGGCATAGCGCGTTATCTATTGTTCAGTGATACGAATGGTCGACTGAGCGTTTGCAGCAGTACGAAGGGTAACTAATTGTTTCACTAATCAAAAAGAAACTGGGGACAAAAGAGCAAAATGAGCCATGAAGAGTGGTTTGCTCTCAACGCGAATAGTACCACTTTATTTCTTGAAAGTTTACGTTTCAGATCGTGCATTTCGTACAGGAATTCTTAGTGGCAATTCGATAGAAACCGATTGCATGGTATATCAATGTGTAGTTGCGAGAAAAGGGGCAAAACGGTCCACTTAATGAAGTCTGCACAAAACGAAATCCATTCGATTTCTTGAACATAGATTAGATTATATGTCTTTATTAAAGAGACTTACAGTGGGTGGCTGGTTCGTCTCTAGCATTTCTTGGACAAAGTTGAATTTGCATTGATGGTTTTTTACAGGAAAGTTTCAGAGGATTGATTTTTTTACGAGTGTAACGTTGGTGGACTATGGGCAAAATGGTCCACTTGATGAAATCTTCTCCAAACTACGTTCGCACCATTCGACTTCTTGGCTATTTTCGGTTCTGATTAAGTGATTTAAACAGCAAAATTGTAGCGGCAGTTGGCAGTTTGAAAGAAAACTTATTGCTTCGCTTATCAATGAAAAATTAGGGGTAGAAAAGGTGCAATGTTTCCTTAAAGAAATTTTTGCTGCTGTGACATTTCCCATTCTAGCCAAACCTAAATACAAGCTACATCGTGGTATTGGTGATGTCGGTAAACGGTCATTCGAATTTTCTGTCTTCAAATTGCAATTGTATAAAAACTACTGGTTGTATCTGCAATCTTATTTAACCTATAACTAACTTCTGCTCTTTCCTTTGTTTGTATTAGATTTCAGATACAATAAGTAGTTTTTATACAATTTCGATGTGAAGTGAGAAATTTGATGTTCGTACTATCGAGGTATACCTGTGTATGATAATTGATGATCAATTTACCATTCATTATGGTAAGGAAAGTTATTCGAATTATATTGAGAACATTTTGTTGTTGATTTCGTTTATAATTTTTTTAAATTTTCAGTTAATTCATTTAAGCTGAATATAAATTTAAGATACAATTAAAATTAATTATTATACATTACTATCATTAGGAAAATTACGATCAATTAAAATATTGGTATAACTGCGTTCGTAGTAACAAAAATTTGATATTTCAATGTTCATGTTTTGATATAATTTTCCTTATCACATTGATAAAATTAATAATGCTTGAGAGGACAGAAGTAATAATATGCTATGACTTATATAAAGTTTTTAATTTTTTATTCACATTTTTATTAAAATGCTAGTGAATAAAACTATCGAGCTGATTCTTACTATGATAGTTATTTATTTGTAGTAAAATAAATTCACTATAGTTATTATTATTATTGTAAAATTATAATGATAACAATTATTATGATTACACTAATTAATCATATTATCAGTATTATTCAATAATTTTTGGTGCTATTATATATTGCTCTATATGTTATATTAATATGAACACAATTATTACAATTATCATTGACCTATTATATTAATTATGATTATCATTGTTATGATTCTTATAATAATTTTTATTATAAAAGAGAATATTTGGTCATATAATAATTATATCTATTATGTTTTTGGTAAAAGCTTACTTCTACATTTGTTTTTCTATTATTTTTCATTTTATCTAATTTTGTTGATTGTTATTTCATTATTATAATTATTGCTTTTAATATTATAATTCTTTTCATTTTTAATATTAATTTTATTATTTTTTTTTAGCTGTTTCTTATTATTTTTATTATAATATTATCATTATTATTATTGAAAACACTGAAGCCTATTATGTTTAAATAATTATTATTATACTTATTATACTTATAAGTTTCCAATTAATATTTTCAATAAGAATTATTTTTGTCATGATATTTTGTATTTCTTTATTGAAATTCTGAAATAATTTTTGATACGTTAAATATTATCTAGATATTTACTATTATCGATATTATTATTGAAAAAAATATTGTTATTTTAATTATAAATAAGATAATTATAAAATTATCTCTTCACTCAGACTGTTAGTTTTGTTATTTTTATTGTTGTTACATTTTATAGTATTTTAATTGCTATTATTATTATTATTATTATCGTTATCATTATTATTATTATTTATATTAATTATAATATTATTATTACTTTTATTATTATTATTATTATTATTATTATTATTATTATTATTGTTATTATTATTATTATTATTATTATTATTATTATTATTATTATTATTATTATTATTATTATTATTATTATTATTATTATTATTATTATTATTATTATTATTATTATTATTATTATTATCATCCGCTTTTTGTTCACTTCTCAGCATACACGGTAAGCTTCTTTTACCCATTAATGGGTACGATTTATTATTATTGTTATTCTTCCTGTGGAAATTTCTTCACATTTTACCGTAAAACTGCGTCTATCCATTTAAATGGGTAGACGTTTTTCAGTAAAATGTGTAAAAAATCCACAGGAGGAATAACAATAATAATAAATCGTACCCATTAATGGGTAAAGGAAGCTTACCGTGTGTCGTTTTAAACTTTCACCTACCCCCGAGCGTCTGGTTGCTAAAGGGGCTCAATCGTTAGTTTTGTAAACTTACATCCTAATTTGTTTGCTTCGGTTGGATTAGTTATGATGATTCAGGAACCGCCGGACAATACTACAGGTTCCAAGAATCACTGCTTTCTGAATGCTGTCCAGTTCCTTTCGCAGCTCCAACTCTTCAAGGGAACGTATAAGGGTACGGGGAACAATTCCGGTTTCCGAGATTATTACCGGAACTATACGGACGTCCGCCAAATGCCACATATGCCTCACCTCCTCCACCAAATTACGATATTTCGTTGAATTGACGTTGCGATCCAGCGGTACAGCGACATTAATGAGAGTTACACTCTTCTTCTTCAAGGTGATTGGCACGGATGAGTAAATCCGTTAGAATCTCGCGATCCCAGTACAGCTTTACCCAACTGTTTTGCACAACCGGGTCTGACAGGTACTTGTAGTGGGGCACGTAATGGTTCACCAAATTGTGCTTCAGTGCAAGTTGTTGGTGCACAATCTTGGCGACATGCCAATGTTGGTGCCAATGCTTGGCAGCCAGCAACAACATGTTCGATCGTCTCTCCTACTGTGTTGCACTTTCTTCAGCAGTCTTCTACTTCTTCGTGCAATATGTACCTGCGATAGTTCTTCGTCGCAACAACCCGGTTGGATGGCTACCATTAAGCCTTCAGTCTCGGAGAAGAGATCACCTCGCACCAGCCACGTATTCGACGCTACTTTGTCGACAAGCGCTTGTTCCAATGATGGGGATGCGTCCCATGCAGCTCCTTCAGCTTCCACGATGCAACTTTATCGTCAATAGTTTTTAGGTCACAGCCCAGCTGACAGTCCTCCTGCGCCAGATCGAGGGCGCTAACCCCATGGTCTGCTTCACAAACATCTGCTTCTTCCGCCTTCATTACTTGACAGGGTGACTCTCTCGATGGCCGACTTTGGGTGATGCATGCGATGCTTAGTGAACGCCACTTATACTGCTCGTTCTATCGACTCACATTAATCATATTCCGAATCTCCTCCTGTTCGTTGATGCGGAAACTACCGGTATCCGAAACATTACCCCAAAGAAGATTGACATTTATCGACTCCAAATTCCATCCGAATATCATTACTGAACACCGTTACAAGCTGCAAAATTCGATGCAGCTTTGCAACTGTTTCCACAAACAGCTTTAAGTCGTCCATGCAGAAAGTGTGGGTAACATTGGTAGCTCTTCCTCCACTTTTCAAATGGTGGCCATAGTTGCACTGATTGAGTGCTCTGCTAAGGGGATTCATCGCAATGCAAAACCACAGCAGGCTAAAGGTATTGCCTTGAAAAAATCCCCTTCTTATGCTAAGAGTCCTGGATCTTAACACCGTCAGTAATGTAAAGACGTGTACTCCACATGCCCAATAGCCTGATGATTCCACCATTTACCTCGTAAAACTGCAGTGCCTTGATAAGGCACGAGTGAGAAACTGACTCGTACGCCTTCTTGTAGTCGATGTATGCCATGCTCAGGTTTCTCCTTTTCTTGCTAGCTTGACCTACAATAACTGCATCGATGATGACCTGATCTTTGCAGCCTTGCGTGTTTTTCCGGCAGCCCTTCTGTTCTTCGGTCATGACATTGTTCGCATCGCAATGATTTTGTTCCTTTCGGTTGATTACTGACGAGCGCACTTTGTACAGGCTTGAAAGACATGTTATTGGCCTGTACTTGGCTGGATTAGCCGTGTTTTGATCCTTTACTAGAACCAAAGATATGAAGAGAAAGTATTGATAGTTCCGTCGGTGTACGGCAGGCTGTGAAAAATTGAATACAAGTATTTGAAAACTGTGCGAAGGGCATGTAACATAATACTCGAACCAAGCTGGCGGATTCGTTTCAGCCTTGACATACCCCGCATTGATGATGTAAGGCAAAAGAATACGTGCTTGGGTCGAGTGGCTATATCATATGCCCTCCGGCAATTTTGAAAAACTTCTATTGATTTTTTCACAGCCTGTCGTACACCGACAAAACTGTCAACTATTCTCTTCCTATCTTTAGTTCTTGCAAAATTACTGTCCCCTCTTGGAGCCTCATGGTGATGAGAGAATATTTCTCTCTAGATCATCATAATCGTTACTCCACGTAAAGAGAATAAAAAAAGATAACAATTACAGTATGATTCGTTTATTATTATAATTTTGAATAATATTATTGTTTTCAACGAAATTATTGTGTATACATATTTTATTATGCATTTGTTGTATTCTTCTCATAACGATTATGATTTTTTTTTTTAAATATATTATCGTTTTTATTACCATCATTGAAGGTGGGAGCAATGAAAAATATGAGACGAAGAAGAAGAAGAAAAAAAATGAATAAATGAAGCAGAAGAAATTGTAAGAGGCACACCGAAAATAAAGAAGCAGAGAAGACAAGTGATAAAATTCAAGTAGAAAAAGATAACATGGACGAGACATTTGTAAAAAAAAAACAAGTTGAAGAAGAACCGGCGAACCGAATAAAGCGGAAGAATTCAAGTCGAAGAAGAGAAACGAAAGAGAAGAGGCACAAGAAGTTAAAGCACTAATAAACGCGAGAAAAATTCCTTTCAATTGCACTAGCGAAAGCTAATCTTATGAATCAGAGAGGACTATTTTGTCTGCGACTTACAGACTTCATCAGTGTCCAGTGCTCGACTTATTTATTATTTTTTGAAAAAAATGATCAAGTGAAGTATTAATTTAAATTTTCCTAGTTTTCAAATATACGCTCGCAAAAGTGTTTTGAAAAAAGTTGAAGATTTAATTTATACCACAGAGAACATATGTCCAGGCTCGATTTTTTTTTAAATTAACTGTGTTAATTTTTATAAGCAAACCGTTGGAAAAACAAAGCCGTCTAGTCTAGGTTAAATCTAAATCTTAAATTGACAGACTATCAAATATCGAGGCAGGTAAGTGGCGCCATCAACATACAATCCACCAAAGCTTACGGAAACGAGCCGTAATTTTAAAATGGCAGTTACAAAAATTTACACACGGAGGGCACTCCAGCTTGAATGTCTGTTCTCTGTGTTTATACTAAATAATTGAAACATTGATGAGCAATTGAGTCAACTTCGAGAATTTGTGCTATAAAAATGGTTTACGGATATATGAAAAAGACATTTAATTTGTTATTTATAACACAAAATTGTAAATTTCATTCAGTATCTTTGCGTCATGCCAGTTAATCGAAAAAGTGTTCCATCGTTTTTTTTTTTTAAATTAAAAAGACAGACAACATAAATTGTTCCAATTCCGCCTAAATTTGCATTCAACTCCTTAGACTTTTCAAGTTCGGATTGAATGCAATATTTCAGTGACAATTTGAGGGAAAACTGATTGATTTGCTTATCAATGTTAAGTTGGACAAAATGGGTCACTCATCATGGTTTGCCTTCAACATGAACAGCGCCATTCGATTTTTCAGAAGTTTTCCTATTAGCATGGGAAGTTAATATCTCTCTCAGCTAGCGGATGGTAATATATGTGATTTCGGATCCATTTTTGCCAATTTTTTCTGCAATTTTTATGATCGTCCCAGAAGTTCTTGGAGTATACGCCTCAAGAAATGCATGTGTAACATATCATCTGTTCTGTATATGTGAATGTGGTACACTTTTTTCTTTGACTTTTATACGATTGGACTAATAATTTGAAAGTTATAGGACATCACTTCATCATTATTGTCATTAGTCTAACCGTGTGAAAGTCAAAGAAAAAGTTGATGGAATATTTGTTGAAACAAACATAGTTTTGGTGATGGACCATCTCGAATAACTTATGAAAAGGGAGAGTTTCTTAAGTTTTGGCCACTCATAAAATTAAATTCAAAATATCTCGAAAACGGTTACCCTTAGGAAGATTATTATTATATACATTTCGATAATAAATTTACTGTTGAATCGTATTCTGCGGATATGAAGAACTTTTGATAAAAATAAGGTAATTTTTTGACTATCTTCCAAAAGTTGCTATTTAGAAAACTGAACAATTTTTTGTCCATATTGTTTTTATCTTTAGAGCAATGGTTTTTTCAACCAAATTTTACCATAGAAATTAAAAAAACTTCAAAGATTTTGGGAATTTAAATTTTAAGTTTTCATTACGATTTTTTTTTCTATATATACATTTTTTATAAGACATTTTGATTCCCTACCATTTCTTCTCAGACACTTTTTCTTTAAAACGAAACATTCCCGAGTTAATGCTTTCCTAAAACTGTTGTATTAAACACACATAAACCCTTCTCAGAAATGATTCTTGAGTCAATTGAATGACCAGTTTTGCCTGAAACTGCTCAATGTTCATTGACATTTAAGTATTTTCCGGAGAAAATTTATAAGAGTTATTAGCATATTCAGTGCACTGTTGGCAAATCATAGTTTCTGTATACATTCGTGGAGGTAAATTGGAACAATCGGAACGAAACATTGCCGTGATTGGGTGTGATTGAGGTTATCCGAAAATTTTATGGAGTAAAGGCCTCTACAAGCGTAACTACTGATATATTAAAGGCTGAGTAAAAGTAAATTGGTACACTCCTCGCGTGCTGCTAGCGCCTCTTGTGTTGGGAATCAAAAATCTTTAACAGTAGTTTGTTTACACTCTTATAGAGAACAACTGGTGCAAGTTTGATCAAAGCAGTCGATTGCGTTCAGAAATAACGTCAAATGGAACTTGAAAAAAGAAAACATATTGTGCAAAAAAAACCCGGACAATCCGGAATTGTCCGGTTCCAATATGGCTAAAGTGCTGCAAATGCCGTAAACAACAGTTTCTCGATTGCCTACAAGGAAACCCTGAGTGTGGAATGAAATCAGCGGACCTACAAAAAAATTGGAATCAAGGATCGTCACCTGCGCAGAAAGGTGTTGAGGTGCGTTAAATCCAACCCCGGCCTTTCGATCCGAGATGTTGTCAGAAGGTACAACCCAACTCTCAAACGGTGCGAAACATCCATGCCAGGGAAGAGTGCAAGCCGTACAAAGCCAGCAAACATCCGAGCCGGCACATGAAGCAGGATTCCGTGGTCAAAAAGCGTGGAACACTTTTTGTACGAACGTGTTTTTACGAAATACAAGGGATCGATAACAAAACTCGACTTTAAGCAGCTTCCCGGTCAAAATGTTTACATCGCGACTGGACGTGGGAATGTGCTGGGAAGATTCAAGTTCTTGTTTGCCGACAAGTTCGCGAAGAAGGCAGTGATTTGGCGAGCGATTTGCAGTTGTGACCTGAAAACGGAACCCATCGTCACATTCTCGACGATGACATCCCAAGTTTACATCGAAGAATGCTCGAAAAAGTGGATGAACGCAAGCAAAGTCATTTTTTTGCCCTATTTGGCCAGCTGCTAGTACTTCAAGGTGGTTCTATGCTGCTAGCAAGATCGATTTTTTATCCAAAGCTAAAGAATTGACCTAATTGTCCAGAAATATGACCAATCAAAAAATACTGGGCAATATTAAAGCAGCGACTCAGCTTTTAGATCGTTTGTTTAAGTACGTATTTCTAAAAAGAACTACGTAAGAAAACTTCGAAGCATAGTCTCTAAAATGTACATGCATAACCGGGGGTTTATGAGTCTACAGAATAACTTGACCTGAAATCTCCGCTCAATATATTGAGCTAAACTTAAGATTTTGACAGTACAAGTGCTGTTTCTATCCTGCTGGGACTTTGGAGCATCTGTTCTATTTTCAGTACGCAGGGAAAAAATGAAAGTGACAAAAAATGAGCTCCTTCTCAACTCCCAGCCGCCAGAGTAAGTCAAACTTAACTCACTAGCCTTGGCCACTATTGAACCTTCGACTCACGACAAAGGAACTCAATTCTCCAAACTGGAAAAACTATCTCTATAGTAACGTTGCTTGAATCCACTCTAGAATTCTGTGCGAGACTTAACTCCGAAAATCTTGGGATGGTTTTGGCAGAAAGGCCAAATCCCTCCACACACACACACACATTGAAAGAGAGAAACGCAAATGTAAACAACTGTAATCGCTGCTTTCCAAACCGGGTAGCATCACCTTCCAGGGATGAATCCCCAGCAATATGCACATATTTTAGTCCTGCTTGAATCGATCGCCGCATCCGTGCCACTCCTTCGTTTCTCGGCTTCTTGGGGGAGGGGGGAGGGTAATCCATCCGCCAACCGTATGAAAGTATGCATGAAAAGCAGTTTGGCAAGAAAGTTTAAATTACTTTGGTTGAGCAAATCCGCTCCGTAACGAAGCTCGCCTAGACCAGACCATGTGTGTGTGTGTGTGCGTGAGTGTTCGAGTGTGTGTGATTCTTCCATTCGGGAGGGAGGAAAAAAGGATTCGCCCTGTGTGATCCAATTTGGACGAGTGGATTTCGTCGTTGGTTGGCGTATTCTGTTATGCCATTTGGTGGGGATTTTTTTCTTTCCACACCGTAGGTGGGTCCGGGTTTTGGAGTTCGGAAAAGCACCCTTTTATTCACTTAAGAGATCGGAAAAGCGGCAAGGAATTGGATTGTCTTTCGCCTTTTTTCGTTTGCATGAAGGAGGAAAACAAAAGGTAAAAGCATTTCGAAGGAAAATTGGGATGGACGGTTGGAAAGTTTGCTGCTCCCGAACCCGGGGAGGATTATTCCGAGGATCAGCGAGAGTAAATTTGAATTTTAAAATACCGGGTTCGGGTGCGTAAGGATTATGGGGGTATGGAATTTGATGTGTAATGATGACCATGATGGGCCGCTGAAGTTACTCAATCGTCGAGAAATCGATGGAAATTCGAGATGAGCCGCTATGGTATCACTTAATCAATGATGAAAGCTAGAGTGGGGAAAGATTTTTTCCACATCAGGAAAAATTCCACATGAGCGGAAAGTGGGAAATAATTAAGCACCCGTTGCACACCATGATTAATTAATTGAGTTTTCAAGTGAACTCATGAATAATGATATGTCGAGGGGGATTCCACATCGCAGCTGCTGCTAAACTGCAATAATTATCTCTTCAAAGTTTGCACCACAATGGCATTGCCTTCACCAAAAATTCCACTCTTCATGTTCGACGGATTTCCGGTACAAAATGAGCCAACATCGTGTCCCTGTTTTCCGAATTCCGCGCTCCCCTCCACTTGCGGTAGCTCCTCCACTTCATAATCAGGTTGTGATTTAAATCAAAACCTTGGCAAACATTCCACCACCGTGTCCTCGTAACCGTTGGCCAATAAGGCGGAAGTCGGTTGGAGTGATTCCCGCTCCTGGAGTCCTGGGCCCAGGAATCAAGAAAAATGGTCAGCGACAAAAAAGAATTCCAATCACATCACGGAAATTGGTTTTCATAACATCCGGCCAAGAAGCGACGACTCGGTGACGTCCCTCCTTCGTTCGGTCGTCTGTCATCTCGCACACACACACACACACACACACACAGACAGTGGGAACCTTCCGAGTATCGCAATCTCCCAATGGTTCCGGGCATTTCTCGGAAATTTTACCACAGTGTCGCCGACCAGCAGGACGACGAGAAGGCTGCAACAAGCTTCCCATCTTTTCTCGTTCAAACCTATCTCGGCATTGGGGAACAAATTTGAGCCTCGTTGCAGACGGACGAGCAGACGACGGTTTTTTTTCGATCTTCTTCTTGGTGCAAGAAGGATTCCGCAGTGCCTCGGGCTATTAGAAGCATTCCTATGGTTTGGTCGTCATCGTCGTTTGGCGACAGCGTCATCATAGTTGTCGTCATTATTTCTGGATGTTTGCGAGGTAGGAAAAAAATCTGTGGTGCAAAAGGATAGTAGATACGTTTCCACGGAGGAAATGGAAACAATGCTCTCGATTGTGTTTGTTTGCTGCGGTGAAACGAAGCTAGCAAATTTCAAGTTTGATTCTAGTTATGATGCCTTCAACGCTTGAGTTTCGAAATAATATATTATTTTGCATTGTATCTTTTTTGGAAGAAGTTGAGATTTGAAAATTTCTGGCTGCCCATTTCAAAAATAGTAGGTACATTTAGTGAACAAAGTTAGTTTTAACTTCCTATTTGGTGTAAGGAGTGTATCGAAAAGTAGTTATAAACATTCGATGCGTTATTACGCATAAACTACTGTATATATTTTTAGCGTGTAAGCGCCATTTGCTTTGTTTACATGTCAAAAATGATTATTCGGTTCATTCATTTCCGTTGATAAAGTTGTATTCAAAATGTCGCGAATTGAATTTGAGACTAAAAGAAAATTCTGCATACACTTGGTGCACCGAAAAGGTGTTACCTAGAACCAGATTTATGAAAAGAGTAAATGTTCACCCGGCAAGTGTAAAACGCATCATCGAAAAGTTTGTAAGGAGTGCTCCTCAAGGATTTACCAAGAAGTGGCTGGAAACCCGGCTCCAGCAACCCTGATTTGGACCAAAAAGTTGTGGATTATATTCAACGGAACAAATCTGCCTCTACTCGCGATCTAGCCAAGAAGTTCAGGACCAGCATCGGAATGATTCAACGAATCAAGCGCAGGAATGACCTGAAGACGTACAAAGCAGAAAGTGCCCAAACAAACTCCGGGAACAAAAGTCTCATGCCATAACCAGGGCTCGAAAGCTGTACAGCTGCATTTTGGACAATGTCGACCAGTGCATTTTGATGGATGACGAAACACAACGTTAAAGAAGATCTAAGAACGCTACCGGGGCCGCAGTTTTATACTAAATCTGTTGGGGAACGTGTGCCAAATCCGCAGATACGACTGTTGCGATGGAGAAATTCGGTCAGAGGTGCTCATTTGGCAAGCTATTTGCACACGTGGTTTGCGTTCTTCAATTTTCTATACAAAAGGAACTATAAATGCTGAGATTTATCAAAAGGAATGTTTGAAGAACAGGTTGCTACCATTGTATAGAAAGCACCAGTCCCCTCCTCTCTTCTGGCCAGATTTGGCATCGGCACATTACGCCAAATCCACTCTACAGTGGCTGACGGAGAATAACATCAAGTTCGTAGAAAAAGACATCAACCCACCAAACTGTCCCCAGTTGCGACCGATCGAACGCTATTGGGCAATAGTCAAGCGTATATTTAAGAAGGATGGTACAGTGTCCCAAAACATGACCGATTTTAAGAAAAATTGGGCAGCGGCATCCAGGAAGTGCACAAAGGTCACTGTGCAGAATTTTATGGCAGGTGTCAAATCAAAGGTACGGGCATTCTACAGAAATGAACATGATGACTAGTTTTTCCGTTTGGATCTTTTGTAAACATGTTAAGCTATAATAAACTGAAATAGTATGTTAATTTTAACCATGTTTTCATGCCTATTTTATTATTTGGAAGTTTATAACTACTTTTCGATACACTCCTTATGCGTATGATTGCACTTCTGATACTGAAAAAGTCTTACCTTGATCTAGTGCCTTCATCGACTAAGGAAGACTTTAAACAGGTGAGAAATAAAGAACTCATGTAAGCAACTATAATTCACTAGCTGAACACTGTCCGGGCGTTGCTACGCTTGCAACTAATTGAAGGAAAATTTAATAGAACTGATGCGTTTATGATTGTTTTTCGTAATAAGTTTTGTTATAAAGGCAAATAGGTAAATTATAGATTAAAAGTTTTTTATAGTTAATTCTTGTTTCAATTTTTGTTTATGTTTTTAATCCAATCCTCGGATTTGTAGTTTCAATCATGTTTTTTTTTTTCTGTGTAGAAGCATTGTATACACAAAAATGTTATCTTCAAACTACACCGAATCATATCAGTTTGAACGTTATTTCCTATTGCATAACCTTGGATTAACTGCATGTGCATAATGTAGCACTGAGATTATCTCAAGCATCTTTCTTTCTTGACTAAGAAGGGGATCAAACTTTTATTTATCAGAACCACCCAACAAACATCGATGATGCATAACTGTTTCTTATAACAAATTTGAAGAAGTTATTGGATGTTCTCTTCCTGAAAGTTGAAAAACTTCTCCAAATTTGTTTGAACAAGTGGTTATTCAACACCGATGTTTGTTGGGATGCTTCTTATCCGAAATATACACATTTTGAGTTTAAGTTACCTGGACAATTCTCATATTTGGTTGGAAGTTGTGTTTCATTTATATTAGAGCCCCCATCCCTCTTCCGGAGAGAGGAGGGGTCTCGAACCACCATGGGAACATTTTTTGCCTCCAAAAACCACTAAATGCAGAAATTTGTGTTTCACCTGTCTGAGAACCTCCTTTTCCAGAAAGAAGGGGGATCTCAACACGTCAAAGAAACATTTTTTACCTCCAAAAACCCTCATATGCCAAATTTGGTTCTATTTGCTTTAATTGTTCTCGAGTTACGCAGAAATTTGTGTTGTGGAGTTTCACTAATTGGGTAAAATTAAGTCTATCTCAGTTGTTTCTAGTGATAAACATATACAATCTTCAGCAGAATTGTTGTACGGAATCTGACCAACAAATATGTGTCATTAGATCCCGGTTTATTTGGGAATCTCACCGCTAGAGACGCTTTAGTTTCGAGTTACTAAATATAAATCCTGTGACGCGTTGGGATAAGGGGTAATTGGTTTCATCCTAGGATATTTTGAGAGCCCCTTCCAGTTTTAGTGGCCAAGCCCTTCCTAGAAGTGGTCACACAATTTCGGAATTCGGCCACTACATGGCGCTAGTGTGCATGAAATCTTCCAGTTTTTTATTGCTATATCTCGAGAGCCTTACTATTTAGGACGATGTTTTCTTCGGCAAACTTTTGCAAGTGACCAAGCTCTTCGGGATGGTAGTCCTATGTGTTTGAAATTATCTCACTACGTGGCGATAGTGTGCATATGATGTTACAGTTTGATTATGCTGTATCTCGAGAGCTTCACAAATTACGAAATAACTTTCTTGAGTAAATTCGTTCTCGTGATCTAGTCTATCCAGATGATGCTCACATACTTTCGGCATTCACTCACTATGGGGCGCTAGTCGGATATGAAGTTCCAGATTATTTAATGTTATATCACGAGACTCTGAATGATTAGGACATTGCTTTCTTCAGCAAATTTGTGCTAGTAGGTAGACCCTCCCGTGTGGTTTGACTGGTGGGCGCTAGTGTGCTATACCTCGAGAACCTTACTAGTTAGGACGATGTTTTCTTCAGCAAACTTATGCTAGTGGCCAAGTCCTTCCCTAGAGCAAAGGAATAATAAGTGGCTGGAAAGCAGGAGCAAGAAAAGTAATAGCCAGCACAATGGGAGCACAAATTTGAATTAGGAGTAGAAATATGAAGTAACCAGAGAGAAAGACACTGGAGCAAGGGTCAGCGGTATAGCAAAGGGCAGTGACGCCAAAATAGGCTGTAAAGTTACAGGAGCAAGAGATAGAAAGAGACAGGGGGTCAAGGAAACAAGGAGCAGCTATGTAGTATGGGATAGAGGGAGCAATGGCAGGAGGAATAACGGCGGACGGGGATCCCAAGTAACATTGCCAAAACTATCCAGCTTAATTATGTTTTATTAAAGTTTTATGAAAGCCACTAGAATTAAATTTGATTTTATTATGGTACCAAGAGGTGCCAATAGGTTTTATATTTTAGTCAGGTTTGAAACCTACACAGCTTCTTCACGACGATCTTGGAACCTTGTCGTCTAAAATTCATTTATTCCTATCAAAGGTTTTATTTTGACTTTATTAGCTCATAATAGGCTGTTTTGAAATGCCGTTTAAGGAAAAATTCATATTTTCTTATTATGGTCAGTTGAAAAAGCATTTTAAAACCGTTTTGCTTCCCGTAAATGCATTACACGGCAAATTGGCATTGAGGGAAGTTTCAAATTGACCAAATAGTTTTATAGTAGCCATTATGAAGATAAATTGGCTTTTTGGAAAAAAAAATTCGATTTCTTCTAATCGCCATAAGCCATTATATCCGCCAATTAGTTAAAAATTCCAGGCAGTACGAAAAAACCATAGATCTCAGCTGTATCATTGTTCTCGCCATAGCTGCCGCAAATAAACTAATGGAGCTGTATAAAGTATAAATTGACTACTAACCGGTAGACCGACCCCATGGCTCTTGCTACCCCGGTGAGAACTGATCCTCCAAATATGCCACGCCAAATTGAGCCTCCCACTCCGAGCTCAGTCCTCCCTTAGCTCAGTCGGTAAAGGCGCTGCTACAAAGCAACATCATGCTGAAGGTGGCTGGGTTCAATTCCCGGTCTGATCTAGGAATTTTTTATTTTGGAAAATTTCTCGACTCCCAGGGCATAAGGTATGATTTCACTTGCCACACAATTATACTAATGCAAATATGGTACCTGGCATGGAAAGCTCTTAAAACATCACTGTGGAAGTGCATTGAGAACACACAAGTTAAGAGCAAGCAGTAAGCAAATTGTGAAAGCAATAAGCTTGAAACGCTAAGAAGAGAATCCAAGCTCAGATTGACGGTCATGAAATCGATGCGGTGTCTTCAAACGGAAGGTGTTGCGTATGATCTACGGTTAAGACGGACTACGAAATGCAGCAGTTCCTGGAAGAGCTTTCCGTCGTTCACACCGCTAAATCGCTAAATCGCTAAACTACGGTGGGCTGGGCATGTCGTAAAAATGTCAGACGTTAACCCTCTTAAAAAGGTTCTCGAAAACGAATCGACCGGCACAAGAAGACTAGGCGCACAACGAGCAAGGTGGATCGATCAAGAAAACAGCGGCCTTTCGTCCCTTCGCAGACAACTATATTGGCGGAATGCATCCATGGGCCGAAGAGAATGGATACAACTTCTATATACAGCTGAGGCCACCTCGGCCTTCGTCTGATTGACCGACCTGAAATGAGCATGACCATGATTGACCGCCCGAGGTTGCTACTCCGTTTTTGCCAGATCAGCTGTTATTACACAGAGAGCCAACAGATGATGCTTGGGACTAACATACATCTTCAATGTGTAAAAACTGGTGAACTCAAACTAAGGCAATACCGGTGCCGGCCCGTCCGAATGCAGTAAGTAAGGAAAGGATTCCTGTTGACGTGATACTCGCTTTATTGGAAGCCGCGGAAACCACTGGAATTTTGGATAACAGGATTGGGTAGCAGCAGGATTCGTTTTGGTTAACGATCAGCTGTCAAGTGAAATATTTGAAAATTAGTACAGATATCCGATTTGAACCGATTTACACCAACAGTAAGGATGCTATTGGGGCAATTCACAAAGCGTGATAGTGGGTTTTCATTGGGCAAACAACGTGAATTTTAATAATACTAAAAAGCCGATTTTGAATGAATTCCAAACTAATAAGACTATCACATGGAAAAAATGAGCCACTAGCACCAGTTAGCTGAAGAAAGCAAAGCCCTAATTAGTAAAGATCTCTAGATATAGCATACTTTGATTGGAGGCCCATATGCACACTAGCGCCACGAAGTGAATGAATCCCGAACATATGTGACTACCATCGGAAGAGCTCGATCACAACCACAAGTTTGCTGAAATAAGCTATGTCCCAACTGATACCCTAGTAGCGCACTTGTTGCAAACCAGTACAAATTACTTCAATGTGACTCCCTGAGGTCTCAATCAAGTTGTCGCAACTAATTATGACGGTTTGGTGTTGCTTGGGTAAGACGCTCTAGATATAGCATAATAAAACTGAAAGCCCATATGGACACCAGCGACACGTAGTGAAAGAATTCCGAACAAATTTGACACTATTCGGAAGGGCTAGGTTTATTCTACTTCTTCAAATGGTATTTCCTAAGCGAGTGCTCCGCGTCCTTTTTATCATATGCCTGCTTGTCATCATCTGTCTCAAGTAACACTTTTCTGTGACTGCGTGCTGCACTTCGAATAGTCAGATAATTACCCCGATCAAAATATTCATCCTCTCCGAAGATGTTGCAATTACATTGACTTATTATCCCATTAGCAAACCAGGTGTTCTGGTTATTCATGTTCTGGTTATTCATTCCATAACACAAATGGATAAACAACAATATAAGATGCCATGAAAATGAAAAGTGTTCTTTTTGTCGTTTCCCTAAGAAGTCTAAGAATGAATTGCGACGTAACTCTCCAGGATCACACCTGATGTTAGTGCCTTTATATAAACGTTCTACGACGTGGCAATGAAAATATGACTAGAATATGTGATACTTTCACTACTGGTCAAATTCTTGGTCTCACATGCGTGTTTATAGCATGAGATAAGCCACCTCACTGTCGACAAGGTGGAAAATTCCACTCACGCAGTTCTATCAAACTTTAACATTAATTAAGTTGCAAGCGTGGCAGCGGTGAGCGCCAGGTATTTGGATCTTATGATAAGTTTTGACCCCTCCGGAAAGGGGGGCTCCGAAACAATGAAGCACAAATTTCTGCATAAATCGAGAATTAATCAAGTAAATGGAACAAAATTTGGCAGGTGGAGGTTTTTGATGGCAAAAATGTGTTTAAGATGAATCAACCCCCCCCCCCCCCCTCGACTTCTGGAATGAGGGGCTGCCATACAATCGAAGCACAAATTTCTGCATAACTCGAGAACTAATCAAGCAAATTGAACCAAATTTGGCAAGTGGAAGTTTTTGATGGCAAAAAATGTTTCAAAGGTGACTTGAGACCCCCGTCCCCCTTTTGGAAGGAGGGGCTGCCATACAAATGGAACATAAATTTCTGCATAATTCGAGAATTAATCAAGCAAATGGAATCACCAAATTTGGCATATGGAGGTTTTTTGGAGGCAAACAATGTTTTAAATGTGACTTGAGAAATGGAATCAAATTTGGCATGTGGGGGGATTTGAAGACAATGATTGTATGGTGGTCTGAGACTCCTCCCACCCTCCGGAAGGAAGGGCTCCCGTACAAATGAAACACAAATTTCACTAAACATATGCATTATCCAGGTAACTAAAACATTAAACGTGTATTTTTCGATTAAGAAGCATGTTTTGATAGAAATTTGAACCCCTGCTTAGTCAAGAAAAAAAAACATTTCGAAAAACAAGCAGAATAGTGCCTGTTCTATTGAGTTTTCAATTATTTAATTGCAAGCGTAACGTTTGCATTAAAATAAATGGACAAAAATTGTCGATTTTTCATGGGTTTACCTTCACCCACACTGACAAAACTACCCATGCAGCATCAATCATAGTAATCCATGAGTCAGCAGACAAAATTTGACAGCTCTATCAGTCGAACTCTAACCATGATGGCAAAAACAGTGAAGCAACTCCGTTCAGAAGTGTGCGCGTTTAAACAACGGCACCCCGACGCGTCGGAAACGGACATCGTGTGGAACTTTGTGGATGCTGGATTCGCCCGTTCTGGCATCTACAATATCTTGGCACTACTAGACAACAACCAGAGCATCGAAAGAAAGCCCGGTTCCGGACGGCCGACGACCCTGAGCGACAAGAAGCTCCAAAGGATGCCGAAGAGGATGACCGCGGGAAAAGTGGCTACATCGCTGCGTGCGCTTGGCCGGGGATCGGTTCAACCGGCCAAACAGTGAAAAAGTACCTGGCGAACATGAAAATACATGCCAGGAAGCGGAAATCTCTTCCACTGGTTTCGGAGCTGCAGGCAATGACGCAGCGGCAGCCGTTGAATAAGATTGTCTACTCGATTTTCCCGGCGAAACACGACGTGGCGTTGGTGATGGTCGACGAGACCTATCTAACCCTAGATGGAAACGACTGGCAGGGCACTTCGTATTGTACTTCCCCTACGAAGGAAGTGAGCTCCGAGGTGAAGTTCATTTCACACACCAAGTTCCCCAAGAAGATGCTGTGGTGGCAGCGAACAGGTTATGTCAAAGCCACTCTTCTTTCGTTCCGGACTGAATGTGAACGGGGAAATTTATAGTACAAAATACCTGCCGGAAGTTGCGTTGTTCAACAAGAAATACCAGAGGTGCAACGACGTGGTGTTCTGGTCAGATCTGACGTCGGCCCACTACTCGAAGCAATCGTTGGAGGAGCAGAATAACGATGTGGTACCCTCGGCAAGCCCGCCCAACGTGCCCCAGCTGCGTCCCATCGAGAATTTTTGGGCCAACCTGAAGCGTAAGATCTACTCCAACCATTTTGTCGCGAAAACTGAGGAGGAATTGATAAATAAAACGAAGAAAGAACTCAAAAACATGCCTGCATGCATGTTTTTGTCCACCATGGCGAATGTTTCAGTTAACTGCCGGAAGGTCTCTTGCAAGGGCGCAGATTTTTTTTGCAAGTAAGATTAAATAATAACCATCCCTGGAAAATTTATCCAAAGCAATCATCTGTCTTAGCTTTTTCTTATCACCATCCGAAAAAAAAGTTTTTTTTTTTTAATGCAAACGTTATGTGGCCTTAAATCAACAATGCCTTCTTTTGATATCTTTGCACAGAAATATTTCTGATCGATTGCTCCAAACACGTTGAAAATCTTTAAAGGAACCACTGAGATATTTACGCTCCCAACCTGACCTCTTTTCGTGACGGTCGCTCTTCGATTTTTTTTAAATTGTACTCCTGTTTAAAAAAGAAAAGGACAGTAAACCACGTTCAATTTTGGACACCAAAATAAAAGCAGCAAAAAAATGATCACATAAATCAACAAAACCGATAGATGATGATAGAGTTATATCTACATTTGCAAAAATGTATTAAGATGTTAATGCTTGTTTCTGTAAAATTCTCGAACTTTCTCTTGAGTAACAAATAGTTTCCGCTTACCTAGAGCCCAGAAGTTTTCAATCATGCGATGGTCAGTTCAACGCGACGTCTCAACGGCAGCAGTAGCACATCGACCCTGTGCTCGCGGAAAAGTGCGGGTGAAATCGCACTCGAAAACGCCTGAAAAGTGTTCTAAAGGCTAGCAGAAATCGCGTACGTTGTGGAAGTGTCGCTAAAAAGTTTGGAAAAGTGGTGAAAACGTATTTTTTTGCTTGGTTCTCAGCCTCCATTAGGTGGTGTTGGTGTGAGTTTGGTGGCTTGGATTTTTGTTTTATTTGCCCACCCTGGATGCGATTCATCAAAACGGAAAGTTAGAGAAGTACGTGGTTGTGTGTGTTGGCAGTAGTTTGCATCGCATCAGCGGCAACAACTACAGCAACGGTATTATCTAGCATGACGTCTGCGGCAGTAGCACCTCGTCGTGCGTCACGTTGTTCTGCGTCGCGGATTACTAGTGTGTGTGCGTGCAATTGCGTGTCGCGGGATCGTGCCGTGCTCGCGATTCATTAGAAAAAAAACGGCATACAATCAATTGCGCTGTTGTGTGTTGGTGATTCTTCCTCAAGCCAATCCAAAGTGTCATCTGTCGTGACCTGACCGAGGTTTCCAGGCTCGGTCAATCGTCTCAACATTATCTATGCACAACTGTGCTCTAAGAAATCCGTCAGATAACTGAGTCGGTTATGCACATTCACCTACTTTGATTGATTTTTCGCACGCTTCTATGTGAATATCCTTCTTGCCAGTTATAATCACGTTTACGAAAATACACTCACAATAAAGTAAATATAATAATTCTTATATATTTACAAAAATACAAATACTATTACTGTTACTATTATTATTAATATTATCATTAAACTACTATATCTACCACATCACCGATCGCGAGTATTGTGCGGGACGATATTTCCTGCAACCGAGTGCCAGTATCTAGAACTAGATTTAAGAAGAAAATACCACAATCGTGCCAAAGTGAATTTTGATTCGGTGTGCAGGCTTAGTTTGTAAATTAATCTGTGCAAGAAGAGTTTATCAGACACAGATATCGTGTTACTAGCAGAAGGTTTCCGAAACGTCGGCGATGGCTGGGTTGATGTGGACGAGTGCCGACGGCGTAAGCTGCGGGTCCAGCAGGACTTGGCCATGTAGGATATCGAGGAGAGCTGGTTTGCAAAGCAACAAATCATTTATATCTACCATATTTTGATGACAATATCTCAAAAACATATCTATGTCGTGAAACAAATAAACGAACATATCTTATGTCATTTATGTCTGGTCATTTAACAAAAGCGTCAAAATTATTTATTTGATTTTTTTTCAAAATCTGTTCTATTTAACAGTATAAATTAATAGCTCTTCATTCAATACCTTAGCTCAACTTAATGGTTGTAGTATTATTTAATATTTGCTTGCTTTTTCATTTATTGTGTAATAACGCGAGGGAGTTTGGGAGGATTGTTACCATCACTTTAAATTTCAATTTAAGAGGATTTAATAATGCAACAAAAGGTAGGTTGGGTTTTCGGTAAGTGAACGGTTGGAATTGCATTGACTTACTGTAGCTGCTTTTTACTTAGTCAAGTAATTTAATTGTATAGTGTAAAATTCTATGTAAATTATTCAAGTTGAAATTTATATATATATATAAATATATATATATATATATATATATATATATATATATATATATATATATATATATATATATATATATATATATATATATATATATATATATATATATATATTATATATATATATATATATATATATATATATATATATATATATATATATATATATATATATATATATATATATATATATATATATATATATATATATATATATATATATATACAGTAATTGGGTCTTTCATGATGTCCTTCTATATGAGAAGAGTGAGATCTTGTAAAAACCAGCACAGTTTATGCTGTTAAGATCTTGGTCCATTCATATTGGATCAGTCTATAAAAGTAAATGAGTCCTATACGAATAACATGCAGTGGAAGATGCGTTGGAAAGTAGTATTTCTTGATTTTATTATGCAACAAAGAGACTGATATGCTTTTATGGTAAGTTATTTGAATTGTAAATTTTTTTTGGTTAGATTCTTCTTCATTTTAATGCCCACAACTATTTTATTAGGAACAGAAGAAATTTGCAATATCCCAGTACATTTACTAGTGCAAAAAATAATAAAAATAATTGTGTTAATGGAATCTAAAGTTCAGTATAGCCGTGAAATTGTCTTTTCGTCTTAACTTTTTTTTATAAATCATTTATGCTAAAAATTTCCACTGTTCCTTTAACAACTATATAACGGGGATTCCCTAGGGGGGTAGCCTCTGGCAGTCGAAGGATTTGTTGACTGGACAAGGGTTCGTGGAGTCGCCAGTCCCTTGTCATGAGTCCCTAGTCTTCCGAAGGTCCTTACTGAGATCGGCTGACCCTGCTACAAGAAGCCATCACGTAGGCTATTCTCTCAGAACAATCTGCTGAGAATATTCCTGCAGCCATAGGTAATCCTTGTACTGATGGTGGGTTCTTATCACACATCACATCATCACATCACCTAGAGCCCAGAAGTTTTCCATCATGCGAAGGTCAGGACAATTAGGCGGATTGGCTGTTTTTGGCACTTGTTTGACCTCTTGAGCCTTATACCATTTCAGAACGGATGTTCTGAGCAACGAGCTATACCCATCGCCACCAGCTGAATACTACACGGGTAATGTTTACTCCACACACTTTCTCCATTGCTAGTTGAACAAAATCACAGCATATTCTAAAACACTAGATCGCCATTAATTAAATCTATCTTATTAATTTCAAAACGCTAGATAAAACTGTAAAATTACTGCAAGAAAAAAACATACGCCCAGTCAGAGCCAGAGCCTACTTTTCGTCCTCTATTAGGCTTTGTGCACAAATTACGTAACGCATGAAAGGGGGGGAGGGGGTTGAGTAACCGTTACTTATTGTGACATATGGGAGAGGGGGGTTTTAAAATCGTTACGTAACAAAATAACCAATTTGAAAAAAAATCAAAACAGAATGACCAATTTGCATTATTACAAATTCCTGTGTACCTAGCAAAGAAGTTAGTAGCAAGTAGAAAAGGGTTAATTTATAATAGTTAAGAACTATGTTTAAAAATTCTGGGAAAACCCCACGTTCAAAACGTCAAATGAAAGCGTTTAATCTATATTTTGAAGGAAAAATATCGAAACTCAGATAAAATTTTGGTTTTGTATTATTAATCACGTTTACCATAACTGGAACACTGCACCAATTATCACCATAGTTTTAAATATTGGTTACTTTGATGGCCAGTCGCATGTGTTTCTTATGGGTGTGGCCATAATAAAAACACATTTATGGCCAAGTAGTGCAAGAAATCTGTAATTTTAAGAAAACTGGATTAAGTCTATCTTTTAATCTCCAACCAAATTCCAAAGCTTTGATTAATTGAGACTTACTATTCAAATGTGATTTACTAAACGAAAGGTATGACGATTTGAATCAACAATTGGTGCAATTTTCCATAAATCGTACGTCTACACGATGAGAAATATATTGTTCTGTATAGATTCAACACGGCTTACCCATAATTTTTATTTATTCAATCAATACCGATTTCATTTTTGAACCAACAAAATATTAATTGACTATTGGGTTGATTAGCAATTTGAGCACAAAGCCTTATGATACAAGAAAAATGACTTTTTGCAGTGAAATTTTGCTTGTCATCATGGTTGGGCACCTTTTTCACTTTGTACGCCTTCGGTCCTTGTCTCTGCTTCACGTTTTGTACGTATGATTTTGACTTCTCAACTTAACGAGCCACATTTTGCACAGAAAGATTGGGATTTTTCTCAATAATGGCTACCACCTTCTTGTCCATTTGTTCGGAGCATAATTTTCGATTGGTTCCACTTCCAACCTTCTGATTCACAACAGTCAAGCGCTGGTCAAATTATTTGCAAACACAAAACACGGTACTTTTCGGTAGTTTTAGTTTCTTGGCTAGATCGTGTATCGATAAATTTGGATTTTGCTACCGTTCGTACAAAATGCGTTTGCGCACTGCCACTTGATTCGGCGCCATTTTTCTGAATGTAACAAGAATGTGAACATGTTTTATCACGAAAAACAAGTGGAGAGTTTCAGCTGTCATATCAGTGAAACATTTCAGCAATCCTTGAAATAATTTAAAATCAACACTGAAAGAATTGTGCCCGAAATTGAACATGGTCGAAAGCCTGACCTACGTCAAAAAGTACTTCAAATATTCAACGACCAAGCTTAAATCATTCAATCTGGCCCAAGGATTAGAGTGCAGAAAAACGGGACTAATTTGGAAATGTGAGAGAGGCGCGGTAAAATCAGCAACCCGTTCGTTGAATGCAACCACCTTTATTCTATTATCAGGAAAATTTTACATGAAACTTAGCCTACTTGGACTACCTTAAACAAATAAAATGAAACATTGAACTTTCTGCGTTAGCTAATGCACATAAAGGGAGTGCTAGATTTGGCAGAAAGTAATGGAATATTTCATGTAAATTTAAGCCAGATAACGCCGGAATCTAGCCTGTTGTATGAGTGCACACAATCTCGTTATTTACGCCTCCTTTGGCTTGGAATTAAACGAGGGAAAATTTTACGCGCTTGTTAAAATTAATTATTTTTTTCTATGTTGCTAACCGAAATATAGATAAACGGGCATAAATTTGAAAATACAGAAGAAGTGGGGTAAAATCAGTAATACCTTTGTTTGTCGACTGGTGTGGTGATGGAAACTACTTCCATTGAATTTCTAAGAAAATTTTACATAACATTAGGCTTATTTTGACTACCGCAGTCCCCTCCAAGCATAGCTAAATGGGCCTTATTATTTCATCTTCTCAGATAGTCTCAGTTCTATTGAGGCCCTGCAGTCGATGAAAACAGTGAGGCACTCATCTTACTTCCTTGCACAAATAAGGGAGCAGATGTGTGTGTTGGTCGAAAGATCATTTAAGATTACCTTTGTATGGGTCCCCTCACATTGCTCAATTCCAGGCAATGAGATGGCGGACTCTCTAGCATTCTAGGTGGTATTCTAGGTGGGCGCACAAGAAGGCGAGATTTTTGAAAAAAGAATTTCACATGATGAATTTTTCCCATTAGTACGTCAGAGTTCTCTTCAAAGTTGGCAAAACGATTGGACAAGTAATTCTCTTGGGCGGTGGTTACATTCCATTATTCCAAATGTTTCGTGGTTCAAAGGTCTGGATGTAAGTCGCGGTTTCATTCGTGTGATGTCAAGACTTATGTCCAACCACTACTCGCTAGACGCACATCTCTACAGAATTAACCTCGTCGATAGCAATTTATGTAGGTGCGGAACCGGTTATGATGACATCGCTCACGCAGTTTGGCATTGCCCGGATAATGATGCCTCCAGGACACGACTATTGGATACCCTAGTGGCCCGAGGTAGACAACCCTTCCGCGAGATAAGAGATGTTTTGGGAATGCGTGATCTTCCCTACATGCAAGCGATTTACGAATTCCTTTGTTTGTCTGATCTAAGAGTGTAACGTCATCAACATCCTTCCTTCCACTCTAGTAAATTCCCTACCATTGTGTCCCAGTTATACTATCCTTTTGTTTCCGTGCTACTTGTACCTGCCCAGCAAACTGTGGTCCCCCATCTGCGGCTTAGTTTCTGAAAGGGACTACAAGGATCGAGGATTTGGTAGATGTCGCAACCAAAAGCAGCAAATAATGGCTTAAATAAGTTACCTACCTAGTTCTTTCACAACGATAATGTGACCCATTAGCCTCGAGCTAGCCACGAGTTATTGGCATCCCACTTTTACTAATAAGAAAAAGTAAAATTCTTTGTACAACAATATTGAATATCGGCTCCGTAAAGTGTTACACACGCCTGAGCCTAACAAATAAACGAACTGATTAAAAAAAAATGGGCCTTATTAGAAAAGACTGGGAAAGCGGGGTGAAATCAGTAATATCTTCCACAGTCCTCTTCATACATGGATATAAAGAAATTATTTTAAAAAAAAATTGGGGGAATCGGGGCAAAATATGCCCAATATCTTCGTCAGCTGAACTTTGCGGCGTGTGGAGTTTGCTTCATTCGATTTCTCAGAAAGGAGAACGTAAGAAGTGCTATTTTTCATGCTACTCTTCCGCTATTCATGTACTTTATTCCCTCTGTGAATCCTTCAATATTTCCTTTTTTTATTTTCAGTGCACCCTTCGTAACTTTTACAGTACGACTTTAAATTAAAATGATGATATTTACTCACCTAAAGTGCAGTCTTTTCGCCGAGTGAACTCATTGAACAGGTTGAACTTTTAATCGCGAGTCGTCTCTGACCTTCCGAACTATTCTCCCATCAACAATAACAGTTTATTCTGCCTTCCCGTGATTGGCACCGGTTTGTGAATTCAATTAACTTGGTGAATAAATATTTTCACTTTCAATCGCAGGAAAGACGACGACTGGCCGTCTTTTTCGCTCGAAGCAAATTCACTTACCTTCATCGGGGCGTTTCATTCCAGCCAGTTTTCCAGCCGAGCGTTTATTTCCTCTGAAAGCCCACTCTCCCCGGAGACGTTGATGGGGGTAAAATTACAGAAAACATAAATAAAAGTTATTTACATTATTAAAATTTCCTTTCAATAGCTTGTCGTAAGAGCTAAGTATCAGCCACTCACCGTTGATTGCGTGCCAGCTCACAGGAGTTGTTGGGGCTGGGGGAGGGAGCTTAACCCATTTTCCCGGCATTCAGCAGCGGTCCTGGGGCATGAAGCTTACTGTGTAATTTCCAGCCAAGTGCGCTATCGATGGCTTCTGATCGGGCACCTATTTCCATTGAAAAGAAGGACGGCGATGCTGATGATGATGATGATGATTAATATTATGATGAAAATTGTGAATAACGAACGATAACCATCACCGTCCCAGCCCCTCGTCCATTTAGAGAGGTACCCACTTGAAATTCAGCCCGATGGAATAAAAATTCCCTCTGCACAGCTCCATCAGCGAACGAACAAGCGAGCAATATCTTTTGAATGAGGTCCTTGACTGCACTTTTCCCCCCGGCGCGCGTGCACACACACACACACACCGACACAGTCATAGTAAATATTACTCCCTTTTCGAGAGCGATTTTCATTTTTAGCCCCAGTTGATTACCCCGCCCCCACGCCCCTTCCGGGAGCCTCCAGATCGAGGGAAACGATGCGATTTCCGTTCGATTCTCCGATATTGAAAGGCCAAATTGAATTTCTGGCTGATTCAAAGGCAGAGTGCAGCCAGCCTTTTGTGGTCTGACTCCCGGGGAAGCGAAAGGAGCGAGTTTGCCCTTTAGACAGGTGAATTGAATTAGTTTTTGCAGAATAATGGTTCGATGAATACTTTATGGCTTATGCGGTCGTCCTTCAAATCACTTTGATGAGCTACTGAACTCGCTGTGGGCGGGAAGAGGGATCTTATTACCGAAATTGAAATGAACTTCTATTTTCCTTTCTCTCAATTTCAGTTTATTGGAACGCAGATTTTCCTCTTCCTGGCCACCATCGTCGGATCGGCCATCATCCTGGACTTCTCCACCATGAACTCGAGCATCCAACCGTTGATCCGGCAGACCATGCTGCGCTTCATCATGACATCGGAACATCCTCACTCCTCGGCCGCCCTGAAGCTGATCCAGGAAAGCGTAAGTCGATACCTTTGAGTAAATGCGGAACATTCAAAATAACCACCCCGAAGGAAATGCATTCTTTCGAACGAAATGAGCCCTCAAACCGAGAACTCAGGCATCCGAAGACAACCAAGGACGAGGACACTGCTTATCGGGGAGGATTTCTGCCTGAAATGAAATCGCTTGTTGTTTGGATGTTATTATATTGCTTGCCTGTCCTTTCTGTTTCGGTAGCTCGTTGGACTCTCGGTTGGTTGCGGTCAAGAGTGGGAAGGGGGGAGGGGACAGAAAATGCGGTCCGGTCAGTTGACCGTAAGTAATTTGAGGGTGGATGGAAAAGGACGATACTTCAGTCGTCGATGGGAAAACTGTTGATTCAACGGTAATTTCCGATTCGTTTGAATTATGGCACAGGATGGCTCTATTTGGGGTGTGGGTGTGGATTGACTGTGTGATTAGCACCAATTCAATACAAAAGAAGATGCCCCACCTAACGGCCGTCTTTTGTTTGGACCAAATTCAATTATCTGGGAATGTATTTATTTCAAGATTCTACCACGTCTTTGAACCCTTCACTTTGCCCCCGAGTGACTCGGTTATTGGATTGCCCGGTTGAGTCTACCGGAGTTGGGTTTATCGGCCCGTTTCGCTTGAATTGAGCTTCGGTCCGACGAGAATCGGCTGGATGTGGACAAAGTCAACAGAAAAGGTCCTTCCCGGAACCAGAAAAGAGCTGATGTGGATGATGAAATGGGGTTCGAGCTCTTCTTCGGTTGTTTGTCTGTTCGGGTTTTTCACAAAAGCAGATCAATTCCGGGTCCGGAGGGGGTGGTTTGGCTTGGACTAGAATGAATTCTTTTGTTGGAAAATAATCGTCGGATTTGGAACTATTTTCGGAGTGTGGGGGCTCTGCCTTCTATATTTATTAGGACACCGGTAGAATGATGGGCTTACGAATTGAGTCAAGTAAGTTGTGGGAGATTTAATTTTTGTTCTACGGATAATGTCTTTGTTCTACGTAATAACAATGAAATTCTTGTTTTATCTGACATATGACCGAAAATAATAGAAAATAAGATAACTGAAAATCAATTTGAAAAACATCAAACTGTGTAATTGTGACGCTACGAGGTAAGTTACCTTTCTTATGCTAGCCAATAACCCGATTTGAATGAAATAAATTTGGTGGTCCTTTTGGTCGCCATTGCATGATTCGAATTAGGTTTACCATTTTGATTTTTTTTGTATATGTACTTGTCATGTAAGTTTGTGAAAGTTTTAGAATTTTCCTTCATTTTCGTCTAATTTTTTATGATTAATTTAGATTTCATAACATTTTTTTATTTTTGAATGATTCTATTAAAAAAAAAAAATATTTTCATGTTTTAAATATTTTTGATGATGTAAATTAAATGAAGTTTTAAAAATAACGCTTGAGTTAAAAAAAATTACCGATTTTCAAAGCAATATTTTTTTAGTGTTCAATTTTTTTTTTAAATTTTAATGTGTGAGAAAAAAAGAGCATTATTTATGTTTTTAAACCCTTGAATAGTCTTAAAATTTTCCTCAATGACCACGTTTATTGAAAAAATAATTGTTTTAAAATGTTTACTGACAATTTTAAATTGTGTGACGTGATTCGCTACACTGAAAAAAGATTTCACTTTAGCTACTACTGGAAACACATGCAGATATTTTCCAAAAATAAAATAAGTGACTTTTACTTTTTTTTTCCTTTACTATCGAGATTTACAGCCCGTTCAAGCTCGTGACTTTGGCGTGAGAGGTATGGATGTTAACCACTACGCTGGGGTCGCCCCCGACTGCTACATTTATGTCGCATAGAAAATAAAATTCTACTTGATTAATCATTTACATTTCACTGCACAGTGGTCAAGAATGCAAATTTAGCTGGCGAGATACATTTTCAGCCTAAGTTTGAAGTTTTGGAGCAAAATTGTCTTACACAAAGTAATTTCTAGTAATAAGGCGCTTCTTTTGGTGTGAATTAAAACTAGGGTTGTCTTTATTTGCAGAAAAATCGAAAATCTAACTTTTTTATTTGCAAAAATAAAGGCAAACATTATTGGGAAAAGTTGTTGAACAAATAATTTCAAGCAACTTTCAAGATATAATTGTTTTCCGTTCCTTTTTATATGACCGAATTAGAGCATTTTTTCCCATCTAGCTTAGGGTGTAAATTAAAACTAGGGTGGTGCTTGTTTTCAAAGAAATCCATAATCTTTCTATTTTATTCGCTGAAATGAAGGCATACACTATTTGGAAAAAATGTAGAATTTATAATTTCAAGGAACATTGTTGATAAAAAAAATTCTGTACCTATTGATATGACCGAAATAGAGCTTTTTTACCAGATTTTTGCACTTACTTTTATTTAGATTTGCTTACCTTTTTTTAAGAATTTCGGTTTCTCTGAAAATAAGAACCACCCCAGTTTTCTTTCACACCAAAAGAAGCGCCTTGTTATTAGAAACAACTTTGTGGAAGATAATTTTGCTCCAAAACTTCAATCTTAGGCTGAGAATGTATCATTCCAACTAAATTCGTATTCTGAACCACTGTGCACTGGACACAAAAGATTCACTTGATTTTGCAAAGCATTTACCACTTCCTGAATCACATGAAAGTTAAGTGAATTTTTAGCAAATATTCTCCACTGATTATGTGGGGCTTCAAATGGTGAGTTGACAACTTGGTAGGAGGGTGCGACCGACCTCTGGTCCTCACAAGTTCCTACCTCACGCCTCCACGAGTCATATGATCACAAAAGACTGCCAGCTGAAACATGGAGACGCTGGTTGGCGTAGCCTGGGCAATGTTGTCAATCCGACAATAGCGAAGTGAGGGGGTGCGACCGGTACATCATATCATAATTTTCCATTCTCATATCTTTCAGGTCTTCCAGGTCGTCAGGTATTACAAAATAATTTAAAATTTAAAATTCATTTTTTTTTTCATGGCGGTCATACATTGCCTAAATTTTCTGGTTCATAATGGATGCGCAAGTTTGTCTACAATTGCAACAAAACAGCAGTCGGCACACATGTAATTTTCAATTCATATTACAATATACCCTCACTATATATTTTATCTTATAGGACATTGTTTATTCATAGCCTAATTCTGTATATTTCATTACATGTATTACGCCAGAAAGGTAAATTTCTCTCAGGTACCATACAGTTTAGGAGAGGAGGTCTTGCGGTTATAGGATGATCATCTTCTGGTAGAAGCAGCAGTAAGAATGGGGATCAATTTTCAGCTGTATCTAGCACCGTCGGAGTGGCCTTCTCGAAAGTAGCAATGGATGTATATATAGATGTGTAGATACTAGTATGTGTTATTATATGATGCATGTTTTTTACAAGCTCTAGCATATTTTCATTAATAGAAATGTTGACGACTCTCTCGACCACTCAACCTTTAATTCCTCCATTATATTTTCCATTAAATGGCGTAATATGACCTTAACATTTCAGTACACGATCATCAACTACTAGTTGAGCGGTTCAGAGGAACACAGCTGTTCATCATTATTAATTGCATATCATAAATATAATATTATGGAAGAAGTAATAAAATAATTAATAAAATTTTAATTGCTTCAGTTTGGTGATCCAGCCGGTATAATTATTTTATTACATTATATCAAATAATAATCAAAATTAATAAATGCTCTTCATTCCAGAAGGTTATATATCTATATGTCATGATTAAATACGTAATAATATAATATTATGGTTTTATATACAATTGAATGCTTTATTGATATTTATACCTCAATGAATAACAAGATGACCTTCACATTCCAGAGATACAGTCACCCATCAGTGATACAAAGTGGTACGAAGCTGCATATTATTATTACTGCCTTAATATTATTATTTCAGCAGGTTAATTAATTTAGTTTAACATGGTTGTCATAGGCTCGTGAACTCCAACTATTACATGATTTAACTAAATATCCTTATATAATTTTTGCTCTACTATATAATCATATATAACATATTATTATTACATTACATCTATATTTATATAAATATAATAAATACTGGGTTGGGAGGGAGCACCAGGTATCATTCAAGCTGAAACTGGACGATGGTTTGATTGACTGCCTGAGTCTAGGAGGGAACAAACAGTATCATTTCTTATCCTACCGATTCGAGGTGTGGTGCTGCGAGTTCTACTCCAACAGTTTCAGGGAGAGTGACGCGCCCTTCTTAACAAGCCATCCTGTAGAAAGCTTAATGAGTATTGCGAATTGTGTTATTCGATTTGTTGGATCATATCGTTGGAAGGAGATTCTTAATTTCCCGTGGATTTCGTGTAAGTGTTCTTGCTTACGGGTCCACCCTCCGTTTTTGGCCCTTCATACAGCGATAGTGCGAATTCAGATCGGTAGCCCAATTTGATCTTGCTGTTAAGTGGAGCTGCATCCAAGCCAAGGGCTAGAGGGGATGGTGGCTACCATACATACATACAATATTCTCCACTGATTATGTGAATTTTTCTATTTGTTTTAAATGCTCTAGAACTATATGAAACTTGATGAAATTTCAATACATTGAATGGAGATCTATGAAATTTCTTTTTTGAGTAATTTATTGGTCAAAATTTAATGATTTTTGAACTATTTTATTAAACCATAGATGAAAATATATAGGAAAAATGTTGATTTGATTGAATAAAATTTAATCCTATTTGCAAATACAAGCAATGAAAAATTAAAAAAGTTAATTGGATGAAATAATTTTAAATTTTATAAAATCTGAAAATTGGAAAATTCAACGAATAATAATTATTAATGGGATTTGTCTTACATTAATCTCATCTCTTCGCAATTCATTCAAATCAAAATCAAAGGATTCAGCCTCAGATATTTTACAGAAATCCGCAGAATTTTACCAAATTCTCAACAGCTGAACGTTTGATAATCCGATTTAAGGAATTTCCGTGAAATTTCACAGTTATCCTTAAAAAAAATTCTTGATTTCGGCAACGGTTTTAGCGAAATCCGATAAATAGGATTACCAAATGTTCAGCTGTTGAGAATTCGGTAAAATTCTGCGGATTTCTGTAAAATATCTGAGTGTGTTGAGGCCATAATATGAAAACGGTTTTAATGAAATTTTGATAAAGAATAATAAGGTCTTCAAAACATTTTTGATTTTATTTCAATAGTTTGAGTTTGAGATTTTATGAGAACTTTGATTTGTTTTGGTGTAAGATATTTTGTTGAAGAACTTTTCTTCTGCTTTCTTCTTTTGGGTGTATATTTTTTCAATATTTCGGTGTGTTTTATATTTCTGTACATATTTAAAAAAAAGTCTAATCTCCTTATGAAGTATTCAAAATTTCAAAAGATTTATTTCTTATTTTAACCTCCACACTTCATAGAATTTGCCAAAATTTGATTAAATTTAATGAAACATGATGAAATTTGATTTATGTCATAATGTTTCAATAATTTCAATGTCAGATGAATGACTTTATTGACATATCTATGAAATTTTATTGAAATTCCAATGAAATCTTAATGAAATTTTAATGATATTTCAATGAATTTTAATTAAACATAGGTTAATTTTCAAAGAAATTTTGATAAGATTTCAATTACATTTTGATTACATATCAACGGAGTTTAAAAATGATTCATACAAATATAATGAAATTTCAATGAAATTTTAATGAAATTTATATAAATATTTAAT
The DNA here is from genome assembly GCA_034211315.2 of Aedes japonicus. Taxonomy (NCBI): domain Eukaryota; kingdom Metazoa; phylum Arthropoda; class Insecta; order Diptera; family Culicidae; genus Aedes; species Aedes japonicus. The sequence continues at coordinate 105,827 of JASCZW010000738.1, forward strand.
GAAATTTTAATGAACTTTCAACAAACATTAAACGAAATTCGTATACACTGGAGAATTTTTTATGAATTTGTTTGTTACATGAAATAACATTTGAAACTGAAATGAAGTTTTCATAAAATTTCAATGAAATTTTACGGAAACTTTTTAGAAATTTGAATAAAAATTCAATACAATAGTTTCCAAAAATTTTAATGATATATAATTATTCTTTTCAATGAAATGAAAATGATATATGAATGAAAATTTTAAAAAATTTCATTCAAATTTAAATCAAGATTAGGTAAATTTTCGTTAAACTGCAAATTATGAAATATTTGAATGAGCTTTTTATATAAAATTTTCACTATAAAATTTTGAGAAGAATTCAATGAAAAATGTTGATAATATTTAAATGAAATTTGAATGAAATTTTGATGAAAGTTTTATGCTATTTTAACGAAATTTTAATAACATTTTAACAATAATTAAAAACAGTATTAATGAAATTTCAATGACAATTTCAATGATTATTTTAAATAATTTTAATGGAATCATCATAATAAAAAAATAAAAAAAAACTCTAATGACAATACGGAGAAATTTTAATGAATTTTTATTGAATTTTTAACTGAAATATTTAACTGAAATATTTAACTGAAATTTCAATGAAATTGAAATTAAATTTGTATGAAATTCAAGTGATACTTTCATAAAATTGTAATGAAATTTTAATGATATTTACATGACATTTCAATGGAATTTCAATGAAATTTCAATAAAATTTTTATGAATGATTCGATGAGAATTGAATGATGTATTAAAATTTCAATGCACTTTTGATGAAATTTTTGTAAACATTTCAAGCCATTCTAATGAACTTTAAATAAACATGTATCTATTTTTTTGATAAAATTTGTTTGTTACATGAAATAAAAATTTGAAACTTAAATCAAATTTCAATAAAATTTGAATGAAATTCAACGGAAACTTTTTAGAAATTTCAAATAAACTTAATCGAAGTGAAAAATTTCTAAAAATTTCAATAATTTAAAATAAATCTTCTTTATGAACTTGTAATGACATTTCAATAAAAAAAAATTCAAAAACATAAATGTAAATAAGGTAGAATTGTAGAATTAATCAAGTGTAGAAATGCTGATAATATTTGAATGAAATTTGAATGAAAATTTAATGAAATATTACAGAAATTTTAATGAAATTTAAATGAAATTAAAATAAAATTTTAATTAACTTTTAATAAAATGTTGCTGAAACTTTAATGAAATTTTAATGAAATTTTAAGGAAATTTCAATGAAATTTTAATAAAATTTCAAAGAAATTTTAATAAATTTTTAATCAAATTCTAATAAATGAAATAAATGAATTTTTGATGAAATTTATTGAAATTTTAATCAAATTTTAATGAAATTCAAATGAAATTTAAATGAAATTTAAATGAAACTTAAATGAAATTTAAATGAAATTTTATTGAAATTTCAATGAAATTTTAATGAAATTGTAATGAAATTTTAATGAAATTTTAATGAAATTATAATGAAATTTTAATGAAATTTTAATGAAATTTTAATGAAATTTTAATGAAATTTTAATGAAATTTTAATGAAATTTTAATGAAATTTTAATGAAATTTTAATGAAATTTTAATGAAATTTTAATGAAATTTTAATGAAATTTTAATGAAATTTTAATGAAATTTTAATGAAATTTTAATGAAATTTTAATGAAATTTTAATGAAATTTTAATGAAATTTTAATGAAATTTTAATGAAATTTTAATGAAATTTTAATGAAATTTTAATGAAATTTTAATGAAATTTTAATGAAATTTTAATGAAATTGTAATGAAATTTTAATGAAATTTTAATGAAATTATAATGAAATTTTAATGAAATTTTAATGAAATTTCAATGAAATTTTAATGAAATTTTAATGAAATTTTAATGAAATTTTAATGAAATTTTAATGAAATTATTATCAAATTTTCATGAAATTTTAATGAAATTTTAATGAAATTTTAATGAAATTTTAATGAAATTTTATTGAAATTTAAATGAAATTTTAATGAAATTTTAACAAAGTTTTAATGAAATTGCAATGAAATTTTAATAAAATTTAAGTGAAATTTAAATAAAATTAAAATAAACTTTTAATGAAATTATAATGAAATTTTAATTAAATTTTATTGAAATTCATTTGAAATTTTAATTTTTTTTTAATGAAATTCTAATGCAACTTTAATGAAATTATAATGATAATTTAGAACAATTTTAATGCAATCCTCATCAAATTCAAATGAAATTTTTATGAAAACTATATGTTGACAGGTGAAATTTCACAGAACTCATTGGATATTCTGAAGCTGCTGATAAGTTCACCGTGTAACTTGAAGGGATTTTTTTTGTAGCCACGAAAAAAGTTCCTTAAAAATGACCAAAGAACTTTTATTGGCTGTGTAAGGTTTGTAGGCTGAATAAGGTTTTTCTTCGAACTTATTGTTTACTCCGGTCGATATACTTTAGTGAATTTTAATGTAATTTAAACTAGCAATCAGAAGTAAAAATGAAATTTTAGCGAGTTTTGACGGAAATTTCAATGAACTTTTAATTAAATTATAATGATTTTTTCAAGAAATTTCAATGATATTCTAAATAATTAGAAGAAAATTTTAATAAAATTCTAATGAAAATGAGGTAAAATATAGTTGGAGTGCCGAGAGTAATGTTTAAAACGAAATTTCAACAAAAATTCATAAAAATTTTAGTAATATCCTAACGAAATTTTTATAAAGTTTGAAGATCTATGCAAATTCGAATTGTTTTTAACATATTTCATTCCCGTTTTTTATTCGGTTGTTCACCGACCACTATCAGTGTTTTTTTTTTAAATTGATAAAAATTTCTGCAAACTGATAAACTTTGAAACAACATTTTGTGAATTGATCAAAATTGATCTTAATTGGTGAAAATTAAAAACAAAATCATTAAAGTTACATAACCTTGGAGTAAGTAGATGAAGTTTGATTAATTTTAATCTAACCAAATTTGACAAAAAAGGAGGAATCATGAATTTAATTTAAAGAAATTGAAAAAAAAACTGATTGTATTTTATGAAATTTTATGGAATCTGCCAAAATGTCAGAACAATAAATATGATTAAAATTGATAAAAAATTATAAAAATATCACGAGTTAGACCATGTTTACGAAAATATTTTCAACGTAGGTCTACGTTTCTCTTTTCTATACCCGGTGTCATTTCAAAATTTTGAAAAATGAGAGCGTTTCGGAAAAATGAAAGGTTTTTGTACGCCAATAACTCTCGTTCAACTGAACACAGTGACCTAATATGTACACTATTCATCAAAAAACACCTTCAAAATTGTAGCATTGAAATTACAACTAAGTGCTATTAGTATAAGCAGTTAAATTTTATACTTATATATGACCTACTTTTGCTCCCATACAAATCTCCGTATGAACAGGTTAAAAATATGATTTTCCCTATCCGGGTCTTCAAAAACGGGTAATAAATGGCTCAAAATATCTTCTTCTTTTTATTTCATTTAGTTTCATTCCATGATGAATACAGAAATAGCCACACCCCTCAGGTGCAAAATTGTTGTGCTTTCAGTCTGAGGCCCGTCCCCTTTTTAGAATTTGCTTCGTACTGTATTTTCGTGCCACTCTTCATTCAGGGCTATGCTATCAACGCTGGTATATAGCACGCGAGATGAACCAAAATGATATCAGTTTTTGACACGAGCTCTCAGGTGGTGCTTCAGACAAGGCTTTATCCACCTGCCACAGTCCGTCCGGCTGTTGTATGGGAGACAGAGTCTTGCAAGACCAGATCATAATTACTTTAAACCAACGCGGTCCTACGTAAACCTTGCGGTTATATCCCTGATATAACCCTCCACTATTTTTTTTGTTCATATCCATCAGGCCAGATGAACAACGGGATCAGGCAAGATCATAATTTCTTATGTAACGTTGAGCCCCTTGGCAAATTTTCAGTAAAAGCTGCGAAAATGTAGACGTGCATCTGTTTTTTGCTGATAATCTTCACGCATTTTTTAATTGTTGATTGTTTATTAAACTTTTTATGAAATTCAATTTATTGTGAACGAAAGTGATGGAACTTGATGATGTTTGTAAACAAATTGTAGAATCAAATGCAAAAAGAAATTATGAAACAAATTAGAAATGTTAGGATTTAATAAGAAAAATTATAGATAATCATTAACATTACCATACGACATTAACGCAATCTTGGCATCTAAATTAGAATCTACTAGGTAAGTCAAAAAGTTTTGAAAGCGACATCTATGTAGTAGTAGAAAAACCAAAATTTCTACGCCATTTTCATATGTCATTTCTTATAAAAACGTACTCAAAACTTAATTTCGATATGTCAGTTTATTCCTTGTGCACAAGCCATTTGAAGTTGACGTGTCAGTGTACTTTCTAACAATGGAATAATCCAAATATCGTGCAGTGATTAAATTCTTTGTTTTGGAAGGTTTATCGGCTATTGAGAACCATGCAAAGAGGTTGTACATTGAAGATGTAAAGCTACTCCCAAACTCCATCTATGTGGTTCTCTGTGCAATTAGTCACTACACTTAGTCTGATTGGTACCGGAGTAGCAACTACGACAGGCACGGTCTTTTTAAAAAAAAACAAAGAGATAACATTTTTCATAAAAAGCCTAAAATTTCCTGGACAAATTTTCTATAAGGGCTTATGCAAGTTATAATTTTTTTTTTCAAAAAATCATAGCATGTAAACGATAACTATGATCAAAATGTTGTCAGTAAAAATATGGTAAGTAGTAAGATGTTCTTTAAGAAAAAAAATTGAAACTGAAAAAACGTAAATTCATTTAAAAAAACAAAAAACCATGGATTTTCAAAAAAAAAAATTGCCTGTTAAAATTTTTTTATGAAAAATACATTTTGTAATGGACATCACGACAAACATTCAAAAAGGGCAAAAAAAATGCAAAAACATAAATTTCGCAATAACTTGAGAACGGCTAGGCGTATTAAAAAATATGTGATATGCTTTTAAATTATAAATAATGCATAAAATCTTTTAAATTATAAATAATAATAAAAATTATTATTTTCAATATTTTCAAAAAAATAATATATATATTTGAAAACAAAAAATAAAAGAGTAAGAAATATGACCTTCTTAAACTTTTCACCAGCTTTAAGGACATAATTTCAGCTTTTAAAAAAATAAAAATGAAGAGGATCGAAGGGGGGATCCTTTGAGAAAAACAACTTTTTTTGTTTTTTAAGCATAAATTTACGAATTTTTTAGTTTCAGTGTATTTTCTCTTGCAGAACACTGTATTAGTTATAACTTTTTGCAAAACGACATTTTAATCAGATCAGTCGCTTGCGAAAAAAAAATTATTGTAAAAATAAAATCCACATTTTAAATCAGTCCAGAATAATTTTGGATTTTTTTATGGAAAACGTTATTTTGTGTAGAAATCAACATATGGACAAAATTTCGTTCAGATCGGAGAAAGTAGGGTCCAACCGGTTTGCTATTCTGGCTGGAAATGATCTTGGGTCTCGGGTCTTAGGTCTTGGGTCTACCACTTTGATCCTGAATCATAACAAGAGGTTAAGGAGTGGTGTGAATCTTGCACTTCGGCTCCAAAGCGAGTTCGTGTCCAGAAATCGGCCAAGAAGGTGTTAGCGTCAGTTTTTTGGGATGCAAACGGAATTTTATAGATAAACTAGCTGAACCCGGTGCGAGCCTTGCTACGCATGCAACAAAATGAATGAAAATTTAATAGAACATGCTCATTTATGTTGTTTTTGTGAATGCATCTGGTTAAAATATTTTCGTTTACTAATGTAATTTCTAAAAAAAAACAAAGATTTATGTTTTTAATTAAACTTTTGGATCGGTAGTTTCTATAGGTCTTTCTTTCTGCGTAGAAGCATTTCATTGACAAAAAAATGTATCATCAAACGAAGCCGTATTCTGTCAGTTTGAATGTAATTTTCCCTTGCATAACCTTTGATCAACTTCTTGTGCATAATGTAGCACTGAGAGTAACTCAAGCATCCCCCATTCTTGGCTAAGCAGGGGTCAAACTTCTATCAGTACATGCTTCTTACCCTAGAAATACACATTTTGAGTTTAAGTTGCATGGATAATTCTCATGTTTGGTTCCAATTTCTGTTTCGTTTGTTTGAGAGGCCACCCCCCCCCCCCTCCCGCCAGAGAGATGAGGTCTCAAACCACCTTTAAAAAAAATCTTGTCTAAAACTCCCCATATGTGAAAGTTGGTTCCATTTGCTTGATTAGTTTTCGAGTGATTTGGCAATTTGTGTTTCATTGGTGTGGGAGCACCCCCTTCCAGATGAGGGAGGAGTCTCGATTCATCATAAGGACCTTCACCGACTCCAAAAATCCCAGCATAAAAAATCCGAACATACTGCATACAAATTTTCCGGCCATACTGCATACAAATTTGCATAGCAGTAGGCATAGTTCTCATGTTTGTTTGAAATTTGTGTTTCATTTGTATGGGGACCCCCGCTTTTCAGAGAGAGAGAGAGAAGGGCTTCAAACTAAAATAAAAACATTTCTTGCCTTCAAAAACTCGCCTATACCAAATTTGGTTCCATTTGCATGATTAGTTCTCGAGTTATGCAGGAATTTGTTTTTCATTTGCATGGGAGCCCCCTTTTCTATAGGCGGGAGGGGTCTCGAACTATCATAGGATACTTTTCCAAACCATAAACCCCAAATTTCCATGGCAGTAGGGATAGTTCTCATGTTTGGTTGAAATTTGTGTTTAATTTGTATGGGAGCCCGCCTTTCTAGAGGGTGGCGGGGTCTCAAGAAACCATAGAAACATATCTTGTCTCCAAAAACTCCCACATGCTAAATTTGGTTTCCTTTGCTTGATTAGTTCTCGAGTTATGCAGAAATGTGTGTTTCATTTGTATGGGAGCCCCCCCCCCCTTCCAGATATGGGAGGGGTTCCAGAATATCATAAGAACCTTCTACGACCCCAAAAACCCCTCCACGCAAAATTTCACGCCGATCGGTTCAGTAGTTTTCGATTCTATAAGGTTCAGACAGACAGAAATTCATTGTTATACATATAATAGCTGCGTCCGGTGCGTGCGCTGCTACGCTTGCAGCTAAATGAAGGGAAATTTAATATAACTGGCATCTTTATGGTTTTTTTTTACCTTCAAAACCCCCCACATGCCAAATTTGATTCGATTTGCTTGTTTAGTTCTCGAGTTATGAAGTAATTTGTGTCTCATTTGTATGAGAGCCTCCCTTCCTGAGAGAGTAGGGGTCTCAAACAATCATAAGAACCTTCTCCAGCCCCAAAAACCCCTTCATATAAATTTTCACGTTGGTCGGTTCAGAACTTTCCGAGTCTATAAGGGTCTGACAAACAAACAGACAGACAGAAATTCATTATTATGCATATAGAAATCTACCCTCCAAAAACCTCCATATGCTAAAAGTGGTTTGATTTACTTGATTAGTTCTCCAGTTATGCAGAAATTTGCTTTTTATTTGTATGGGAGCCCCCCCCCCCTTTCAATATGGGGAGGGGTATTGAACTTCCATAGAAATATTTCTTGCCTCCAAAAACCTCAACATGCCAAATTTGGTTTCATTTGCTTCATTGGCTCTCGAGTTATGCTAAAAATTATGTTTCATTTTTATGGAAGTCTCTCCTTTCGGAAGGCGGAGGGGTCTCAAACCACCTTAGAAACATTTGTTTCCTTCAAAAACCTCCATTTGCCAAATTTGGTTCCATTTGCTTGAGTTATGCAAAAATTCGTGTTTCATATATATTAGAGACCCCTCTTTCAGTGAGCGGAGGAGTCTCAAACCACAATAGAAACATTTCTTGCCTTCGAAAAACTCCACACGCCAAGTTTGGTTCCATTACCTTGATAAGTTCTCGAGTTATTCAGAAATTTGTGATTCATTTTTTAGAGAGGGGAGGGGTCTCTGACTACCATATAAACATTTATTGCCTCCAAAAACATCCGCATGCTTAATTTGGGTTCCTTTGCTTGATCAGTTCTCGAGTTATGCAGAAATTTGTGCTTTATTTGTATGGGAGCCCCCCTTTTCAGAGAAGGGAGGGGTCTCAAACCATCATAAGAACCTTCCCCGGCCCCACTTTTTCCATACAAAATTTCACGCTGATCGGTTTAGTAGTTTTCGAGCCTATTAGGTTCAGACAGACAGACAGACAGACAGACAGACAGAAATCCATTTTTATATATATAGATAGATTATCTTCAAACTGGTAAGGTCCTAATACTTTTGGACCAGTTGGATGGAAAAAATTGTGAAAAAAGACTCGGTTTGCAGATGAAACAAATCATTTTTCATCAAGAAATCAAAAACCATCGCGAAAATCAGAGAATTGGGGTACGAATTGTTACAGCATCCACCTTATTCGCCAGATTTAGCTCCTTCTGACTTCTGGCTGTTATCGACCCTCCAAAAATTGATGGGACACATGATGGGATGGATAAGAGTTGGAAGATCGTTGGACCAAGTGTTTTGATCTTATGTGAGACTATACTGAACAACCAAAGTGATTTCTCAAAAATAAAATCAAATTCTTTTCCGCTTTCAAAACTTTTCGACTTAACTAGTAAGGTCTGTATCCGCAATAATCCGGACACCTCAAAACATGAATAAAACATAAATTTTGCATTATATTTCCGTCGTAGTTGTTTATTTCAGATTTATATGATGTGTTTTAACAATTCGTGAAGACAAATTTGCAATTCGGTATTTGCATAAAATTTTCAAACTTTTCGCTTAACTCCGTCCATTAGGGTTTGTACAGACTCTTCAGAAATCGTAGAAACCGTCTTTGTCCAAACTTGCTGGAAGTGTTTGATGTCTTTGATTCCTTGCTTCTTTCCAGAAAGCTTCCGCTTCATCAGAGCCCAATATCTCTCGATTGGTCGTAGCTCTGGGCAATTTGGAGGGTTTGAGGTTTTTGGTACAATGTTCACTTGGTACCACTCCATCACAGTTTTACCATAGTGGCATGATGCCAAATCGGGCCAGAACAAAGGTTTTTCTTTGTGACTTTTGATGAAGGGTAGCAATCGCTTCTGCAAACACTCTTTTTGATAGATCTCCTTGTTGATTGTGCCGGTAGTGACGAAAGATTTACTCTTTTTGCCACACATGCAAATTGCTTGCCAAACAAGGCATTTTTTGGGAAATTTCGATGCCTTCTTCGTTCTGAAATGCTCAGCTGTAGCATTTCTTGCCATAGCAGAATAAAAAGCCAGCCCTGGAAGCGGCTTGAAATCCTCCAGATCATAAGTTTCATCGTCCATAACAACGCATGAAAACTTCGTCAAATATTCGCAGTACAAACGTCGAGCCCGTGATTTTGCTGCCGAGTTCTGTTTGTCGTTTCGATTTGGAACTGTTTTTACTTTATACGACTTAAGTCCCAAACGTTGTTTTTATTTTTGGACAAAACCAGGTGACATCCCTATTTTACGAGCCACCGTTCGAATGGAGAGTTTTGGTTAATATTTCGTTCATTTTCTTTTCACCTTTCGGTCCATGACAGGATCAGCGCGTCCAATGTTTTTGTCACTTTTCGGTTTCTTCTCTACCGTCAAACGTTTCGAAAATGATTTGAGCACATCGTGAACAGCGGATTTAGGCAAATCCAATGATTTTGCAAGGTCCTGTATTGACAAGTCGGGATTTGCCGTACGCCCGTACAAAATTCGCTCGCGCACTTGTTTTTCTTTCGTCGCCATCTTGAATACTAAACATGAAATGTAAACATCAATCATAGTCTTTTTCATCATAGACTCTCGCTATACCACAGTGAAATTTTGCATTCCTACGTGCAATATTTCAAAAGTTACAATGATTTGAAGGTGTCCTGATTAATGTGGATACAGATCTTATTCTACCAAATTCAGCTCAGCGGAAGTTTGAATTTTCAATTGAAAGTATGATTTTGCTACGTTCATGGACTTCTATCGAGATCGAGACCAGTTCTTTGCTCCTAGGCATTGATAAATCATTCGAAGAAATTGAATCAACATCCCACCTAAACGATTAACTAATTCATCTCGTGATCTCAAATTCCCATTCCAGATCGGATGCTGCGGAGCGGACGGCCCCAACGACTACATGATCATGCGCCAGCCACTGCCCCTCGAATGTCGAGACACCGTCACCGGAAATGCCTTCTTCCACGGTTGCGTCGACGAGCTGACCTGGTTCCTCGAGGACAAATCCATCTGGGCTGCCATCATGGCCATGGTCCTCTCGGCAATTCACGTAAGTAGCCGCCAACTTTTCATTGTTACAGGTTCGGTCTGGGAAAGTTTCCCGATTCTTTCCAATTATATTGTTCCCCCACAAAACATTTTCCATTTAACTTGCACGTGTCGTCGCCCGTCGGCTGTGTGGCTCACACTCCACACCATATCGGCAAACAAAGACGACGACGCCGACGACGACGACGACGATGCGTAAATATGAGTAACTGCTCCACAAACTCCACATGTTCGCCGAAGCATGTGGTTTCTGCATAACGAGCTACCGAGAAGCTCCAGAAACTCATTATCATAAAAATGAAACAACCGAATAACGACTTCAGGATATGGGCCTGGGTTGGGCTGGGGGGGGGGGGGTGTAGTAATTTGAATTGTTAATTCTCGCACGCACGCAAATGCCTCGGCATCCGACCGAGGAACAAAGTTGCCGTTTTTGACTGTTGGTGTTTTCCAATCGCGTTTTCAAAGATTAAGGGAAGAAGAAGAAGAGGAAAAAGGTCGAATGAAATAAATACTTAAACGTGTGCAGAATTCCCCATTTTCCCTTGAGGGAAGGATGGCAGGATTGAAAAGGCAAAAATTTCCAACAACCCGCCTCATCCTTCCAACGCGAGAAGAGAGAGAGAAAAAAAACATAAAGAATTCGAGGAAAACTCAACCATGGCACATGTTGCTGTTTCTGAGTAACCCGTCGATTTTTTTCGCCCCCCGTCCTCATCATGAAGAAGGAGATGATTACGGTTCTATTTAGGATGCTCTTCGCCTCGAAGCAAATTAGCTCTTCGTCTTCATCCGCCGACGTTCGTAGGCTCTTATCTCGCTCTGTCTAAGGAGGCTGGAATTTTTCGAAATGATGTTAAATTAATTGCGTTTTTCGGAGGACGAGAAGAAGGAGAAAAAGAAGTGACTGCACGCTCTCGGCGTTGACAGGATCCGTTTCCGGGAACGAAGAGCGCTCGAAAGCTGACGAGGGAGAAAATGGGCCTTTGAAAGGCTTGGCCGCACCCCGCCCGGAGGATCAATTTTTCCAATTGGACTTGTTGCATTTGTGGGATTAAATTCCGACAAACGGCTGCCTGGGACCGTCGAAAGACATGAGGCGAGTGGCGGTTTTTTTTCCCCGAAGATCACTCTCTGTTTGATTCAGTTGTCTGATGAAATTGGCACTTGTCGATTGAAGTGTATGCTACGGGGCAATACCAGGATAGTCGATGCTGGAATAGTCATTTTGATTCACTGGTCAAGACAGCTAGTCGGGAAGAGTTTGTTCGAGCAGCAAAAGTAAAAGAGGGTACTAGTGATACTTCCTGAAATAGAACCACCTTCAACACAGTCTTGTCTTGCAGCTTTCCTAGAGTGACCACCTTCCCCCATCTCTCATTATTATTCATCAACATTCGATTCTGTAATTAATTTTAAAATCTCTCCCTTCCCCCTCATTCCAGACTGCCAACGTCGTGCTCGGAATCGTCCTGGTCCAGGCGCTGAAGCGCGAAGAAGAAGCCATGTACAGACGCTGAGCGCCTTTCCTTCAATCGCCTTATTAGTGTTAAGAATATGACAGTTTTTCCTCTGAGTAAAGTAAGCTTTTCGCCCATCAACAGAGCAGTGAACAGTGTTTATGATGATAATAACTAACTAACTTCCCTACAACTAAGTCCTGAACAATAAGCTAAAATGGAATGAATAAATTTTACACCTGATGATCAGATGAGCGGGTCACAACAACACAATGGACCGAGTAGCCCGGAGAGGAAGTGCACTGTAGGTAGATGTCACAAGCCCAATTAAAAAAGCTTTTCTTCCCACCCCCGGCAGCATGCAATTTACAGTTTTCAATTAACGTTTCCACAAATAGAACTAAGGAAAAGTTGAGTGAAAGGAAAGAAAAGGAGAACTCTTCGGTCAGGGATGCATTATCGTCAAGCTGTTTGTTGGCCAGAAGGAGAGCGCTGTGGTTGACCGAGACCGGAGACAAATTTAATAATGTCATCTAATTAACTGCAGTTGCCGGGAAAAGAGGCAACAGGAGTGGGCCTAATATGAGCGGATAGAAGAATGGGAACGTCTTGAGAGATGCGAGATACCCATGAGGCTAGTGATGATCGATTATTCTACAAAAAAAAATCTTAACTTACTTAAGTATGAGAATTCCACTTTCATGTATAGTTTCAGTTAAAAGCCTGTCCACGTTAAATTTCGGACACCAACATAATGGCAGCAAACAGAAATTTACACCCCATTCAACAAAATCGATTGTATACATATTTCCCAATAATAGAGCTAAATCTACATAGGAAACATTTGATTAAGATGTTAATCCTTCTGATTAACATCTTAATCAAATGTTTCTTATGTAGATTTAGTTCTATTATTGGGAAACATGTAGACAATCGATTTTGTTGAATGTTGAATGAATTCTGTTTGCTGCCATTATTTTGGTGTCCGAAATTTAACGTGGACAGGCTTTTAACTGAAACTATACATGAAATTGGAATTCTCAGAAATTTGAGTGGAATTTCTCAGAAATTTTCTCAGAAGTTCTGTAAAATTCTCGAACTTACTGTGGTACAGCCACCTTGCAATCATCGGTACCATTTGCTTTCTTCTTGGATTCGAAGAGTTTCCGCTTAACTAGAGCCCAGTACTTCTCTCTTGGGCGAGGTTCTGGACAGTTTGATGGAATGACTGTTTTTTTGCCCGTATTTGACCTCTTGTACCTTATACCATTCCAGGACGAATTTCGCATAGTGACAAGATGCCAAATCAGGCCAAAACAGAGCTGGAGAATCGTGGCTTCTGATAAACTGTAGCAATCGCTTTTGTAGACATTCTTTCTCGTATACATCCTTAATGATAGTGCCAAATCAAATACTTCATTGGGAATTCGGACACCTTCTCTGTCCAAAAATGCTCAGCAATGGGGTACCTTTTCATTGCGGCGTAAAAAGCCAGACCCGCTGTTTAAAGTCTACGAGTATGTTCGAGAAAAATTGGTTTAAAACTCCATAGCACGAGCTTTTGCAGTTAAATTTTGCTTGTCATCACGGTTGGGCACCTTTTTCTCAATAATAGCTTCCACCTTCTTGTCCATTTGTCCATTTGGGAGCATACTTTTCGATTTGTTCCACTTCCAACCTACCGCTCAACAGTCAAGCGCTAGTCAAATGATTTGCCAACACAAAACACGGTACATTTCCGGTAGTTTCAGTTTCTTGGCAAGATAAACTCGAGAGTTTCAGCTGTCATGAAAAGTGAAACGTTTCATCGATCCGTGAAATAATTCAAAATCTACACTGAAAGAAAAGCGTCCGAAATTTAACGTGGACAGGCTTTACTATAGATCAGAACGAAACTATTTCAATGCCTTCATATGTTTCGACTATGCGTAAAGCTTTTTTTAAGGGGGCACCCATAAAATAAGTCACGTGTCAAAGGGGGGAGGAGGGTAAAAAACCATGACAATTTGTGACGAAGGGAAGAGGGTTTGGTAGTTGTGTGACGCAATTTATATTGTGACGTAACATGGAGAATGTGAATCCTAGAAGGTTTGAGCTGTTTAATGGATCACCTGTAACTAGAAATTAGAAGAAAAATTAGTATTTTCCACTTAATTCCAACTTCCTTTGCTTATCTTGACAGATACGCGTATTTCGTCTACAATGTGCAGACTTTTTCAGTGTCTCGTACTCAAGTCGAGTTATAAGTACGAGACACTGAAGAAGTCTGCACATTGCACTTTGGTCCAGATCACGACTTTACGAGGAAAACAGCTTCCAGCGCCTAAACTTGAAACTTTACAGCAAAGTGATGTTCTACAACATGGTTTGTATCATAAAGGCCCACTTTTTGCTATTGATTAAAATTAGGGTGGTCCCCATTTTCACGAAAATACAAAAACTTACTATTTTATTTGCAGAAATAAACGTTTATACTCTTAAGCAAAGTAGTAGCGCAAAAAAAATTCATGGAATTTTCATGTACACATTTTTTTGTAGCTTAAAAATTGACCGATAGAGTAATTTTCTCTCATGTTTTTTTTGCCCTTACTTTTTTATTTCAATTCCCACCGTTAAGTTCTGTTGCAACGAGTTTTATAACTTTCAAAGACGCGTACTTTGGTATACAAACTTTGCCGCTAGCTTCAATCAATCAATAGCTGTTGAAGTTTTTCTAAAAACAAGTATGCCCTTTTCAAATGTTGATTTTTATGATTGGGGCACACCCAAAAAAAAAATCTAAGACGTTCTTTGGAAGGCCAATTTATATTGTTTAACATATGCGAAAACTAGAGATATGTTATTCTCTAGTTCTAAAAATCGTCCGAATAAAATATAACAATGAAAATTGAAATAAAAAAGTAAGGGCAAAAAAGCATTTTTTTATGGTACACCCTAAGTTGATGAGGGAAAATTACTCTAAATCGAGTCAACTTTTAAGCTACAAAAAATATTTGCACATGAAAATTCCATGACATTTTTTGCGCTACAACTTTGCCTAAAAGTATAAACGTTTATTTCTGCAAATAAAAAAATAAGCTTCTATATTTTCATGAACATGGGGACCACCCTAATTTTAATCAACAGCAAAAAAATGGGCCTTAATGATTCAAACCATGCTGTTAAGTTTCAAGTTTAGGCGCTGGAAGCTGTTTTCCTCGTAAAGTCGTGATCTGGACCATAGTGAATTGTAGACGAAATACGCGTATCTGTCAAGATAATCAAAGCGAATGTCTGATAATTTAACCCACGAATGAGTTAATCCACATTATTTCAAAATGGGTTATTTCTACTCATCAATAAGTTCTCTCAAGTAAGCGTGTACTATTTGTTAGGAAAGTGTCAGCTATTTTCATTTATTCAGTAATGTAATTTGTGAAAGTGATATTGTCTGATCATTCACTGTTAGGAAAGTGGTTTCAGTAGATAGATCAAAACAGATAAATGTGAATAAATCGTCGCACTGTACAACATATTTCTTTCTTAGCTTTTCAAGCTTATTGCTTCCGCAATTAGTTTATTGCTTGCTCTCAACTCAGTGTTCTCATTGCCCTTTCACAGTTATTTATTAAGAGCTTTCGATGCCAGGTACCATTTTTGCATTAGTTGTGTGGCAAGTAAAATCATACCCTATGCCAAGGGAGTCGAGAAATTTTGCTTAACGAAAAATTCCTAGAACAGACCGGAAATCAGCTAGCCACCTCCAGCATGGTGTTGCTTTGTAGCCACGCTTTTACTGACTGAGATAAGGGAGGATCGCACTGTACAATGCGTTCGCGAAAGCATATCCGGAAAAAGATTAAAAAAATCTTTGTGCCAAAGCTCTGCCGAGAGGTTCTGGAATCAGACAAAAGACCTAGACTCTGGCAAGGAGTATTAGTTGTGTATGAGTGTGTGTGAAGAGAGCAAGGGGGGGGGGGGTGTAATCTAACACCCACTATCTGGCAATGGTATCATGGCAGATATATCAATCCTTTAGGTGACCATTGAAAGCAGCTTTAATCCGGGAGATAAAAACTGATTGCTCTACTGCAAATCCAGCAACCTATTTCGGAATGTCTGGAGAGTCACGCCTATTCCGAGGTTAGTTTAGCATACATTATGCCCTGCATCAAACATCACCGATATTACACAGCTATGGAAATGTAAAAAAAAAATAAAACCAGGCACGTATTTAATATTATTTGATAAAAATAGGACTCTCATAAAATATTTATAATCTGATTGAACTCACCAATCGTCGCCTACAAAATGAGACAAGCTTGTTAATCCGTAAAAATGAAAAATTTCAACGTTGAATCGTAATTGATTCCATGCAATCGCGAAACAATAAGCGAAAATTAAGAATGCTACCCCACTCGTTAGATGTGCAACCATCATAACAAAACTCTGCACACGACGTGGTGAGTACATCTGAAATTGTGTGCCAGCCCCTCACGTGCTCATGCATGTTGGCTTCGTTCGTCGCTTTTGACCAGCAAATGGCCGTTTTCTACATTGTACTGATTTTATTCTTCCCGCTTTGAGGCGACCTTCAAACTGTTATTTGAAGTAAATTCATTCGCTTATTTATTCACAAATTTATTATTATGTTTATGGATTTGTTCATTTATTTATTTGTTGATGTATTTTTTGTTTATTTATTGATTTATTTATTTATTCGCTTATTTATTTATTTACTCATTTATTTATTTATTTATTTACTCATTTATTTATTTATTCACTTATTTATTTATTTATTTAACACTGAGCCCGGTACGAGCGCTGCTACACTTGCAACTAAACGAATGAAAATGTAATAGAACTTGCATGGTTCTGGTTGTTTTTCGGAATGAGTTTTTTTTCCTGACTAAGCAGGGGTTCAAACTTCTATCAGACCCCGAGAAATACACGTTTTGTGTTTTAGTAACGTGGATAATTCTCATGTTTGGTGCCAATTTTTGTTTCAATTGTATGGGAGTGCCTCCCTTCCAGAAGGGGGAGGTTTCTCAAACCACTATACAATCACTGCTTTCCAAACCCCCCACATGCCAAATTTGGTCCCATTTGCTTGATTAGTTCTCAAGTTATGCAAAAATTTGTGTCTCATTTGTATGAGAGCCCCCCTTGCTGAGTGAGAAGGGGTCTCAAATAATCATAAGTACCTTCCCCAGTACCAGAATCCTAAAATTTTAACGCTTATCGGTTCAAAAATTCAGGGTCAGATAGACAGATAGACAGAAATAAATTTATTTTTATATGTTCAGAAATCCTGCTTCCAAACACCCCCGTATGCCAAATGTGGTTTCATTTGCTTGATAAGTTCTCGAGTTATGAAGAAGTGTGTGTTAAATTTGTTTGGGAGTCGCCCCCCCCCCCCCCCCCATCCTATCAGAGAGGGAATACATATTTACAATTCATTCTAAAGGGTGTATTCGATAAAAATGGCACACAGAAAATCTTCTGTAACTTTCGAATCGTATGAGTAAAAAACCTAGAAATTTGAGTAGATCTTATCCATAGTGTATTATTTACATTTGCCAAGTTTCATAGTTATACATTCAGTAGTTCCAGTCATGTCGTCGAAACAAGAAATTGTCCGTGAGAAAATTTTGTGCACTCACAATCAAAATCCAGGGGCGTTCCACCGGTGGATTGCTAAAAGGCTTGGAATTGCAAATACAACTGTGTCTCGTGTAATAAGAACCTTCAAGGAGCGTCTGAGTGTCCAAAGGAAGGAAGGGAGTGGTCGTAAAAGTGGTCCAATGGACAGTAAAATGGCCAGGAAAGTCGTACAACAATTCAAGAACCGTCTAAACATGTCAATTCGAGATGTCGCTAAAAAGTCTAAGGTGTCAGTCGGTTTTGTGCAGAAAACCATGAAGCGTGCTGGGTTACATGTTTACAAAGTGCAAAAAGCCCCAAACCGGAATGAAAAACAAAACATCACTGCGAAAACCCGCGCCGGAAACTTTACACGAAGCTGCTCACCAAATCCGGTTGCATCGTGATGGATGACGAAACATACGTCAAGGCCGACTTCCGTCAACTTCCTGGGCAAGAATATTTCGTTGCCAAGTCGAAGTTCGATGTTCCGGAGGATGTTCGAAAGAAGAAACCATCGAAATTTGCAAAGAAGTTTCTAATCTGGCAGGCGATTTGCGGATGTGGTGAAATAAGTGCTCCCCTTCATCACTTCCGGAACAATAAACGGTGCGATTTACACGGAAGAGTGCCTTAAGAAGCGTCTCTTGCCATTCATTAAGAAGCACAAAGGATCAACTCTGTTTTGGCCTGATCTAGCATCCTGCCACTACGCTCGAAACGTATTGGAGTGGTACCGAGCCAACAGAGTCAATTTTTGTGCCAAAGGATATGAACCCACCAAATTCACTGGAACTTCGTCCAATTGAAAAATTCTGGCCAATTATGAAAACGGAACTTCGCAAACATCCCAAAACTATAAAAACAGAGCTAGAATTGAAGAAAATTTGGGTAAAAACAACAAAAACAGTGGGAAAATCGGTTGTACAAAATTTGATGGGTGGAGTGAAAAGGAAGGTGCGGGCATTCGGGATGGGAGACGAAATTGAATAAAACAAATGTTGTAAATCAAAACTCATTAGTAGTTCTTCATTCCCTGAAAATTTCAAGAAAATCCGATAATCAGTTTAATTTTGATGAGTATATATGAGTGTGCCATTTTTATCGAATACACCCTTTATCTTCTTAAAGATCACATGAAAATGAAATAATGTTTAAGGCTACTACGTGGCATTGTTAAGTCAATCCACACTGCAAATTGTAGACAGACATCATTCAGTTAGCTGGTCCAAATTGCACATAGTTTATCCAATTTGTATTTAATGCAAACCAGTTCCAATTCTACAAATGCCACGAGGAGGTGTAAAAATTAAGACTATTTAAATAATAAGTTAACGTTGCTTCTTACCTAAAGAAGAATCGGCTGGGTATACATACTCCATTGGCTTGGTCAATCGACTGCCTTGCAACGGTTGCGCCATCAACTACCTGGATAACGGTTGCTCGCCAGTTCACCCTCCATGGATGGACCGCCGGATAGAACGAACATTCGAAGGTGGTCAAGATGGCCGTTATGAGATTATTATAGGTTACTGTTGTTTGAATAAATAATTTTTGTCTATTGTTTTACTTTTTTTCAGAATCATTAAGTTCCTTGGAAGCAGAGGTCGAAATTCTCACTCAGCTGGGTGAAAACCATGCTTTCTCTCAAGCAGTTTGTGGATGAATAACGATTCGTTCACACTTTCTTCTCTCCTTTTTCGCCGATAATTCATTATCCCCTCTCTTGCATATGCGAAAATATCTCTCTCCAAAATTCAACGAAAATAATTTCTCATGTCACATTTTTCACTGAAAACATGCTACCTATATCGTATACGAGGAGCAAAAACCAAATAAGGCCAAGCCGGTGCACACTGGTACCGCCATGTGCCATCATTATTGAATTATAATGTCAGAATAAAACAAGCATGGAGACTGGTGCATTTTCAGGTGTCAAAAAGTAAGTGAAAAATAATTATCGGCATCTAGGATTCACTGAAAAAGAAACGATTTATCAGCTACTCATGCTTTCCGAAAATTATTAATCGCCGTTGCTTTTCTCGCGAAAACTGCTATGAGCGTATAAAAGTCTTTCGTTTCTCACATTCTCATTTGTTTTTCCAAGCGGGTTAAAAAGGACGTTTCTCTTCTCAAGTAGGCGAAAATTTCGGCCTCTGCTTGGAAGCAACAGGTTCTCAAACAATATCTAGTTTATAAATGTATTCGTCTGCAAATGAAGCTGGATCAGTAAAATTAGCCAAGCAACTAGGTACATACGTATTCCTTGTGTATAGTAAAAACGAAAGGGTGAGTTATGTCAGTGACATAACTGCAAAGTTGACGTAAGACTGATTGTTGATGTGAAGAAATTGATGTCATTGAATTGATAAATTTCTACTATATTTTATTCTGTCTAAAGAACCATGAAACCCTATGCTATTGGTGTGTGAGGCTCCGGTTCTTCTTCCGCTATTAGTTCGGCTCGAGTTAACTGTTAATGATAGTTTGTTTGCTGAATGTCCAACGTGCTTGCTAGTGTTAAATCGGTCCTGTGTTTACGGAGGGAACATGATTCGCGATTAAAATGTTCTTATCAGTCTTCTTGAGTTGCAGGAAGCCCTGAGTGTTTGGCAGCACGCAATATTACGATAAAGATAGGCATTTACACCATCTTCAACTGTAGATTGTACAGACTGAACAATGAACATACACCCAAACGTTGAAAAGGTGGCAAAACAATGCAATTGCAGTTTTTGCTATCATATCTTGAGAAATCCGCATGATTTAGAAAAAGCAATTTTGCCCATTTTGATCCACAAAGCGTTTTATGGTACAAATGAACAGGCACAATAGTTCGAAACAAATTTATCGCTGTAGTGTCCTTATTCAATCATCATCAACATATCAATATAATGTGGATGAGTCCATAGCACAAAATGGTGCAACGCTATTGGCCACTGTTGTAATGCCGCCGTCAAGTGTTCTATTTTTGTTCTCATTGATCATCGATAAAGCATTTTATGAAATAAACAAAGCCATGTAGGTGTGTGCTAGCGACAGGTTGCCCACAGCTTGGTGTAAAATATATCCATTTGCTTCAATGCTCTACCCTGAATTCTTCGCCAAGCGAACCAACTGTAGGGTTCCTATTACAAAGTGGCTGAATGGTTGCCGTCAAGGGCCGGCATGTTGACAGCCACGGTTCAAATCACGGTCTCGAAATTTCGCATTTTATTTTTGTGAGTCATCTGACTTTCGGGCTCTCATCTCTTACTCAATCAACCACTGCGCACAACCTCACGCACATATTTAATTTTTCAAAGTGAATTGCTGTGTTGCTTTTTTACCCACAACCAATGTTGGATTTTTGCTCCAATATACGATCCACAGCACGAAATGGAACAAAATCATGCGAAATTATATTGCA
Source organism: Aedes japonicus (assembly GCA_034211315.2). Classification (NCBI taxonomy): domain Eukaryota; kingdom Metazoa; phylum Arthropoda; class Insecta; order Diptera; family Culicidae; genus Aedes; species Aedes japonicus. The sequence continues at coordinate 126,663 of JASCZW010000738.1, forward strand.
ATCTTGCTTTTTTATGTTGGGTATGTAGCGAATAAGGAACAACTTAACCTAACACTAAATGGGCCAGTTTGGACATTTTCGGGTTGCAAAAAGTTCCACAGGCTGGAGCGGGAATCGAACCCTCACTTCATGGCAATGAACGACGGGTGATGCCGCTAACCACTTGACCACGAAGATGACGTCGGCGATTGATTTGGCCATTTTCTCCGGGATGCGGCCGCCATATTGAGCCGGTGCGTGGTAATGAAAATTTCGATGAGCTCATGAGAAATTCCTATCGAACATACTTTTTAGTTGGCAACTTGATTTGATCGTTCTGAAAAGGACGGATATTAGTTGATAACATGGTTCGCGATTGAAATTTTCTACAGCCTTCTTGGGCTGTGAAATGGTCACACCGGAAAAAATTTGTCCAGCTCGTCGTCGTTGCGGATGGCTAGCTGCAAGTGACGGAGATGATTCTTCTTGCTCTGGTCTTCTTGTGTTCTTGGGCAGCGTTTTCTATCAACGTGCTCCGCAAAACGTCTTTCCCATGCGGATGCACAGCGAGAACTGATGATTGGTCGGTCGTCCCCGAATGTTTGATAATCGTTGGCACGGTAACTGTGGCAGTATGAACCAATCAGAGCGAGGCGCAAACATAATGTCATTTTCGACCAATAGCTAGGTGCGTTTAGGCATTTTTTTTTAGTACATTTTATTTAGTTTAAACAAACGCTATGAATTGAGTTTGCAACAGGAATTAAGCTTTGATGTTCTACCATGCGAATAAATTACTAATCGTAAAATTTCTGTGGGCCAAAGAGGAGATATTGTCGTTCAAAGTCTCCAAACCCTCGTAACGCTTGCGATTTTAGACATTTTAGAACGGCGCCCCTATACAGGAATAGAAAAGAGAGACGTAAGACCTGCGTCAAAACAAATTTGATGATAATTTCTTAAAAATGACTTACGTTATATGAGGTCTTTAGCATGGAGAACATGTATGGCTAGTTTCCAAGAAACGGTGCAGGATCATTATTCAAATTATTCATTGGGAAGGGGAGGGGGAGTTGGGCAGACCACATGCTCGATATAAATTTAAAAAAAAGATATGGACAGTGAAGAAAGAAAGGAAATACCATATTTGATATCACGTGGTTTATGAATCATCCCTTAGTTCTCCAGAAAAATTAAACGAACTAATAAAATTCACTTTGGATAATGGAAAAGCGTGGTAGGATAGTGTATGATATGATGTATGATATGTACTACCACCCATTGTAGCACGGAAACTAAGTCCGACAGCAGTGAGCTCTCCTCGCTGTTAGACTTGATCAAGCTTTAATAACCACTGATTATCCTAGTCATGCCATTGTATGAAGGGCCAAAACGGGGTTGGGTGGATCGATAGGCAACATCACTTATACGTATCCACAGGGATATAAAGAATCTCCTTCCAACAACAAGATTGAACAATTGGTCAAAAGAGCAAGCTATCTAACATGAGGATGCCCCAATGGGCGGGGAGAAGAGCCCGCCCTCTATTCACAAACTGTTAACAATGGGGAGTTGGCATTTCCACACTCCCCATCCAGAGTGCTTCAATCGGGTGCCCTGATGGTCCCTCCCATTCCCATGAAATATTTATATAATATTGTATATGTTTATGTTAATGAAAAAGACTGCAATCACTCGGTATCTATTATTTATGATCTCTTTCGGTGGATCCTGAAGTATAAGAAATGTTATAAAGTGTTAATGTGGAGAGTTCTGTGTTTTCGCGCTTAAGCACGTTTTCGTTCGTTTTCAGCGATAGCAGCAATTTCCCAAAATCTTTATTTATGGTATCCTAAAAAAGTTTGTTAAATTTTACAAAAATTACATTTATAGATTTTAATTTACTGTTGCCATGTTCACTATTTGCTGCTTGGTGTGGATTTCTATTACAGCAATACGCTTTTATTTTTGCTGGCCTAATAATTATTGCTCCTGTGTAAGTAAAACAGTGAAGATTTTATTGACAGGGAGTTAAAGACAAATGGACGTAAAAAAACAATAAGCAATTTTTAAATTCTCTATGAAGCGTGGTAGGATAGTCAGCAAAAACTAAAAACATGGCATTTTAGGAAAAAATAAATAGTCAAAAAACTAAATACAATGCATCGCCAATTTTTGTACATAACTTCCAAGAAAAAAAAAGAGCGAACTTTTCGAGACCATGAAAACCACGAAGAACAAAAGTAATTCATATTTTCATAAAATAGATCACAATTTAGGTACTCTTATATTTTTTCTCAAATGTTTGTTAAATTTCATTTCCGTATTTGATCGATAGAATTAGCCCAGTGGTTCAAATTAATGAATTAACGCAGAAAAAAGCATAAAAAAGGCCATTCTTGGACCACCATATATTAGTATGAAATTCTAAAAAAGCGTAGACCTTTCGTCAATGGAATTGCTGTATATTGAACTACTTAAAAATAATGGTTTCATTTCGATTAGTATAACCTAATTATTGACTCACCCTTCGAGAGCACTTACTACCTCACGAGTCGCCTGTACCCACTTAGCACAAAGAACAGACATCCAAGCTGGAGTGCCATCCGTGTGTAAATTTCTGTAACTGCTATTTTAAAATTTCAGCTCGTTTCTGTTAGTTTTAGTGAAACGTATGTTGATGGCGCCACTCGCCCACCTTGAGATTTGATAGACTGTCAATTTTGGTTTGATGAAACGTAGACCAGGCGGCGTTGTTTTTGTCAACGGTTTGCTTTTAAAAATTTACACAGTAAATTGGGAAAAAAATGTTCGAGCCTGGATGTCTGTCCTCTGTGCATTTAGTTAGACTCACGTTTGAAGGGAGCAACCACTCGTTTGTGATCCCTAACACTATACGGAACACCTTTTTCTTTCACATACGCGCTTCCAATCGACACGAGATCCAGTTGATTTTTGTTACCTACATCTATCCGATAGCTCGGTTTGATAGATGATGAAGAAGATGAAGAAGAAGAAGAAGATTTCGCATAACTAAAAGAAATTTCACATTTCAGTTTGTTTAGTTTGTATACAGGAATTCATCCACACAGTGACAGAGATCGCAGCAAGCCGTGCTTCTAAACTGACGTGTGTTGTTTTTGCTGCGTCGTTTTCGCGAACAAAAATCAAACAATAATTCGTAATTTAACACTAACTAACAGTGAAATCATTAAACATAGGTGTGCTTTGGTAAACACGTAGTGAATACAATCGCTTCCCTCCCGAAATGTGTGAGTGTCGGTAGTATTTTCAATTTTTTTGGTTTTTTGTGTTTCGTCCCCGCACCCGGAAGAAGAGTTACATCAGCTTAGTTTTGTGTATTAGTGGTAGTATTGAGACATCCGGACATAAATGATTAAGTTTGAGTGTTTGTCCGCTTTGTCGCGAGTGAATCGATAATTATTTGCAGTTTTGAAGTTTGTTATAGAGTCGCCTTATAGCGGGGATTTGATATTGGCAGTGTGGACGGAAAAAAAGAAGACCAGTGCATGTAGAAAACGGCCATTTGCTTGTCAGAAGCAGCAAACGAAGACAATGCGAATGCGTGCGTGAAAGGCTGCCACATAATTTCAGATGCGTTCACCATGTAGTTGTGTAGGTTGCATATATAACGGGCGGTTTGGCAACATCAATTTTTGTGCTTATTTTGTCACGAGTGCATGAAGCTAATTACGAATCAACGTCGAGAATTTTCATGTTTACGAATGAACAAGTGAGTGTAATTAAGGAAGCGGCCATGGGTGAGATGTATCTGACTATAACTATACAACAATAACCTTATTTTTATCCAAATGATACCGGCAATGTTTACATGCGAGGCTTATTGTATGTGAAAGTAACCTCGGAATGGGCGTGACTCTCCAGACATTCTGAAATGTCACTATCACTTTCTAGCTCTCGGATTAAAGCTGGTTCCAATGATCACTTGAGGGACAGATTTCATCCATAATACCATTGCCGGCCAATGAGTGTTAGATTGTATACACACACACACACACACACACACACACACTTAGAATTTTTTTTGCAGTGAACGGCGGTTTTTTGCCGGACTTTCAACGGCTGAACGTTCGGTAGTCCGACATAAGTTACGTCGCGTTAAAAATATTCTCATCTTTCCTGTTCCGTTTACTTTAGGTTTCGTTTGCTCGTCACGAGATATACTCTAGATTCACTCAACTTGATTTCAACTTTAATTTTTTCTTTCTTTATTTTTCTTTTTACACTTGCCATTCTTAAACTAATAGCTTTTATTTCGTGACATTTTTATATTCCAGTACTGTAAACCACGCACACTTGTGCCTGACCCCAATAGCATTCATATTTTCTGTTGATTTTAATCGGAATCAAAATTTTAAATAATTATACTGTACATCTCCGGTCAACCGGATGTCTGAAGAATAAACCGGAAACAACGTCTAAAATCTTATAGTTATCAAAATGATAACCCTACCTTGACCTGCATGGATGCGGCCGGCGCTGGTATTGCTTTTTTTTAAATTATAGATCGTCAGTTTTTACACATTGAGGATGACTGTTAGTCCCAAACATCATCTGTTGGTTCTCTGTGTAATAACAGCCGATCTGGCAATAACAGAGTAGCAACCGCAAGCAGTCAATCATGCTCATGCTCATGCTCATGCTCAGGAATTCATCCACACAGGGACAGATGAAAATTGGATTTCGCATTGGAGTGAGTGCATTTTAAATGCTGTCATCGTGAATCAAACTCTTCTGGTGTGAATAATGCACACAGCTGCCGGTTTACCCAATGTTTCACTAAAATTAATCTAATGGATAGTATGATACATATTTTTTTAAAGTGATACAATTATATCGTAGACACCCTTTACCATCAATTCAACGATCAATTTTCTGCTCCTTTCCATGCTAAAAAATCAACTAAATCGATTATTTCATTTTCTTACACAGAAATGTATCGACTAGTTGAAAAACGCGACATCCCTACCCATGACCCGCCTGGTCCGGGAGAACGCAATTTCCACAAAACATAAGTTTTAATTACTCATCCACTACAGAGTGACTGACTTGGATAAAACTCAATTATCATAAGAAAACATAGCGATGGAATCAAAGGGGTGAAGATTCGCCACAACCGCACTTCCCCTTCCTCATCCCATTCCCAGCATCTTTCAAAGATCGCAACATCATCATAAATCATACATTCCAACCTTATGTATTTTTATGCAATCCTGAACGTTGTTATTGAATGTTATTTTAAGCAGATGTACTGAATAAAATCAAACAACCCATCGAATATGCGCCAATAGTACGAAGTACGAGGAACGACTTTCAGATCGGTTGCAAATGTATGGAGAAGCCGGAGAAAATGATCCAACATCAATGTTATCGCATATTTTATGCTTGGAAAATGCGTCCGACGGCTCCGCCCCTCCCCGCAGCCGTGCGTGTAATATAATATACTCGGCACGGCGTAGGTGCAGGCGAGCTAGACGTGCGCTCGTCGGTCCGTCGTTAGCGGGGAAATAATTTAATTTATTTATTTAACGACGAAGCTTAATGTCGTTAACCGGGAGTTGGCTGCCACCAGGCCGGGGAATATTTAAGCGTGACGTCGAGCGCCGGTGTACGCAACCAACGCTTTCCGCATTCGATCTCATTGACGATGGGGAAGGAGTCTTAACCATCCTGATTGATGGAAATATGTTTCACTTTGGATTGGATCTGGAGGGAATTGGCAGGTGGGGAGGGGGGGGGGGGTATGTTGTTTATCAGATCGGTTACTACAATGGAGGTTGGATAAACAACGATAATGAGGTTATTGTGATCTGTCTGAGAAGGTCTCGTGCCAATGCGATTTGAATGGAATGCGGAACAAGGAAGATGCATTAAACAAGAGATGAGTGTTAAGGAAAAAGAATGGAGAGACAAATTGCTGATGACGTTATTTTAGAAATTAGGTTATTGTGGAGCTTCAAAGTGACTTCAAATTTCCATTTGACAATGTTCACAACTTTCGGTGGAGAGAAAGTGAATAGACGTATACTTAATATAATATTCCGAGTAGAAACTATCACCACACCAATTTCCCATCATTTCACCCAAGATAAGAAGCTCCTCAATATAACATGCTGACACCAACATATCCACCAAGACAAGAGCAAGAGACGCCATCTTTGGCAGTAACATTTTTCCCCACCCACACATAATGGCGATGCATCCAAGATTGTTTGCTCGGACTCTTCGGAAAGAGCTAAGACCGTTAGAAGATTCCATTTTTCGCTTACCCTTCATTATGGCCATCCGATGGCAGACTTGCATAAAAGTGCCCTCGACGATTGCACTCACTTCAACCAACGTCGCCTTCGTCAAAAGACGCCGAATGAACTGAGCACTTCTGAGGGGAAATTGATTTTCAATGCTGCTTAAGCATACCTAGCATTTCAAACGAAAAAGTGGCTGAAGCCTTCCAAGAACACCGCCAAACACATTGCAGAAGAGAGAGAGAGGAGCCAACCGGGCAAGAAGATACGGCTAAAGGGTGCACCGAAGGAAGGCGGTCAGACGATCAACTGCACCCACTTGACATCTCATTAGTGAGGACGAGAGTGGCACTTGTCAATGTTTCATAACCTCCCGTCGGTCGGGGTGTCTTTTTCCATTAGCTTGCTTGCTTTCTTGCTGGCTGGGGCGAAATAGGGGTTGAAAAGGTGGGATTTATGATGCACGCACGAGTCGTCCGCTGGTTGGCTTCTGGTAAATGCAGTCATTGAGCATCAATTGACTTTTGTTTCAAAGCCGCTGCAGGGAACCCGAGGGCGGTAAGTCGGTCCTTGAGAGGAAGTGCCCTGTGTAGGTCTGTAGGTCAGCTAAAGGTGAAGATAAATAGGAGCCTTTGTGAAGTTGCCATTTTCCATACAGTGTTGATGTGTATGAGAGGTGATGGTAACTTAGATACTGCTCTGGACAAACCATCATTCACCCCTCAGTGATGGTGTGTGAAGGGGTGAGCATGATTGAAGAAAAATTATGATTTAGTGGCAGTGTTGCTTCAGTTTCCGAACCTTGTATTATAAATTACGTCTGAGGCAACAAATAGAAAAGGGCCCAAAAGGATGCTCATTTGTGAACATTTGACTTAACAAAAATAATCAATTAAATCACCTAATTATCACGTATTTTCTATAAGATAGAGGCCAGCCAGAGTTTTCATGGTTAATTGGCTCAAATCACCAAAGAATGTGTTTTGACGAAAAATTGTTTTAAACCCTTTTAACTTTTCACTGAAACTGTTAGAAAAACTTGCGGGGCTTCATAATAATTTAATTAATCCGAATTTTTTAAGGCATTACAAAGGTTATTTCTAGCAGGAACCGCTTTTACCCATTTCTTTCCTCTATTTTTTTTAACGTTAATCTTATTTTATTTTCGTTTCCTTTTAACAATCACTGTTTTTTATACATTTTAATTGATTCGCTTTTGCTTTCATCTTTGGTTTTCTTCGTCTAATTGTTGATGTTTTTCCGTATTCATTGTTTTGTTTTACATTTTCTATGCTATGCATTGCTGGTTGAGTATTTGATTTCTTAACCTAACTTAACTACTACTTAACCTTATATGGAAACAATCCACGTATTATTCCATGTTCTGAAATTTGGGTTTTTAGTTTGAATTTTTGCTTTATCTGCGTTAACTGTTCTTCGATTGTTCGAATATCTGTTATTTCATGGATAGTCGTGATTCTTGTGTACCTGGAGAGATTATATATCATTCTAAGATATTTGTTTTGGATTATTTGTAATTTTTTCTTATGCTTTCTTGCGCAGCAGTCCCAAATCGGAGAACCATAGAGTATAACTGGTAGAACAATTTGATTGTATACCGCAGCTTTGTTGGTAATTGAAAGCCTTGAATTTCTACTGATCAATGGGTATAGCTTTTCCAATAGCATTTGACATTTGGTTGTGGTTTTCTCTACTTGTGATCTGAAAATAAGTTTCCTATCAAACGTGAGTCCCAGGTAAACTACTTCTTCTGACCAATCAACTGGGTTATTGTCTATTGCTATTTTGCAGTTTCTAGGTGGCTTCAATCTGTCGGAATTGTTATATGGGAACAAAAGGGACTGTGTTTTACTGTTGTTGATTTTGATTTTCAATATTTTCATGTAATTTGTTATTATAACTAAGTAGTTTTGTAGTTTCCTAACAGTTGCTCTAGTGTGTCTTCCTTTGGCCATTATTGATGTATCGTCGGCATAGAGTGATAGATGGCATTCATCGGGTGCTTGAGGAATGTCTGATGTGTAGATGTTGTATAATATTGGACCTAACAAACTTCCTTGGGGGACGCCTGCTGGGATTGTGTATGTTTGAGATGTACCTCTATTCAGAACTACTTTAAAGCTCCTATCAGTCAGATAGTTTTGGATTAGTTTTATCAGGTAGATTGGAAAATTATACCTATATAGTTTATAGAGAAGGCCCATATATGTCTAACAGTACCATCACCGTTGATTTAGCTACAGATTTGTTTGCTTTGATGAACTTAGCGACTCGTTGAAGTTGGTGTGCAGTTGAATGGTTTTTTCTAAAGCCAAACTGTTCTTCTGGTATAATTCTGTTGTTATTGACATGTTCTAGTTGCCGATCAAGTATGAGTCGTTCGAAGATCTTGCTTATCGATGACAAAAGACTGATTGGCCTATAGCTATCTGGTAATGTTGGGTCTTTGCCTGGTTTCCGTATGGGTGTAACTTTTGCACATTTCCAATGTGACGGAAAGTATTGTAAATCCATGCACTTATTTAGTATATTAGTTAAGTGCGTGAGGGTTCGGTTACTTAAGTGTTTTATCACAATATTGAAAATGGAATCAAAGCCAGGGGCTTTCATGTTTTTACAGTGTTTGAGAGCTAAATTAACTTCGTTGAGGACTATCTTTTTGTTGTTTGGCACATAGCAAGGAGTGTTATTGAGAGTTCTGATCGTTTCCTGAATCACCGGTTCCATAGGGCTATCTATAGTACTACCTAAAGGGTGTATTCGATAAAAATGGCACACACATATAAACTCATCAAAATTAAACTGATTATCGGATTTTCTTGAAAGCTTCAGGGAATGAAGAACTACTAATAAGTTTTGATTTACAACATTTGTTTTATTCAATTTCGTCTCCCATCCCGAATGCCCGCACCTTCCTTTTCACTCCACCCATCAAATTTTGTACAACCGATTTTCCCAGTGACACCTAAGACTTTTTAGCGACATCTCGAATTGACATGTTTGGACGGTTCTTGAATAGTTGTACGACTTTCCTGGCCATTTTACTGTCCATTGGACCACTTTTACGACCACTCCCTTCCTTTCTTTGGACACTCAGACGCTCCTTGAAGGTTTTTATTACACGAGACACAGTTGCATTTGCAATTCCAAGCCTTTTAGCAATCCACCGGTGGGACGCACCTGGATTTTGATTGTGAGTGCACAAAATTTTCTCACAGACAATTTCTTGTTTCGACGACATGACTGGAACTACTGAATGTATAACTATGAAACTTGGCAGATGTAAATAATACACTATGGATAAAATCTACTCAAATTTCTAGGTTTTTTACTCATACGATTCAAAAGTTACAGAAGATTTTCTGTGTGCCATTTTTATCGAATACACCCTTTATGTTGTGTGAAGCAACGAAATGTTGCGCAATTGCATTTGACTTTTCTTCTGGGCAAAGCAGCAGAGAATTATTCATTTTTAAAGGTGGAACTTGTTGTGGTTTTGATTTTAAGATTTTTGTTAGTTTCCAGAATGGAGATGATCGGGAGTCTAACTTGTATAAATTTGTTTGGAATTTTTTGTTTTTCAGATCATTAATTCTATTACGGATTAATTGTGTCAGTTTAGCTGCTAGATGTCTGTGCCTAGGATAACCTAATCTTTGAAATCTTCGTCTGATGGTGTTTCTCTTGGTGATCAATGATTCAGTCACTGGGTTAATTTGTATGATGTTACTTACAGATGATGATGGAACTCGTCGGACGCATTCATTCTCGGCAGCCACGATGGCTTCTTGAAATTTCAGTAGTTCTCGATCGTTTGTGTCGATGCGATGGTCAACTCTTCTTTGAAGCTAGATCCAGTTGACATGATGGTAGTCCTTACGTTGTCCTATTTGCCGGCTCGACGGTGTGGATCGAATCTCCATCTCGACCGGGTAGTGATCGGAACTCAATTCACCTATCGTTTCCGGATTGTTGATATTGTGGTCCGCATTTGTCAGGAATATATCTAACGTTGACGAAGTGCCAGCAGATGATACGTATGTTGGATCCAGAGGAGCGTTGATGGTGTAGTATCCCAGTTGAGAGTCCTCGAATAGTAGGTTGCCGTTTCTGTTCCGCCGATGGTTTCCCCAAGCTTCGTAGCGGGCATTCAGATCACAGGCGACGATGAATTTCTTCCTGGTTCTTGTAATCTTCGCTAGATCGTCTTTGAACTTTCTGCTCAAACCATTGCTGTTAGTACATTGTTTAGGACAGTAAGCAGCGATAGCCAGCATACCACCGGAATCCGTTGACACTTCCACTCCAAGTGCTTCGATTATTGACGTTTTGTAGTGTGGTTGAATGATATACTTGATGTTGTTCCTTATCGCTATCAGCACTCCGCCCCCGCTTGAATGTGTGCGATCCAGTCTAGTGATGGAGTAGCCTAACAGACTAAAACTCGTGTCAGGCTTTAGGTGTGTTTCGGTCACTACGAGAATATCGATGTTTCGACGTTTTAGAAGGTCTAGAAGCTCGATGTTTTTCTGCGATATAGCGCAGGCGTTCCAGAGTAGAGTCCTTAGGTTGTTAGTAGACATAGGTCAGAACTAGATTTCCTATAAGCCGGACTTGCTCCAGACGAGTGTTGCACGCTGAAGGTCAGCTGCCGTATACAAGCGGGGGGATGCATCAGCTGGTCGATTCTCGTAGAAGGTTGGTTCGCGAGATTGCGGTGAACTTCGAAAGCCGGGAGGGCATTCGAGCGTGTTAACTCTTCTAGCTTGTGGTCCTCGTTCTTGTCGGCTAGTTGAAGCTGGCAGCCATCGGTTTTGAGGTGCTGCTAATTCCGGAGCACCGCGATTTCCGGGGCAGAGGTCTGCACCTAGCAGAGGGCAGAGGTAATGCACCTAGCGTCACAGTCCCTTTCGGGAAGTGTACTAAGTACAGACGATCCATGCCACTGTTGACGTCGCGTCAGTGGGTAAATAGCCAGCGGCTGGAGATTTTATCGGTGATTCAAGTCGAATTTGATTTCTTCCACATCCATGGTGGGAAGACCGCGGATAACTGCCTTAAATTGTTTCTCCGATGGCATGTCATGGGTAAAGTACTCGATTTTCGTCTGGTCAAGATACTTCTTGGTTGTTGTAAAATCATCCTTTGTCGAAAGAACGACCTTGATTCCAACACGGCAGATTTTGAATGCCGCATTGACGTTGATGGATTTTATCGCTGATTTCAATTTGTCTAGGCTGAGAGATTTCACCATCAGTGGAGGCACTTTGCACGATTTTGCTCGTTGTTCTTGTGGCTGCTGATCTTCCATTTCGTCGCCGAAACCGCCCAGATCACTGTCGTTTACTGCGGTGCCGCCTGTGCTAAAGCGGTTTTTCGAAAGAATCGTCTGCAAGGATACATCATCATCCTGTCGTTGCTTTTTTAGCTGCTTCATTTCCGGAGTGCTTCCCGTTACGTCTGCAACCGGCTCGTTTCGATTTTCCCGCCTACGTCCCATTAGGGCGACAGGCTTCGTTCGAACTAAAACTTTCCGAAAACACTTTCTAAGCGAATTTTAAAACACGTCTGACGAGCTCAAGAGTTGAAACGATACTCATGATTTGACTTTCCTCTGTTACTTTTTCGTTACTTTTTAAAGGAAAATCGTATGTGTCGTGTGTGTGGCGATACATCGCGTAAACAAACGTTCCCGGGGATGGCAGCTAGCAGCCGATCATGGCAGCTAGTTCCGAAGTGCTTGCTTCGCTTATACCCGCTTCAATCTTCCGTTTGCGTTCTTTGTTTACCTCACGTTTGTATTCTCGGTAGCGATGCTCCTCTTTGGCTTCTTTCACTAGCCTCGAAGTCCTTTTTCTTTTCTTCGGTTTTTTTTTAACTCCACTCTTCCATTCTTTAACCTGGTTCAGCGAACTGCATTCGAACTTCATCAGCATGCATAAATAACGCTGATGTTCCTTTCTGTTGATGTGATCCAAAAAGGCGATCAAATCTTCCTCGACGCAGTCACACACATTTCAGTAATATCCACCGGATTGGGACGATGCGATACTTTTGTTAAAGACAATGCTTTTACCCAGCTTCAGTTCTAGTCAACCTGCAATGCTACAATCGTTATCATCCGTCGAGTTGATTTTATGGACCAACCAGGCCAGTACCTTCCCGAATAATCACAAACTATTCCTGGACCATTTTCCTTACTGTTGACAACCGTTTCCGTTATTGTTACGACCCTCCTTTGGTAAGAGGCCAAATATGCGGTTAAGTTAGGTTACCATAACAAAAATAGAGGTAGATTATATCAGGGATGTAACCGCGAGGCCAAGTTGGCCAAGTTGAACCCACTAAATCGTTCTTCACTGACGGATCTTTGATAGAGGAGTCAGCAGGCTTTGGAATATTTAATGAAATTTATAGCGTCAATCGTTAACTTCATGGTCCTTGTTCCGTATATGTCGCTGACTTAGCGGCAATACATTTTACGCTAGAAATTGTTGCCTCATTAACACCGGATCAGTACTTTATTTTCACGGATAGTCTCATTTCTATAGAGGCTATTCGCTCATTGAGGCCGGTAAAGCACTCCTAGTATTTTCTCATGAAAATACAGGAGCTTCTAAGTGCTTTATCTTCGCTATTTTATCATCACTTCTGTATGGGTCCCAACAATGATTCAAAGAGAAAGCGGACTCGCTTGCAAAGGTGGGCGCTATGGAAGGCAATATTTGTGATCGACAAATCGCCTTCAACGAATTTTTTCCTATTTTTCGTCAACAGTCACTCGTCAACTGGCAGTATTAATGGAGTAAAGAAGAACGCTCTCTTCTTTGAACGCTCATTTATACCCGGTTGGGCTGAGCGACAGCAATCTCTGTGAGTGTGGACAAGGCTATCAGGACGCAGATCACGTTATTTGGTCTTGTGCTGAGCATCGTGGTTTCAGATCGAGGCTTTATGATTCCCTTCGGGCTCGAGGTAGACAACCCAATGTGCCAGTTCGAGATATTTTGGGTGTACGTGATTTGGAGTACCAGAAACTTATTTATATGAATCCTAGAGGGTTTGAGCTGTTTAGTGGAATACTTGTAACTATAAATTAGAAGAAAAATTAGTAATCTCCATTTAATTCCAACTACCTTTGCTTATCTTCGACAGATACGCGTATTTCGTCTACAATGTGCAGACTTCTTCAGTGTCTCGTACTAATAACTAATAGTCGAGTTATTAGTACGAGACACTGAATAATTCTGCACATTGTAGACGAAATACGCTATCTGTCGGATAGCAGAGGTAATTGGAAATTAGCTGAATTTTTCTTCTAATTTATAGTTACTCATTTATGTTTTTCACTAACATTAGCCTTAGAATGTAGTTAGTTTAACTCTGTATGTTTACTATAAGTTTTATATATATATATATATATATATATATATATATATATATATATATATATATATATATATATATATATATATATATATATATATATATATATATATATATATATATATATATATATATATATATATATATATATATATATATATATATATATATATATATGTGTGCGTTTTTTTTTCTTTTTCAAGAAATGTTCAAGTAAAAATAAACCATAAATTGTATAGTTATTAGTGTTTCAAGATTTTGGATTTAAATTTGATGTGTTATGTAAACCATACTTTAAATTCCCACCTTCTTTCCCATCCGTAATTGGTAATTCCTATTAACCTCGAGACGGCCGCGAGTAATCGGCTCTATCCTTCTAACATTAGTTTTAAGATAAATGATTTATAAAAATATGAAAATTTGGCTCTGTAAAGTTAATTCGATTGAGCCTGTACAAATAAATGATAATTAAAAAAAAATATCATTTTCCCGAGATTTCATGAGATTGATATAGACTTTTGAAAAAAGTAACTGGCATCCCTGTGTCTGGTTAGTATCAAACTCGACCAACGAAATCATCAATCATTTAGCAGATAATTCTATTATTAAAATTCATCCCGAATTGGAACTCGGTTCTTTCCAATAAGAAAGTCATCAGATTAAAAAAATCCAATAATTCATTTTGTTATCTATTATTTTGTTTTGACAATCTACTAAAATATACCAAATACTGTTTACCGCAAACTGGTCATTCACCTTTCCATCATTTAATCCTCTTGGCACAAAATCCTCAGACAGCTTTCTAACTTATCAGCTTGAACCCGAACCGAAAGAGCGCAAGACTTTACCAAGACGATGACGAACAAGAGACTGTTCCAATCGCTAAATCAACATCGTTTGAAAAGAATTGCTTGGCATAACCGAGGAAAGTCGAAACCAAGTCTAAGGAGTTGAGTTTCTTTCAACCGGCATTGTATGTAATGTAATGTATGCTCACCGGTGCTGGGGATCAAACAGTCCAAACCCATTTCAGTGCTCCTAACTTTTATGCTTTATACAGTCTGAACATTTTTAATGATGGAAGCTATTCGGGCAAGGATGAATTTTCCATCCAAACCACTCTCCGAAAGCACCCTTCAGCTTCGATTCAATAAATTCCCACCCCTTCCAATACGCCATGCAATCATCATCGGAAAAAAAGGGTCAGACACATAACACACACCCAAATCCCTATTTAACTTCTTTTCGCTTGCAATCCCTCCTCCTCTTCCATGCTGGTCCGGGCGACGTTCAATGCACTCACCTGTAGGTAAGCCAGCCAGCCAGTCAGCCCAGCATGCAATCGCCCTGTTCGTCCTTGAATGGCATTAAATTTTCACCTCTCGAAAAGCAAAAGGGGAATCATTGCCATCCAACCGACCGACCGACCAACAGACGTGCAGGCATACATACAAACGACCTCTTCGACGGAATTGAGCAGCAGGAGGAGGTCTTCTATTACAACAGCTACCCCATTTATAATCACCAACCGTCGACGACGAGGACGACGAGGACGACGTCGTTTGGTATCGACGCTTTTACCGGTGAACGATGTCGGCGGATGTGAGGAGGGGCGGGGGGAGAACCGAAAATGGAATTCCCTCCTAACCTGCAGCGGCACTCCGATTCGAGTGTTGTCATAAATTTAATTTACTCCCGAACACCAAGCCACGTCGTATTGAAGATTTTCGATTCCAAGGATGATGTCGACGACGGATGGCCGGCGCTGGGATGGCGTTCCTCGAGACGTTCATTCACCTTCGTTGTTTCGCGAAGCTTTTCGAAATCGGTTGCTCTATATATTTACTTTCGTGGGATGAGAGAGACAGACAGAGACAGAGATGGTGACCTGGGAGTCGAGTTCACAGACGTGATTGATTGAATTTCAGATTAGGTAAGTGGATGCGCTGTAATGGGTTGGACGTTTTCAATTTAGTTGTTTGTTTCACGTTGGAAATGTTTACTCTCGCCGTCAGAGAACTTTTGACATGGCGCGAATATTGCTTCGCAATATAGGTCTTATTTTCGTCGAAGACAATGGTCGATTATTATCCAACTGAAGATGCTCTGGTTGGCATAACTGAGAATCATAATTCCTGTTGGATTTCATATAGAGATTCCAATTCAAAACGCAACCTTCTGAACCTTGGACTTCCAAAACCGCAACCTCGCGAAAGCATAAACATCGTTGGTTGTCAGGCACGAATTCGATGAACCCGATGCTCCTATGTTTGGTTTTCCGTCCCCTTTTGCAGCTTGTTGATATTTTGTTTTGCTAGAATGCAGTTGGAGTTTGGCGAGAGAGAAAGAGAGAGAGGCCTCGTGGAGGGTTCTCCTAAACACGAGGTTTTCGAGAGAGACGAGAGGAGAGCGAGGAGCAGATATTCTCATTCGATGTGTTGGATGGAAGAGAAGAGAGACTGGGAGTCCTTAGCATAGAGGAAGTTTGAAGAGAGAAAGAGAGAGAAGCGTAATTCACGGTCAAGTGTCAGTGGTTGGATATGCTGTGAGTTTTTTGACAATCGCCAAGTAGGTTCGCATTTACAAACACTCATGCAACATAACGGCCGGTGATGTTTGTGACGTATTTCGATACCTTCGCACTTTAGCAGAGACTGGGGTTAACTGCTGCATAGGGATATTGTTAAGGCACCATTGTTTTCACTTAAACCGTATAGGAAAGGCTTCTAAGATGTAACACGATCCGTTGTTTGCTCGTAACATGTATAATTTTTATTTTTTCATGGATCCAAAGACATCTTTCGAACGAAGAAACTAAAAGGTTCCAACTTTGCTCAAGGAACTGATTAATTATAGTCATAAAAAAAGTTATGGGTTATTTTCAAAATCCATCGAAAATTGCAATTTCAAAAAATGGTTTGTAAGATGGTACACTATTCGTTTTTTGGTCGTAACATGTAGAGGAAAGGCTTGTAAGATGGAACAGCGCCACTTTTGACATTCAAAACGACAACACTATCGCGCTGTCAAGTGTTAACTTCATTTTTTTACTATTCTTGAATTTTCATTTGCTTTTGGAATGAATACACTCATTCGATTTAGCTCTTCCAGGTTTCATTGTTCGAAAGTGTTCGTTTAATTAAGATGGCTATTATTTCTTGTGCTTAATAAGTGGAAATTTCCCATCGATATCAAGAGGTAAACATTTGTTGAAGTGGCGGACTTGTTCCGTCGCTACAACCTACCCCGCAATGGGATGTTAGGCAAAGATTGACGTCCATGGTTCGAGTACCATTGGATACATGCCCTTTCGCTCAATTTTCAAAAACATCTGTTAATTTTCCTACCTGCCATACTCTGACGGACCTTTCAACACTTTCTCTTCACATCTTTCATTCTAGCCAAAAACATTGTTGTTCACTCTTGGTGCCTCATGGTGATGAGCGAACATCTCCTTCTACATCAAACATTTGTGTTGGCTAGCATTTTTGGTGTATTTATTTATGATCCAAAGGCATTTCCAAACAAATCGTAATGTGGAACAATTGTTTGATATTTTGTGTTTATGGCGTTTGTAAGATGGAACACTGTTAGGCTTGTAAGCTAGAACACATTATTTTTCGATTTAAAACATATGAATGATATTTTTTTATGTTTGGAAATGTTGGAGCTTTTTAGTCCCTCTTTCTAAATATGTCTTTGAATCTGCAAAAAATAAAAATTATACATGTTACGAGCAAAAAAACGGATCGTGTTCCATCTTACAAGCCATTCCCTTACAGTTTTTATTTAACAGAGAATCTTTCGAAAGATGACCTAAGAGGCTCCAAGTTTGCCCACGGAACTGATTACCCGCATAGAAAAATACAATTCAACTTATATTCCAAACATTAACATTCTTCTAACCGTTAAAGTTAATGTATCAGATACAGTGATTTTAATGTTGGACAATATAAGCCCAAAAACTTCAAACTATAAAAATAGTTAGAATAATGCATACCAAATTGTGACAATATATTATAGCGTCCAAACATTGTTGAATGATATGGAGTTTTTGATCTTTAAATATAATAAATGGTATATTTGAGAAAAAGTGACAATATGAGATATTGTTATACTACATTTACTTATCGTTCATGATATTAAGAAAAGATGCTGAACAATATTTGGTTGAGCCTGAAGAAGATTATTCAAATGAAATGTATATTTATATCAATTCGTATTTGAACCAGTTCAACCTGCATACACGAACTTATTGTCAGTGCAAACCTCAATCCATGCGAGTTGCAAATACAACTACCACAGTGACGTTCAACACACAAAGCCGCCTAATTTCGATACCCGATCCAGTTGAACTGGATCAAAATGTCGCTATTAATTTGCACAACACACTCACACATGTTATTCAACTATATGTAACTAATATCTAACAGTATGACAAAAAGTTGCATTCATTGGTATTTATGAGTGCAAATAATAGAAACAGATCAGAAGGACTCAGTACGCAAGACAAAGCATCGTGTTTAGTTAAAGAAAGTGATCAACCGATAGTATTTTTTACGTTTAAAATCGATTTTATTAAGAAAAATGCCACTGAAAAGGAAAAACAAATCAGAGCCTCCTGTCAAGCGGGAAAAAAGTAAGTACTACATTGTTTTTAATTGAGAAAAGCTAAAACATTTTTTTTTCAGAACTACGTGAAATGCAGAACGCGAGAGTCAAAAACAAAATGGCTGCTCAGTATCTAAATGTTGAAGATTTACGTGAATTGGTATGTTTGTAATTAATTAAAATTTCCCGGATACTTTTCAGAAAGACCAATCGGGTTTTGTGAATAAATATTCTCATTTCAGTTGAAAATTGGAATAAGTCACAACCGACAATGGGTTCTTTTCCTGTTCTATAAGTTAAAGCAAACGTCGGGCATAGTGGGCTGATGTGCTATACAGCACACAATGTCCGATTTTAAGTTTGCAATAGTGAATGGGAGAAAAATCCATTGTCGGGTGTGATATATTCCGGCTTTTGAGTGAGACGACAATATTTAAACGTAAATTTGACGAAACTGTAATGACGAAACCACGCAAATAAATACCATAACATTGTTTGTAAGAACAGATTGATCTTTTGGAAAAGTTTTTGTTCAGTTCTACGAAGTCAAACTTGTTTGGCCTCAGTGTTCTGGCCTCAGAGTGTGACTTACCGTTACTCGGAAAACAGCATCATGCCACAAGTTGTTCACTTTTACCTGTTCCAGCGATAAGTATGCCGGATGTTTACAGAGACGACATATGGTGGAGCACTATTCCGGCCGCGAATCAATTTATGGCTTCAACCGTTATTTTCATCCATATTCAATCCAACTGAATTGATTTTTTTTTTTGACACAATTAATGCTCCACCCTATGTCGTCTATGTACATATCGGTGCAACAGTTAGTATTTAGTGAACAATTTGTTGCATAAAGCTCTGTTTGAAGTGTAAATAAAAACATCTAACCAAACATGTCACCGCTTGATTATTATTTTTTTAATTTCTGTCAACCCGACCCCGTGAAATAATTCGGTTATTTTGAGAATTTTAAATTCAAAAATGATTTAACTTTATTTAAATGTTCACAATTTTCAGCTACAGACAGCCCTAGAACAGCAAGGTGACAGCTTGGACCCGACAGGATATGCATATGTCTCGGTCGAGGAAGGATCGAACTACGCTGCGTTGCAATCACAAGATCCTCTTGATTATCAAGATACATCACTCGGTGAACCATCTGTACAACAACGATTTGAAAACATTTACCACTCATCGTCACGGCAGTCTACAGTGAACACACCCAAGGAAGATGTCGGGATGAATTCTGTACTGGAAGAAGCAGCATCAGAACAGGAAGAAGGAAGTAGTATGTTTCTTGCAGATCTGTCATTGCATATACTCGATCCCATTGTTGAAAGTGGAACGGTATCTAAAATTTACCCGAAGTGCCAGGAAGATCGAAGCCCACCACAGTCAGATGCAACGAAAACACGTCAAGCAATTGATTATAAAGCTCAGGATCCTTTGAAATTGGAAGCCAACAACTTGAGTGTTGCAGAATGGCGTGAAATGGTGAGTTGAGTATTTTTAGCTTGTCTCAAAAACACTTATAGGTCAATCGTCCCCGCCAATGTTTAGCAATAGTAAAAAATAAAGTAGATAAAACGCATTTTAAAGTAAAGTGTTTGATAAGCTACTAAAAACTGAGTATTGTCTGATTTCAGCTGCAAGCCGCACTCGAACGTGAAGAACACAAATCTGCCGGAAGCTCACGAGGTCTGGAAAAGGTAACCCGTATTGATGAGTCCGAAGACCCAGTACGCGAAGTGGCAACAATCGATCTTCCAGGATCCTTGAATAAACAACACAGTTCCAAAACCAATAGTGCCCCTCTTGGAATGAATTTGTCCAACGGTTCGCGTACATATCAGCCCGTTACACTGACTGACAAACCCAATACCATTATGGTCGAAATCGTACAACGATACAGTGATCGACATTATGACAATCCACAGGACATGATTGGTTGCGAAAACGAGCAAATGTGTAACAAAATTTTGCAGAGGTCACAAGAGCGCAGCCCTTTGGTTGAGAGAAATAAAAATCCATCAGCTCATCCCAACATTGATTCTATCAACCAAGAAGCTTCTATAACTGGTGACGGAGAAACACACGACTGGGAAAACAAGTACAAGGAATTAGAAAAACAATTCAAAGAGCTTTCGGAAAAGCACAAGAAATGCAAACAAAAATTTGCTAAGTTGGAAGCCGATAAGCTCTCCGCAGACGATTACAGTTTGCGCATGGGTAAAGAGATGATGCAACTGAAGGATAAGCAAATGATTAAACAGGTATGTATGGTTCCAGTGAATACTATTTTTGTTGAGAGGAACGTTTGTCTCAGAAACGCCTTACACTATTAGTAGATATTATAGTGTTTCATTCGCTTACTAATGTGTTTTGTTTGCATGAGTGGCTTAAGATAGGCCCCACAGTGACATAAACGTTTTGGTTCGCAAAAATAACCGGAGCTATTTCGCCTATTTCACATGTCATGCTAGAGTTATGTCAAGTGACAGTGGATCTTAACATTTTATGATTTAGTGAATTACAATGTCATTTTATTTTTATTTTCTAAGGCAAATTTCACCGAAGAAGAGGGAATTTCCATAACACTTGCCGAACTCCAAGAGCTAAACGGGCGTGCTGAAACAGACAGTTTGTTTGTTGGATTATTAGCTACCCGCTTAATTGGAGCAGAGAAACTAGTAAAAATGAGTGTGACGGGTCAGGCCAGTCATCGATTTGCCAAACTCAAAAATCCGGATGGGACCCCGATGTATCCGGCAGCAGAGGGGATGGACGCAAAACTCGTCGAATTTATATGCAGTAAGCTTCGTTATTTGCTCTGTATCAATACGATAAGTATTTTATACTTCTTTCTTTTTTTTAGACAAAGTTGCAGAACGAACCGCGATGAGAATTGGACCTGAAAATGTCGCTACCATCAGAAAACGTTCGGAATTGGTGTTGATTAAAAAGTTTATTGGGCAGAAGATAGCGAATTTGAAGAAAGCCGTCAATATCCGCAAAGCACGAACTGGCCAAGACCTTCTAGACGCCAGCAACATTCGATTGTGAGCAATGCAGCCTCACGCAATTGCCATCACCTACAACAGTTAGACGTACGTAACACATCACTTGCCGTTGTATTTTGTCACGTACGAAGAATTTTATATGCTGCAACTGTTGTAATTTGAATAAGTTGTTGTAATTTGAATAATTTGTCATTTTAAACTAAAACTAAAAAAGAATTTGTTAGTTTATGTTTTAAATAAGAAACAATGAAACAAGAAGTTCGTGTTGGAAAATCATACTTCAGATAAAAATAAAGTATCAAAACAGGTATTAAGTCACTAAACTGCAGAAATTTTGAATATATGGCATAAGAAACAATGATACAAGTATTACCGTGTAGAAAAATCCTATTTCGTTTGTTATAAGTATGGTTAAGCTGAATCAAGTTTTGTCAAGCCCAAAAAGCATCAACATCGACAAATATCCCAAAAATAAGCGCATGGAACATTCACGAAACCTTGCATAATGCGAATTGCGCACGGGATACTTGGATGTTTAACTTGGAAAAACATTTGCATAGCTGTACATATCTCAAATGATGTGGGATTTTTCTACATGATAGTGTTTGTTTGTTTGTTATTTTATTTAATGTACTAATTATTTCTTCTCTAACGGTATAAATACTACAGAACAGTACAGCATACTGTTAGATTACTATATGCGAACAATACCGTATACAGGTCATATACCATAGTGCACCATAAATCAATAATTTTATATACATTATTCTAACTTTATGGCTTAACCATTCTAAAACTATATATTTTACAGTGATCTGGGTGAAAAAATGGATAATATATCTACAATTTGACATATAGTCAACGGAAAATTTTGTTCCGAAAAATCGGCGTTTTTTTATGGTAACCTAACTTAACCGCCTATTACCCATATTGTAATTTGCCCACTTACCATTTGCCAAATTGCCAAAACCGTTAACGGTAGTGTGCATTTATTGTTACTATGGATATTATACGAAATTATCCAGATATTGTTGCCAAAGGTTGTGGATAATACAGGTAATAGCACTGGTATGGTTCATAATTATGCGGGTATTTATAGTCATCAAAAAAATATATGGCCAATTTTCGAAATCCATCGAAATTTGCAATTTCAAAAAATGTATTGTTATAATTCAATTTATTGTTGATTCCATGGCATTTTCAAACATAAAAACATCATTCATATGTTTTAAAACGAAAAACAATGTGTCCCATCTTACAAACATAACGCCATAAACACAAAATATCAAAAAATTGTTTCACATTACGATTTGTTTGGAAACGCCTTTGGATCATAAAAGTACATAAAAAAATGCTAACCAACACAAATGTTAACCTTTTGATATCGATGGGAAATTTCCACTTACTAAGCACAAGAAATAATTGCTATTTTAATTACGCCAACACTTTCGAACATTGAAACCTGGAAGAGCTAAATCAAATGAGTGTATTCACACCAAAAGCAAATGAAAGTTGAAGAATAGTAAAAAAATGAGGTTAACACTTGTCAGCGCGATAGATTTGTCGCTATGAATGTCAAAAGTGGCGCTATTCTATCCTACAAGCCGTTTCATCTTACAAGTCTTTCCTCTACCGGTTTCATTGAAATTTCATATGTCAATCGCTGAAGGATGTACCTCTACTTTTTTTTTCAATGCAAAAGCTACCAATTGTTTCGAATAATCGAAATAGGGTAAGGGGATGTAATGTAAGCCTAGCTCTTTCATTCGACCTACGTATCAAATAAGTCATTAATTCAGCGATAATCAACAACATGGTGTTGCTATCAAGATGACTGACTTAATTCGTAGCAATTCAGACATTTATAATCCATTTACTTTTTACACTAGATAAGTTGGACAGATTATCTTGCTGATCCTCGAACGATCTAAATTTGCCTGAATTGTACCGATAAACCCAATAATGCAGCTTAGATCTTCAGAAAATATTGACAGGATATGAACTAACAGTTCACACAGATAAAATAAAAATGATCCAACAAGAAAACGGTGTACCCAATGTTAGGGACATATTATTTCCATTGTTCCCAACTGTGGCCTGTTGTCTGCATAAAAAAAAAATTTATTTTACGTCAGCCTATTTCCTCCCAAAGTGACAATCACTGACGCCAGAGAGACGACTCCACCACCTGGACCCTACCTATCGACTCATGAATATGAGCCGGGACCAACGGCTGTACTTCCCTTCCGAAAGAAGACGTGACCAGATTTTTTCGACTCAGACGTTGACTGGGATTAAATCCAGACCCACTGGGGTGCCAAGTAGCAGTCACGCTTACCACTAGCCTACCGAAGCCGACAGAGTAAAAATGTTGTTATTGGTAAAATTTTAAATGGAAATGTGTGAGTTTCGGTTGTATATTGTCCAATTCGCTCATCTAAACACAAACCAAAGGAGCAAAACCTGTGCAGAGTGAATTATTATGTTTTCACTATCGAAGGGCCGATACATCATATTTGAAAATCTATTAAGTATTTCAAAGTAGTTCTAATTTAGTTTGTTTTGTGAAATTTTATGGTAGGTAAAGTGAACAGAACTGGCGATGCCTAGAATAAAAAAATCAGGAAGAAAACCGTGCGAAGATTGCATTTAATATATCGATGGAATGGGATGAAGTTACATCCATGAATAGACCCAATTTGATGCTTATAGACCGACATTAAATCCATATCCTTCGAAAGTTTCTGACATTATGAAATGAGTTGTGTAGCTTTTCATGATGCATACTACAGAATCTTGTATTCAACATATTTTAGCAAGTGTTCAACTAGCTAAATATCGTTTACAGCTGAAATACATTATGAGTTATAATAAAAAATGTAATCGTTCGTTGCATTTTAGGCTGAGTTGGAAAATATGTCTTCGTTTGCGAAGGATTTCCGAAAATATGTCTTGTTCATTACAAGATTTTGAGTAATTCATAATAAAATTTCCAACCATATTTATTTTAGAGTAGGTTTTAAACAATATTATACACTCCCATTCCATTTTACTCAGTGACTGAGTAGAATCAACAATAAATATGAAGCGGGCGATTTAAAATAGGTTCACTGTTGTAGAAGCCCTACACCTTGCAGTCTGGACCTTGCAATTCACTCATGTGCTTTTTGGTACTTTTCGGTACAATTATCTTTGTTTTATTTTTGATTCGCTGTGTTATTTTGACACAATATTATTATTAGAGGCAAATCACTAAGTTTGGAACCAGAGTGCTAGTCCTTCCTGGAACAAATAATAAATCCATTTCCTTAATGAGTACCCGAGCAGGAACGAATAACTTGATAACTGACCTTGGTATTTGAGACTCAGACTAAGAGGTAAAATACATGAGGATAATGCCATAAAATTGTTCCCACAATGTTATGCGAATACCAAATTGAGGTACGACTTTACCAAAATAGTACTTCACAGGTATTCCCAGGTATCCGAAATAACAAGTTTCGTTATTCGAGAGATATTTTGCTTGCAATTCTTAGGAATTTTGTTAAGATATTTTACCTCTCCATCTGAGCTCCAAGGCCAGTTATCAAGTTCAAAATTAAGTATTCATAAATTGTTGTCTCCTGCTGGGCTGTCCAGCCGCTGTTCCCCATTCTCCTTTCTTACTTGAAAACGTTACTCAATTTTCATAAAAAGTGAATCTATTTAAAAATTGAGTTGAACCACTTTTTTATGAAAATTGCGTAACATTTCCATGTGAGAATGAGACTCGGTCACTGAGTAGAATGGAACGGGAGTGTACATATTTGGCACTAGTTGAATTGCACATCGAACACATTCTTAGAAAGTAACACTGAACTCGGTTCAATTTCCTACCGAACCACATCGGTTACCAACAAGAAACCGAATACATCGTTTATTTAAACTGTTTTCGGGAATTTTTTGTGAGTCAAACCTGAATTTCGCTAACTAGTTGATACATTTGACAGATACTAATGAAAGATGAATTCAACACTACGGTAGAGCAGGGATATTCAAGAGTTCGGTACACGAAAACCGAGAAAGATCGGTTAACTGAACCGAGCATTCACTGAATATTCTTAAACGTCAAACTCTTCGAGTCAATTCCGCGACGGCTATGTCTACCAAAATACATCGCTCATCTGCTCAGTCCAACGACCTTAATAACGGTATGAAACAGTGTTTGACATTGGCATGTGAATCATTTTCTGCTGGCTTTGTTGAGCCAGTTCAAAAACGTACCGCATAGAAAATCTGGCTACACGGCTGTGCCAGGTGAGATTTCGCACATGGCTTACTTTTTTTTTACTTGACTGGAACTCCTTAGCTGATCCTTTTGACTGAAGCATTACTGAAGACAATTAGCTAGCAGAAGCTTCCTTTTACCCGATTCTGGTCTTAGTTTAAGAAATTGAGCTTTTATTCGTGAGAAATTCCGGAAATATTATATGTCGAACAAATGACGCATGACGGTATTTTTGATAACTGGAAATGCCTACCTACGGAGAGCTTTAGATAAAAATGATGTAAAATCGGTTTTCCATTGAAATTCTGTAAAGTTTGTTGGGTGGAACATGAACAAGTTGCTACAAGGGCGCAATAAATATTGCCCCATTTGAGAAGATTAGTGTACGAAGTCAGGAAGCAGGAAGAAAGAAACCTGAACGAAGGTCATCTGTATTTCAAACGAAGCTTTTCGTTGGTATTCCGATCAAAAGTGTTCGCTGTTATGGTTGGTGCGGTAGACGATAAGATGCTGGGACCAAAGTTGAATTTGGTCATCATGTCTGCAGCAATGTTCGAGTCGTTTCCCAAACTGAATCTCCTATGACATCGATTCTTTTTGACGATTTGAAAATTGTTAAGCCCGAGCGTCAAAGCAAAGTCAATAATTGAAAGAGAATTGACGGAGAGCTATCTTCTGCTAGCCCTTAATATGGAAATCAGGTTTGCCTCCAATTAGCCAATCAAAAAAGCGACGAATACGTTATGGCATTACGCAACGACTGTCGATCTATTCACTGTGGTATTCTGAAGTAGCTACTTAACAAATCTCCATTAACATACCCCATACTCCATTAATATATGAGAAACGGGAGGCCGTCCTTTCTCTAAATGAATTTTAGGTTAGGTTGATTTTTACTTTTTCGTGACTAAATATCACAAACACGCTCAAATTTTCAACAAATGGATACTTCAAACGAGCAAACAATCTTGAAAATTGCACGCCTGAAGTCCTAATAATATTTGTGGTTTGTGCTCAGAAAACTTCGAAGTGACAGATACTTGATCCCGTTTGTTCTTAACGCGTAACGTCATCTATATTAACCCTGATGTTATAACTCACATTGAGGATATAGTTCAAAAGCGTCTGGCGCAGTGTCAGGAAACGTTCGTAGATAAAGACTTTCTCATCAACGCTGCAGTTGCTCACAAAGTGAAAAGTTCATTTCAAGAAGGAGCTGCCAAACTTGACAACATTTGTTGAAAAGGGGGTCATGCTGTAGCAAGAAAATGCAACGATGGAGCGATGATTTTCGATAAATGAAAACCATCTGGTGGTGGACCAAACTGAAAAGATTTTGGTCACTCAAAGAATTGTCTACGAACTCTCAACGACGTTGAAATCAAGAAATACTTGATACAATATGCACACAACGCACGTTCATTACTTTGTAGTCGAAAACCTTGAATGCTTTACTATTTTTCTTCGATGTTAATGCTTCTAGCAACTTGAACGATCAGTGACTTATGTAGACCGATTTTTGTTCTCGTGTGCAAAATGAGAACCCTGTCGGGAAAATTTGGCAAAAATGCGGGAAAAATTTGGGAATTGGTAAATTAAGATTGTGCGGCCACCCTGTCTTTAGCGTTCCTTTTCATTCCAACTACGTGTTCTTGCTTTTCGATCTGGTTCCTTACTTCTTTCTGTTCTTTTTCCTTCTTTTTCTGAGCCTCCACTAACTCAACCTTTTTCTTTTGTTTCTGCTTCGGTTCATAAGATTGCCTCATTTGGTCTTCAAAATCAAGTCCTTTGAAACAACAAATATGGTTAAATCATTTTCAAAAACAATGAATGCTATTCAAACTAATTTTTTGATTATTGAAATGCTGTTCACTGAGCCTAGATCGGTTTTCCGGAATCAAATGCTTAGATAGTAAAAAAAATCGTTCGAACTCTCCATTAGTTACAATGTTAAGCAATGTTCTCATATCAGAGAATGTTTCAAAAGGATGTCTGGTTCACTCGTTTTGTTAATTCATTTAACACATTTTTTGGGTATCAAACAGGTGTTGACTAGTAATCCTAAGAGTACAGAGATATGCAGAAGCGGCAATCTTGAGCCAATCGATCAGCGAGAATTGTCAAAATCTGAGCCAAACGAGCATTTTTACTGTTTGCTGAAATGTTTCGATGGCTAAGTATTGCATTGGAGTTAAAGTAAATGATTAATATTCATTACGCTTCAAAAATCGGAAATTAAATATTCGTTTTCTACAGAACTCATGGCGTTTTTAAAATAATGTTCCATTTCTTTATTATCTTTGTCCAATAATGATTCTTGTGATGCTGAGTGGAAAATTTGGCGGAATTTGTACAGTAGGCCGTTATTTCAATTTATTCAATTCACTTTACTGGAGCCGTTTTGGGAAGATTTTAACTATGTTTCAGCTCTGACAGTGTCCAACTACAGTATTTTAAAGAGAAGGCTATTCCAGTGTCTAATTCTGTCTGTTTGTTTGTTTTGAAGATCTCCTCATAGCCGTTCAATAATGGAATCGCCAAGTCTGAAGTTTACATAAGGAATCCTCAGAGTAGAGAGATATGCGATGATTCGTTGATTTAGCTCTTCCGTGGTTAGTGCAAAACTTTTTAATACACTTCATAGTTGATAATTTTATAAAAACCCATAACAAATGTCTTGTACGTTATAAATGTAAACAACCATGGTAGGTGACAACGGCGACGTCACGCACAAAGCTACAACATTTCCCGCATAACGAAAAACAATTAGCTATATAGTCGAAAATATATTTCGGATGTAAGATATATTGTCACATTTAATGTTATTGTTATCGATTAGTTTAATCTCATTTTCACCATACAACCTGTACATTAACACATATTGTTAATGTTTGCCATATTGTCACTGAAAGATTTATTACTGTCTGTACTCGTTTTAGATTATAAACCAACTGTTTGAGATAGAGTACAGCAAAAAATTTGTTCGAGTAAATTGCCATTTTTTTATGGTAACGTAACTTAACCGCCTATTCAGCATATTGTTATTTGGCCTTTACCATCTGACATATTGTTAAAACTATATCGGAGATTCTTAGCTCATAGCTGTCAACTATAACGGTAAATGTCGTAACGATAACGGAAACGGTCGTCAAAAATATGGAAAATGATCCAGGAGTGGTTTGTGATTATGTGGGTTTTTCTCTGCGGAAGTGTTGGCAGCCTTTGTAAACAAAACGAACACCGTTACCAAACAATCGGCTTGGATTTCCGCATATCTCGGTACTCTGAGGACTACTAGTGTTGACAAATCCGCACCATAACGGATTTTATGAACAAATCCGCGCCAAATCTGCGAAATTCATGATGCTGTAACACCCCTGCATATTGTATCACTTAACGTAGATTGTACTGGTAATATGCTGTTATAATTTATCCATATATTATATAATTTCTCAACCTTCTTGCATATGTGCATCGTCTCCAGAGTATACCCAAGTAACATTTTTAATTAGATAAACGCTTCATTGGCAATACGTATACAACTTTAAACTGAGTAATGGTTAAGTAGTGGTTGCACAAGCGCCCAGCCAATATTTTCACAAGCAAATCTGGCGAATCTACCCAGCTTCATGAAAATGAAAAAAATGTCAAGCAGAATATGTAATCGGTTTATAGCCTAGGAAGCTTTTATTCAAAAATTATACAACTTATTACGTAACTGTTCTTTTGAAACGCATATTCAGCATTTTTATTTGTTCATCGCAATTTCTATTCTTAGAACTGTGGCAAACAGCTTTTTATTGGTAGTCTTAACACGTTGATATAAACGCTTAAACATAGTCACTATACAGTAATCGAAAAAATATGTATGTCAAACATTGTTTACAATACTCGTGGACGGTATTACGGCAAATGGTGTTGTTTTATCGTTGTAATGCGTAATTAACATTTAACTATATGAACTTTGTATTATAATAGTATATATTTATATATCACTTACCAGTGTACTTACCAGATTTGAACTCTGTACCTTCACCTTAAGAACGGTGACTGTATCCTCAGATCCATATCAGCTTTGAGGAATTCCAGTACCCGTATTCAAAGTGTTCAAAACATATTTTAGTTCTAATAATGTTGAACAACAATAATTGCTGAAGCTCTTTACGAACAGGTTTGTACTGTTTTGAAAATCAGTGTTACCGAGATTCTTATAATCTAAACATGATCACCATCCAATTTACGTTGTTAGCTGTGCCGCGCTTGGATTCATTTGTTAAAATTTTTTCATACGACAATTTCATTTATAACAGTTGTTATAGATTGCTATATTAATCATTGCTATATTAATGGTATATTAATGGTAGAATGACAGTACTTGCCTATAAAAAATATTTGCACATTGTACAAACAGTTTCTCCCGAGTAAATCCTAGCAAATAATGCAAATAATGCGTCCGCAGTCGACTAGACTAACAAATAAATGACAATCGTCAACACCGCCGACGGTTGCTACGATTTTCAAGCAAAATTAAGTTGAAAATACTCAACCGTTCATTGCGCGAAGAGAACGTGATGATTGAGTAGCTTCAACTTAAAATTGAGTTGTTTTGATCATCAAATTAAAATATATACAAGTAAGGTTTGGAAATACCAGTTAACAATAGCTAGATGGGTGAATTCTACCTACATCAATTTTTGTATTCACTCAACTGCTAACCTCACTTGACAGAACTCAACGTTGAGTTTTTTTTTAACTTAATTTTGGGTACTTTTTTCTTAGCGTGTACACTTTCGATTGACATCACTTATCACGCGTGTATAGTCTCGTGGGATTGTGGCTCGGCTCTGGATGCCGAGGTTCATGGTTCGAATCCCGATTGCAACTTTTTTTTTCATGTGAGGAAAATATTCATACGATCGTCATATGAACTTCTTTCTATTAGGAAATCGTATAAAACTAGCAATAATGTCTCCTGGCAAATTTCCATACAATATTCTAATGAGTTCCTCTCGATTTGTTCGCTTAGTGTACTTATATCAACATTTTATACAGCTATAATCACTAAGCTGTATAGCGGATAAGGTATTTCTAATATAAAGGCTTTTGAAAAGCTATAACGAAGCCAACTAATAAAACTGTGTAAGAGAACACAGAATGATCATTCAAAAGCTTAACCGACTAATTCTTAGCTACATAAACAAGCTGTGTAAACGTACACAAACATTGTTCGCATAAGAACTTTCTTTTCAAAGTATGCAACCTAGAGCTAAATGTTGTGTTAAAGCTGTGTTACATTACGCATAAGTACTGTATCGATTTTTTAACTCTGCTTATTGCTTATTCAGCTTCACTTGCTTTTATATAATTATAAAACAGCTAATAAGTTCTTAGCTTCGGCTTAGGCAACTAAAAATGTTAGTTGGGTAATTTCCTGAATTGCCAACCCTGCCATCATCTACCTACAATATAATATCTTGCTCTCAAATCGTTCTTCCTTTTTACGTTAACGTCATAGCAACGTCAAAAACTGCCAGCATCAGTATCCTGTCCGAAAGCACAACCCGACCAAAACAACGTTATCAGCACATGCGCCCAACACCCACTCTCATTCTCTTCTCCCTCCGCTTTTCACCTCTCCCAGTGAAACAATTTTCTCGGAGCATCATTTCTTCGGCAAACTGCATCCTTTGGGTCTCCCGTGCAAGGATCCAGCCGACCTAAAGTCAAAAGTACAATCATGTGACGCTCGCTGCCTCAGTCTCTCGGTATCTACAATGGCGAACGGTCGCGATCTCGGTTACGTTGGTCGACGGTATTTCGTTATTGCAGCCTGCTAACTCTGTCCCGGCTTGGAACAATTTTGACTTGATAAGACTTATCAGGAAACGTTTCCTTGCTTATGCGACGTTGCAGTGGACGCAGTGACGCTTGGGTGACGGGTGCGATGATTCCAGTTGGAATCGCGTTTCGGGCTCTGCTGCGTGTAGCATAAAAGCATACTTCGATCGTTGCTGCAGTGGTGGTGAGAGCGGAGCAGAGACAGAGCACCTGCGAACGAATGAGAGAAACGTGACGACGGCATAGAAAACAGTCTGCAGAGAAACACCAGAACCAGTGACCTGTGTGTGGAAGTGACTGACTGACTGACAGCCAGCTAGAAGCTGGGAAAGAAAAAGTAAGTGATTTCTTCCGAAAGAGATTCTGGTCCACCTGTCAGCAGCATCGGAAAGCAAGAATCTGCCACCGTAAGTTCTTACCGAAATGGCACCAAAGTGGACGGGGTGAGTGGTAATCGAATTACCGAACGTGCGGGACTCGGAAAAGTTTAAATTCGATTGTTTGACCCGGAGAAGTTCGCAGCGGACAAGACGCTGAACGATGTGTGATAAGACAGGTGTCTAATTAGAAAGAAACTTGTTCGACGGAAATCCATTCTGCCGTGGAAGAAGGTCAGGTCAGAAGTTTGCCGAAACTTGCGTCGTTCCGATCCGAACAGAAAGTGGTTCCGGGAGTGACAAGTGTTTGTTTACAGTCTGGGAAGAGGCGTGCTGAAAGAAAGCGGACCTGGACAAGGTGTTGGCACAGCTGGAATTGGACGGAAACAAGGTAGCCCTAGCCAAATCCCATTGACAATTCGTTATTGTTCCAGTTATTCCAGTGTTTTGTTTTTAGTTTGCATACATCGTCGTCGTGCAAAAAATTCTAGCAGAACCCGTGTGCCTACTTGCGAGTGTGTTAGTGTGTGAGTGGTCGCAGCCTTCTGAGAGCGAGTTCTGTTGAATGGTCAAAAATTTTAGGCAAAATTCTTCCGCATTCGGCATATGGTTAACTAGATGAAAATTCAGTGTTGCTTTTTAAGATAGTTTGATCGGAAGATGTTGTTAAACTAAACCTTGAAGTAGTTCAAAACACCAAACAACCGTGCAAAACATACATAAAAGTTCCAATAGGAAAATCGAAATGTGTGTTAGTGTTACAGCGGCAGTAGCGATTTGGCAGCAGCGGCAGCAGTGAAGATTGGTCCAGTGTGGCTGCCCAGAAAAGAAAAGCAAGAGGAAAATCTCCCTGGCACTGGTGGTGGAGATGTGATATGCTGTGTGATGCTGTGCCCGAGAAAGAAAAGTGTTTCCAGTGCAAAACGTGTTCGTCTGTGTTAGTGATTTTACGTGTAAGTACGCGGGGTGCTCGACAGCCCTTACTTTAAAGTAATTTATTTCTTTCTTGCGATGATATAAAACTGAAACGACAGGAAGGGATGGATTTTCTTGATGATTTCAACTTTTATGTGAAGATAGGGAATTTAGAGCACATCATTATCAATTTGCTTCTTTGCATAACAATTAGAAAAAAAAACAAAGGGGTGAAGTCAAAGAGCGAGAAATGTAGGTCATGGTTTGCTCCGATGTTGTTGTAACAGAAATAATGTGTGGGCAGTGCAGGGTTTTTGGGTGTTCTGGGATAATTAGTGGAATACTAATGAATATGTAGGCCGAAAAAAGCAGTTTGCTGGTCGAGGGAGGCTGGAGCTAGGGGAAAATTAATGTCTTTTGGCGAAAACTGGCTGTAATGAAGAGCGATCGGTCGGTCGGTCGGTGTTCTTGCGGATGGCAAAGCAAGGCAATTAATTAAAGTGAAATTAGTTTGCCAACGGTTTTCCCTCCACTACTGCAGACGTCGTGAGCTGATGGAGTGCATTTTGTGATTTGGAAGTGCGGTTCTATCCGGTGGGATGGCTTTGATGTTTCCAGCGTGGTTTGATGAAGTAAATTGGTTCGATCGGTGGTCGGATTCTACAAAACCTATCACCGATTGAGGTGGGTAATTGAAATGTTTTGGCGATGAGCCGGAAATGGATTCAAGTTCTGCTCGGTCGGTGTGGTTGAGAGCACTCAATCACGGCCATTCGCGGATTATGACGGGATTTCGATGGGATTTGGTTTTGTTTTTAATAATCGTTCAGCATATAAATCTAATCGAAGCAAATTACACCCCAGCCACTGAACTTTGAAGGCTCGTTAGTAACTATTAGTTCTGAATGTTTTCCTTTTGGAATTGCTACCATGTTGGGAATTGAGCGAATCAAAACAAAAACAGCCATTCCAGGTTTTAGCGTGTGTGTTTTTTTAAGTCGTCGAAGGAAAACAATAACCACTCGTATCCAGTGGCAAAACCTCCCGAAGCTTCTGGCAAACACATTTGAACTGGTGTATCACATTTCGTGTTTGTTATCGCTTTTCAGTAACCCTCCGAAACGCTATTTTTGTTTTGCGCGATAGGAAAGGGTGATCTGTGGATTCCGTTTTTATCTGCAGGATCGAAGGGAGAACTTTCGACTACTTGCTTGTGCTGATAATAATAGTCCGATTTGCTGCGAAGAGTGTATAGTGGATGTTGTTGGGTTCACGCGCATCGATATTTTTAAGAACCTTAATCAATTTATTTGTTTTTTTAATTAATTTATTTATTTCGTCAACCGACGTAGACTAGTACATTTAATTTTTTTTACATATACTTTTTTTTTATGAAATATATTTAAAAAAAATGAGATTAGGTAGGAGGTACTTTTATAACATATTTTTTTCTTTTAGATCCGTTTTGTTTGGCATTCGAATTTTTTGTTAGGTTTTGCCGTGACATAGTTCAGGTTAAGTTGTCCATCCTAGTTTCCGAAGAGCATATAATAAAAATTGCATCTGTACTGATTCGGTTAGTTTGCGTGCTATGAAACGGAGACCAGACAATGCTACAGTATTCCAGAAGGGACCTAACATAAGCTACGTATAGTGTTTTAATTAGGTAGGGATCATCAAAATTGAAGCCAAAGCGTTTTATAAAATCAAGCATATTGCTTGCTCTATGAATACTTGTATTATAATGATCATTGAAATTAAGTTTAGAATCCAAAATTACACCTAGATTCCTTCCTTTTCACATTTTCCAACTTCTTGATGCCTTAATGAGATTGATATATATATTTGACGTTCTTCGTTTCGTCTGCTGAATGGTATTAAATTACATTTCTTGTTACAGTTATACCTCGACATAACGTAACTTTTACCTCGATATAACGTAACTATTTTGTGCCCCTATTTTTTGTAGTTTAATTTATTAGCGTGATTTATCTGTCTGTATATATAAAACTGAATTTCTGTCTGTCTGTCTGTTTGAACCTAATAGACTCGGAAAGTACTGAAGCGATCGGCGTGAAAATGTGTATGCAGGAGTTCCGGGGAAGGTTCTTATGTTGAACATTACGTCACATGTGAAATATTAATTGAGTTATAACCTGTATTATTTCAAACTGACGTTTTACTAGGTTCCCTTCAGTACCCAACGCTGAAAATTTCAGGAATACTTGTTCATAAGATAGTCTTCCAAATACAATCTGTTGTAGATCCTGCCAGGACCCGCCCACCCTTTTTGAGGTGGTTGATTATGACGTCACAGACACTACTATCGCCCTATATCAAAATGTGGTCATCAGAGAGCATTGGTGTGTTCAGCAAAAATGTGTATTTTAATAATTCCTACAATTTATTCCAACATATTGAAATCGTCAAATTTGAACAAAGTACTAATTATCTCAAAAAACAGTTTTATGGTAGTGCTGAAAGAACCATTTGCATCACTTTAACGTTGTGCGCTAGAAACTTAATGTCGTCAGCAACTTTTCTTAAAATTACCTGTTCTACAACTTTGTCGAAGACCACAACCCGTTATCTCGTAGCTGGAAAAAGTTAGAATTTGAAAGTGTAGTTAAGCCCTTATGAATGATTAGGCGTGTTTTTTTCAAAAGATGCGGAATAATATTTTGAGCAACTCATATGAAGACACCTAGTCGATAAAATGATGACAAAAGGGTGAAAATGTTTTTGACCGTATTTTTTAATAATTGTGCCACTGTGTTTTTTTCGGGAATTCGTGACGTACACTAAAGAGCGTCTTTTCCATCCAAGTGCTCATGGATGCCCTCTAGTATACAAGCAACTCATTAAGCCGCACCAGTAGAGTAGGCACATTTTCAAGTTCCACAGGCTAGAGCTGAAATCGAGCCTTCACTTTGTGACAATCCGCCTGAAAGACAGGTGGATTATCTTCTCTACGGTTACCCAAGGTACTTTACAATACCCGTCAAATTATGGCAACAAGGCTTGTTCTAGATTTAAAAAAAAAATGATTTTAAAAGCTTTAGATTTTCCACATGTTTCAAAATCGAACCGCATTAAACAGCAACCATGGTAAAATCTAGCGGGTACTGTCATGTCTCGAAATATTCACTTTATAGTCGTGTTGGATTTTTATATACGATATCCACCGAGTTTGTTCACGAAACTAAAAAAAACACACCGATTTAGGGTAAAATGGGGCAAAATAAGCCACTTCCCATGCCCTGCACAGGATGAATTCAGTGGCAATCGTTTTATTGGCATTTTTTCCTATAGAAAAGCATCAGTTCATGTATAAATACTAGCGGCTTTGAAATAAGTCCGATTAAAGCCTTCACTATGCCCACTGTGCATTGGAGAACTTGAGTTCATTGATGGAATCATGACTAAGGAAGTTTATTTGGACATTTTGACGCGAAAAATACCAGCATCTGCACAAAAGCTAAAGTTGGGGCGCTGATGCATAGGGTGTTCCAACAAGACAGAGATCCGAAGCACACCTCAAAGCTGGTTTTGCTGTGGTTCGAGGAAAAGCGTATCAAGGCTATGGAGTGGCCAGTACAGTCTCCGACCTCAATCTCTGGTAAATTTTGAAAAGATCCATGAGCAAAAACCAACAAGCATCCTGCAATTGCGGCAGGTACTCTCAACTGAATGGAACAAAATTACTCCGGAAACAACTGTTAAGCTTGTTGAGTCGATGCCAAGTAGTTATTGAAGCCAAAGGTGCTCACACGAAGTACTAAAACTATGAAAATGCTCAAATGCAAGAGAATTTGCACGCACTAATTGGCTTTGTTTTTACATAAATAATAATAAACAACAACAATTAACCATGTTTTAATTTTATGGTGGTTTTTTTTTGGAAAAAATCAAAAATTCTCACTAAGGGTTGAATAAACTTTTTTTGCATACTGTATCTCAAAGATATTTCATCCAACAGTAGAAATGTGTGAGACTAGTCCAATTGTGGAAAACATGTTCAAACTCATTTCCATCTAAGCCCTATTCTTTTTCGTGTGCATTTTTTTGTTTGTTTTTTCCTCTCTGAGTGTAACTAAATCGGCTATAAGAATAAGACTATTCTGCAGCTTGATCTGTTAGCTTCAGGAAGGGTGAAAAATCCAGCGAGCTCTGTAAGGGTTGGAGAAGGTTCTTTTTCTTATAGTCAATTTTATCCGTGCAGGAAAGAATACTTCGAATGTTGAGCTTGGTATCGAAGGGCACTTCCTACAGTAGAAATACACTAAGGTGTTTTTTGCACGGGTTGTTTTCGGCGATAACTCAGAACGGAACAACTTACCGACTTAATTCAATACATTTTACGTTTTGGACCAAAAGTAATCATATGGTAGTTTTTCAAAAATTCACAATTTTTGATATAAATACTCAACATTTTTAGAAACTGTATTTTGAGCATTGCGTGAAGGGATAACGCATACAAACAAAAATGAAGCAATATAAAATGAGTAAGCATGTGAATTTATCAACTCTATTTAATATTTTTTTTCACGGTTCCATACTAAAACTGGTATGTATCCACCGTGCAAAAAAAAAAACCTTTGGGTATTTGCTCCTGCTCGGGTACCAAAGATTTCTTCCTTTCTCGCTTTTTGCCGTGAAATTGGCTGCAGAAGATTGCCACCAAAAATGACAAATTGTTTTCAGCGTTTTTATTAGGTCTGACCTATATGCTAAGGCACAAGTTCCTATTTAATGCCTCCAACACTGCTAGCTAGCTCGTGACTAGCTTAGCCTGGGTAAAGTTGTCAATTTGTATCTGGAAATCACATTAGCTCTTTCCCATTCTTATGTACTAATTTTGCATATCCATACATTCAATTATTCCATTTATCTTAAGAGTATGTAGCAACAATACGAGCATTAAGGAATCAATATGTTTTAATATGTTATATAGAATTATCCGGTGCATTTTTGAGAACAAAAACTAATATTTCATCTATGATTATTGGAATTATCAACTTTGTTTTTCAGCCTTTCCAGGGTCATAGAGATATTAATATATACATAACTAGCTGAACCCGGTACGTACGCTGCTACGCTTGTAACTAAATGAAGGAAAAATTAATGTAACTGGCACTTTTATGGGTTTTTTCGAAATGAGTTTTTTTTTCTTGAATAAGCAGGGGTTCAAACTTCTATCAAAACATGCTTCTTACCCTAGAAATACACGTTTTGTGTTTAAGTATCCTGGATAATTCTCATTTTTGGTAGAAATTTGTGTCTCATTTGTATGGGAGCCCTCCCTTTCAGAGGCGGTGGTTTCTCAAACCACCATACAATGATTGCCTTCAAAACCCCCCACATGCAAAATTTGGTTCCATTTGCTTGATTAGTTCTCGAACCATCACATGGGGTTCTTCGATTATAATAAAACTTTGAGTTTCATTTGTTTGAACGGGCGGGGGGGGGGTCTTGAACCACCATAGAAACATTCTTGCCTTCAAAACACCCCACATGCCAAATTTGATTCGATTTGCTTGATTAGTTCTCGAGTTATGAAGAAATTTGTGTCTCATATGTATCAGAGCCCCTTCCTGAGAGAGTAGGGGTCTCAAACAATCATAAGAACCTTCCCCAGCCCCAAAAACCCCTGCATATAAATATTCACGTTGGTCGGTTCAGAAATTTCCAAGTCTATAAGGGTCCGACAGGCAGACAGACAGACAAACAGAAATTCATTTTTATGTATATAGAAATCTACCCTCCAAAAACCTCCACATGCTAAATTTGGTTCCATTTGCTTGATTAGTTCTCGAGTAATTCTAAAATTTGTGTTTTATTTGCATAAGAGACCTCTCTTTCAGTGAGCGGAGGAGTTTCAAACCACAATAGAAACATTTCTTGCCTTCAAAAACCTCCACATGCCAAATTTGGTTCCATTAACTTAACAAGTTCTCGAGTTATTCAGAAATTTGTGTTTCATCTGTATAATAGCCCTCTTTTCAGAGAAGGGAAGGTCTCGAGTCAACTTAAAAATATTTCTTGCCTTCGAAAACCTCCACATGCCAAATTTGCTTCCATTAACCTGATAAGTTCTCGAGTTATTCAGAAATTTGTGTTTCATTTCTATGGAAACCCCCCTCCCGCCCCTTCCAGATGGCGGAGGAGTCTCAAACTTCCATAGAAACATTTATCTCCTCCAAAAACCTCCACATGCCAATTTGGGTTCCATATGCTTGATTAGTTCTCGAGTTATGCACAATGTCTCGATTAACCTTAGAAACATTTCTTGCCTTAAAAAACCTCTACCTGTCAAATTTGTTTCCATTTACTTGATTAGCTCTCGAGTTATGTAGAAGCTTTTGTTTCATTTGTATGGGAGCATCACCCCCCAACCTAACAGAAAGAGAGAGAGGAGGGGTCTCTAACTATCGTAGAAACATTTATTGCCTTTAAAATCCCCGCATGCCAAATTTGGTTCCATTTGCTTTATTAGATCTAGAGTTATGAAGAAATTACAGTTTCATTTGTATGAGATCTCAAACCACCATAAAAACATTTTTCTCCTCCAGAAAACCCCACATGTCAAATTTGGTTCCATTTGTCTAAACAAACCATTCCATTTGAACTAAACAAACAAATGGAACCAAATTTGACATGTGGGGTTTTCTGGAGGAGAAAAATGTTTTTATGGTGGATTGAGATCTCTCCCCTCTCCTAGAAGGGGTGATGTCATACAAATGAAACTGTAATTTCTTCATAACTCTAGATCTAATAAAGCAAATGGAACAAAATTTGGCATGCGGGGATTTTAAAGGCAATAAATGTTTCTACGATAGTTAGAGACCCCTCCTCTCTCTCTTTCTGTTAGGTTGGAGGGTGATGCTCCCATACAAATGAAACAAAAGCTTCTACATAACTCGAGAGCTAATCAAGTAAATGGAAACAAATTTGACAGGTAGAGGTTTTTTAAGGCAAGAAATGTTTCTAAGGTTAATCGAGACATTGTGCATAACTCGAGAACTAATCAAGCATATGGAACCCAAATTGGCATGTGGAGGTTTTTGGAGGAGATAAATGTTTCTATGGAAGTTTGAGACTCCTCCGCCATCTGGAAGGGGCGGGAGGGGGGTTTCCATACAAATGAAACACAAATTTCTGAATAACTCGAGAACTTATCAGGTTAATGGAAGCAAAAAGCGAGATATGCAGAAACTTCTGTTTCATTTGTACGAGAGCCTCCCTTTCTAGAGAGGGGAGGGGTCTCTGACTACCATAGAAACATTGCCTGCCTCCAAAAACTTCCGCATGCTAAATTTGGGTTCCTTTGCTTGATCAGTTCTCGAGTTATGCAGTAATTTGTGCTTCACTTGTATGGGAGCCCCCCTTTCCAGAGAAGGGAGGGGTTTCAAACCGTCATAAGAACCTTCCGGTGTCCAAGGCGAATCCAAAAAAGCAAAAATCTTGCCAAACGGTCCTTCCGCTCGCGAGTTAAATCGTGACAAAGGAAACCTCTACTCATTTTTATTTATATAGATTTGGCTTTTCAGTGAGAAGCTAGTGGATGTCAGAAATATTCCTGACTGTTTACATGAATATAGTATATTCTCTTGCACTTAAATTCAGTACTGGAAGAAAAAAAAGTGCTAATCCACAATAAAATTTATTATCGTTTCGAACATTTTTTGCAAAGTTGACTTATTTTTCATTATCTTTTATATTTTATCTATTATATAAAATTTACACCTAATAAAAAAATTATACCGAAATTGAGTTGTTTTGAACTGGAAGAAAAAACATGCATATATCCGCCTGATTATATTTGACTTTATTTATTATATTATTGTTCGTTCCTAGTCGCTGAGATTGATATATCTTTCTTGCATTTTTTCCCTTTTATTTTGTACCAATTTTCTTTGTGTTTTGCCACGCGATGACTCGAAAAACGTGCGAGAGACAAGAAGATGTTCATCAATAATGGGTCGTGCTTCACGTAAGAACTTGAATCTGAAGGTATCCGAAGGAATTATTCGCTACATACTGCAAGTATCAGGATTGATAAGCAAGTATGCGCAAGTCGGCGTCTCTTATTAAAAAAATCAAAATCAAACGATTAAAATTTGCTTAAAATTATGCTGAAGTATGCGGTCTGATGAGAGCAAATTCGAAACAGCGCCCTCGTGTTTGGATGAAGTCGGGAAAACGCTTTTTGGAGCGTACAGAATACTGTGAAGCATGGTGGAGGAAGTAATATTCGTGATTCACTGAATGAATTGAAAACTGGAATCAAGGAAAATAATGAGCTCACAAAGTCATTGGCCGAAAAACGGCAATCCAATGATTCAACTGGTCTGGATCGAGGTCGTACTGCATGGCCAAGTATTAAAAGAAACAGAAATATTGTTGCGAAAGATACACCGAAATCACGCCCCGATTCGGTGCTGCTTGGAGGTACAAAAACGATTGAAAATGGGAGTCTAACAGTGGAGACCGTTGCGAAGCCACCAGAGAGGTTTTGGCTATATTTGTCCAGGATTGCTCCACATGTTACGGAGGAGGATATCGGCGAGCTTGTGAAAAATTGCCTACAAACACAGCAGTCTATCGAAGTGCGGAAACTTGTACGTAAAGATGCCGACTTGAAACAGTTCGCCTTCATCTCGTTCAAAGTGGGACTTGAAAAAGTGTCGAAGGATAAAGCACTTGACCCATCTATCTGGCCGAAGGGAGTTTATTTTAGGGAGTTTGAGAACTTCCAAGCCGAACAGGATTTTTGGGGGCCGGCGAAATTTCCTCGAATAGACGTCAGGAACCCTTCGATGATTGCATCCTCGCCAGCTGTCAACCATACTCCGATGGAATAACCAATCAACAATCATCATCATCATCATCATCAGTTCATCAATATGCCGTCTTCATCAGTCATCAACAGATTGGACAGAGTCATCAACCGAGACGCACCGCAGAAAGCTTCTTGAAGCCCCTGATCTCCTCAACTCAGTCCCTCTGTGTGCTGCCGGCGATCATCTCAGTCGTCTCGGTCCTGCAGTTGAGGAACGTGAAGTGGTCTTCAAAAAGCTTGCAAAGGCAAGTACGATTTGAATTTCAATGTTGAAGAACATACTCTTGCTGATGCTTCTTCCCACTTCTACAGCATAACTGATCCATATCGCCATGAAGGAATTGCATCAAGAACTTGCTACCGCCACTCTTTGCCGGAACGCATAATTTCAACCAGTATTATGGAAGCCCCTAGTCCTAGTGATGCTTCTTCCCGCTTCTACAGCTTATCTACTCCGAATCGCCATGATGGAAATCTATTGAGAACCCGCTGTCCCCATTCATCACCGGAACGCACCATGTCAACAAGTACTATGGAAGCCCCTAGTCCTCCCATTACAGTCGTGCCACTGCAGCCAACGTCCTCCAGTCGTTCCGGGCCTGTGTGTGGGTTGGATGATGGGGTCTTCCAAGCACCGATTGAAGGCAAGTATGGTCAGCCTCAGACCTCGAATCTTCCTACCCACAACTCTTCTCTGCCTGACGTTCCTTCAAGTTTCAGTACACCTGAACCAGCTATGAACAGTTGCTCTGGAGCCGCTCACACGACTGCTGATCTGCGAATTTACTACCAGAATGTTCGCGGTCTAAGGACAAAAACTGATGATGTGTTCTCTCTACATCCGAATTGGACTACGATATCTACGTTTTCACCGAAACATGGCTAGACGATCAAATACAATCTCGACAGGTGTTCTGCGGTGATTACAGTGTATTTCGCGTTGATCGTTGCTCTACGCAAAGCTCCCGCCGCCGTGGAGGTGGTGTTTTGATCGCCGTTAACGAAAGATTTGGATCATCACTCGTTCAACATCCTTACAGCACTAATATCGAACATCTGTGGGTAAAAGTTACTGGTCCAGCGACTGATTTGTTTGTCGGCGTCCTGTATATTCCACCGGAAAAAAGTCAGGACATAATACACATGCAATCTCACCTTGATGCCGTATCTGAAGTCTGTAGTTTGCAGAGGGATACGAGCCCAATGATTATATTGGGGATTTCAATCAACCTCGTGTCGTATGGCAATCAAGCATCAGGTACGCTTTCGTTGATCCACTTCAGTCACAGATTTCTACAGCTACTCAAACTCTTCTCGACAACATGGCATTTCACGGACTACGGCAACGCAACCTAATTCGCAACAGCAATGATCGCATATTAGACCTTATCTTCAGCAACGACTCAAACATGACCAATGGATTTGCTACGCTAGCGACAGAACATGTGGTCCCCCTCGATCGCTACCATCCAGCTCTAGAATTCTCTGTGGCATTTCCATCACCAGTTTTGTATCACGAAGAAGTAGATCTCTCGGGCCGTGACTTCCGTCGTGGCGATTTTGAAACGATGAACGCTCTACTTTCGCAGAGTAATTGGTCCACAGTTTATGAGAGCGTGAATGTGGATACTGCAATTAGTTCATTCAACAGTATCCTTCTTAACTGTATCATCCAAACAGTCCCGTTGAACAGACCGCCAATAAAACCGGCATGGTCCAACCCACATCTCGGTATTCTGCGTCGTCGACGTTTCAGGTTGCTGCAGCAGTACTGTCGCCGAAGGTGTCCGTTCTCAAAACGACAATTTGATGAGGCAAGTCGTATCTACCGGGGATACAACCGTTTTCTATACAAACGCTACGTGAGAAGAAAGCAAGAGGATCTTCGTCGTAACCCAAAGCGATTCTGGAGTTTTGTCAATTCGAAGCGAAATGAGACCGGACTTCCTCATCGATGCACCTTGGTGACGTCAACGCAAGCAGTGCCAGTGAAAAATGTGATCTTTTTGCCCAGCAGTTTTCCAACGTGTATGTGAGTCACGTGCCAACCGCCGAGGAAATTGATGCTGCCAATCATATTGTACCACGAGATGTGGTTGATCTAGATGTCTTCCAAGTTGATGAGCAAATGGTGGAGTTTGCGTTACAGAAGCTTAAGGCGTCCTATTGTCCTGGTCCCGATGGAATCCCTGCCTGCATCTTCAAAAATGTGGTGCTTCGTTGATGGCACCACTCGTAGCTGTTTTCAACCAATCGCTTCAACAGCAGAAGTTTCCAGTTGTTTGGAAGAGGTCCCATATGCGGCCTGTTTTTAAGAAGGGTGACAAGACGGATGTATCCAACTACCGTGGAATAACTTCCCTTTCAGCGGGTTCAAAATGCTTGGAAACCATCGTATACAAAGTGATGTTCGGTTCGTGCAGCGCTCACATTAGTGAAAAACAGCATGGTTTCTTTCCAAAGCGATCGGTGGACAGTAATTTATGCGATTTCACATCGACCTGCATCAGTGCTATGGACAACGGCGCGCAGTAGATGCTGTATATACCGATATCAAGGCTGCCTTCGACACTGTGAACCATGATGTTCTTCTAGCCAAACTACTTCGATTGGGTGTTTCGGAAAGGATGTGCAATTGGTTACATTCGTACCTTAGCAATAGAAGCCTCTG
The DNA here is from genome assembly GCA_034211315.2 of Aedes japonicus. NCBI lineage: Eukaryota > Metazoa > Arthropoda > Insecta > Diptera > Culicidae > Aedes > Aedes japonicus. The sequence goes on from JASCZW010000738.1 coordinate 170,877, forward strand.
TGTGAAGATAGGATCAGTAGATCTTTGTCTCAGCTCCGTGCCACAGGAAGCAATTTAGGTCCACTGCTGTTTCGTATCTTTAACGACTGACTATTCTGCTTGCGTGGAGGTTGCTTCATGCGATGACTGAAGGTTTCTCATCATTGTAACGAAGTGGATTGCAGAGAACTTCAGGGACTTCTAGACTGCTTTGCGCGGTGGTGTTGCAAGAACTACCTCCGAATAAGCGTCTCCAAATGCTGTGTCATTTCCTACTGCCGGCGAAAGTCCCCAATTCCGTACGACTACAACATAGATGGGCAGCAACTTGAACGTGTGGAAAAGGTTAGAGATCTCGGCGTGCTGTTGGATTGCAAACTGACATTCAAACTCCACTACTCTGCCATCGTGGACAAAGCTAATCGTCAGTTAGGATTTATTTCAAAAATTAGCAAAGATTTCAACGATCCATTGTGTTTGCGGTCTCTCTACTGTTCACTAGTCAGATCCATTCTGGAATTTGCATCGATAGTGTGGTCACCGTATGAGGCAATGAAGAGCACGATAATGGAAGCTGTTCAACGGAAGTTTGTCAGATACGCTCTTAGGAACCTACCATGGCGTGACCCATTAAACTTGCCGCCGTACGAGCAACGCTGTGCATTGCTGGGAATTGAACCACTGAATGTTCGTCGCAAAATTAACCGAGCGGTTTACGGAGCTAAAATAATCAAAGGCGAAGTTGATTGTCCCGCTCTGCTCGAGCGTGTTCGTTTTTACGCCCCGGAACGTCTTTTGCGATCCAGAGAATTGTTACAGGTACCACCAAGGAATACTGACTATGCAGCAAATGATCCCATCAATTCTATATGTAGACTATTTGTAGAAGCATGTAATGTTTTTGATTTTAATTTGACGACTGAGACATTTAGACAACGCTTGTATAGTTCGCGTATTTTTAATTAATTAGTTTAAATTTATTTCATTAAGACCACGATGTCAGATGAAAACAATCATAATAAATAAATAAATAAATAAATAAATAAATAAATAAATAAATATGGTTTGGGCCTGCTTCGTGTGGTCCGGCGTAGGAAATCTCGTTCAAATTGAAGGTATTCTCACTGCTGATCGTTACATTAATGAAAATTTGGAGGAATTGCCCTCGGCTCGGAAACAAGCTGCTTTCTTCAAAGTAAATAGCTAGGAACTGTTCGAATGGCCACCACAATCACCAGACCTTAACCCTATCGAAAATTGGTGGTCGATTTTGGATTACAGGTTGATAAAAGCCAACAAAACCAAACTGTTCACAGCTTTAAATGAAGCCCGGCAGAACAACGATGAAGCATACCTCCACAATCTCGTCGAAATCATGCCGAGAAGTATACAGGCAATGATAAAGGGCGATACGGTCAAAATTTGGTCAATATCAACTTGACGTATTTCTTTCAATTTTGCATTTAAAAAACCTGAACACTTCTCATTTTAAAGGTGTGTGTGTGTAGAATGTTGCTCCTATTTTGATTTTGGAATTCACTCTTCAGTTGTCAAAATGCCGTCCAATCAAGAAGAGCAGCGTATCAAAATTTTGCTCGCGCATCGCGAAAATCCGAGCTACTCGCACGCAAAGTTGGCAAAATCGCTAAAAGTTGCCAAATCAACCGTTACAAATGTAATTAAAGTGTTTGGGGAACGTTTGTCGACAGCCAGGAAGTCTGGATCGGGAGGAAATCGAAAACCGGAAGCCGCTGAGACAACAAAGAGAGTTGCCGGTAGTTTCAAGCGAAACCCTAACCTATCTCTCCGAGATGCCGCAACTAAGCTGGGTGTATCGTCTACAACCGTGCATCGAACCAAAAAACGAGCCGGGCTATCGACTTACAAGAAGGTAGTGACTCCAAATCGCGATGATAAACATAATACGACGGCCAAAGCGCGATCCCGGAGGCTGTACACGACGATGCTGACGAAGTTTGACTGCGTGGTAATGGACGACGAAACCTACGTCAAAGCCGACTCGACTACAAGCAGCTTCCGGGACAGGAGTTTTATACGGCAAAAGGAAGGGGAAAGGTAGCAGATATTTTCAAGCACCACGAAACTGTCAAAGTTCGCAAAGAAATATCTGGTTTGGCAAGCCATCTGTACCTGTGGCTTGAAAAGCAGCATTTTCATAGCTTCCGGGACTGTCAACCAAGAAATTTACGTGAAAGAGTGTTTGAATAAACGTCTGCTGCCTTTCCTGAAGAAACACGGTTGTTCCGTACTGTTTTGGCCGGATTTGGCATCTTGCCATTACGGTAAAAAGGCCATGGAGTGGTACGCCGCCAACAACGTGCAGGTGGTTCCCAAGGACAAGAACCCTCCCAACACGCCAGAGCTCCGCCCAATTGAGAAATACTGGGCTATTGTCAAGCGGAACCTAAAGAATACCAAAAAAAACTGCTAAGGACGAGCAGCAGTTCAAGGCAAACTGGCTTTCTGCGGCGAAGAAGGTGGACAAGGTGGCTGTACAAAATCTGATGGCAGGGGTCAAGCGTAAGGCCCGGCAATTCGGATTTGGAAAAGCGGAAGCCTAACTGAATATTTTTCCTGAATTTTATACTAATTGAACTTGAAAAAGCAATTTAATTTGATTTTTTAAATAAACTATTTCACCGATTTACACGCGTTTTCCCTTGACCAAATTTTGACCGTATCACCCTTTACAAGCAGGCCTTAGGTGAGCATACTAAATACTGAAAGCTTATTTTACTATGTTTTTATTACAATTTCGCTTATGGGAACTTTATTTTTTCCTATCAATACGAGAAGAACTACAATCAAAGTTAACATACATACTTTTAGTTGTGAAATTTTATTCATTTCTATGCATGATGATAACGACGAAATTTGACGAATACAGTCTCAAGTTGTCTCTGTAAATTTTAAGGTTATCATTCTTTAAGAATATTCGTTTTGTTGAGCACTTAATTTTTTCCAGTACTGTGACTGGGATATGGGAGGGACCATCAGGGCAACCGATTGAAGCGAATTGGGTGAGAAGAGTGAAAGTGCCAACTCCTCGTTGCTAACAGTTTGTGAATAGAAGGTGGGCTCTTCTTCCCACTCGCTGAAAAATCATCTTGTAAGATAACTCGCATTTTCGACAAATTGTTCAATTTTGTTTGAAGGAAATAATCCCTTGGATACCTACAGTTTATGTTGCCTTTTGATCCACCTAACCCGTTTTTGGCCAAAAAAGATTAGATGTGTATAAACTGTGTAGAGCCAGCAGGCCGAAATGCCATAAGGCCGAAAGCCATAAGGTCAAATGGACCATATATTCCCATCGAGCAGAAGCGGTAACATCTTCGTTGACCACGAGTACAGGCCTTGCCTTGGCGTACAGTTCCTCCCAATGGCAAGATCGAACTTTACCTACCTGTAATCCTCACTATTCCGTTGTATGGAGGGTCAAAAACGCTTAAACGAAACCCACAGGAAAGATATAAAATCTCCTTCCAACGATATTTTTCTAAAATTTTTCAAGTTTATATAAATCACTTTCTCTATCATGATTTTAGCAATCAAAGCCCAGCCCTTCGGCATCGTCGAATGTTTGTTTCTAATATCCTTGAAACGATCAAAACTGGATCCCTTTTACCGTTCCGGATCGGATTTATCACCTTTACCCAAGGACTCGTCGGAGGACCCTCACAATCGTGTCCCAGTCGGCAGGGCTTCCAAAAACCTGCCGCATAATTGCTTCCATCGGCCCACCAGCCCCACGCCGATACCGTTTTGCACGCATTCATCTCTAATCCTCCGTTTTCCCAGAACCAGCAGAACGGTTTAAAATAAATTTTCACATTCAACCAGCCATTTCGACCATTTATCAGCCGTTTTTCCGCGCCAAGTTTGCCATCAATTTAGCCCTTCCCCACACCCGGGGACCGGGCAATTGTTGTAGATGGCGGTAACACCTGATGGTGAAACGCTTTTCCTCGCCGAAACCAAATCTAGCCTCGGACTTTTTTTTCCTTCTTTCTTCTCCATCGCCTTTCATTCCAATTCCGGGAACAATTCTCAAATGTGAAAAGTGAAAATGAATAGCACTGCTCACCAGCTTCCCGGTATATCCAACGAGCACAATTTAGCACCTCTTTTTGTTCCCCGGCTGTAACATACCATAAGTCGGACGGCGAATGACTTGGCACGATTTCGGGCAGCCCGGGGACGAGGTGGCATTACAGCATTCGAGTGCTGAATTTTAAGTGTTTCGTTTTTCCCACCGCCAAGACGAAATGGTTCCGGAAACAAAGCAAGCGGGTCGCCGCGGAATGGACAATCTGCTGCCGGATTCTCTGGACGAAAAAAGAAAAGTGTGGCTTTTTGTGGGGAAAGTGATAAATATTTTTATCCCCGGAATGCATCTTGCGGATCAGCGCCCGGCGATGGCGGAATGCGCTTTTGGACATGGTTATCTTCTCAAGAGAGAGGACGGGTTCTGGGTTGGGGAGGGCTGCGAAGACGTCGAGAGCTGCCTGCGAGTGCCGTGTTGGGAATTGTTTTATTATACAAAACGACAGCGATAGAACGACATCCGGTTTTCGTCGGGTTGGGTTCCGTTGTTTGTTTCGGGACCCTTTTTTCCTCCTCGATTTGTAGTCTCCAGGCAGGTGCTGACTGAAGAGTGGATTTTAATTTTTATTTTATGGCATGCTTTTAAAGCGATCCTATCGGGGAATTGTTCGGCTGGGGTGTTTTGGGTTCGGTGTGAATTATTGCCGGGTGATAAATATCCTGGAATGGTTCGGGGAATGTGTGCGGAAATAATTTATCAAAAGTCAGGAATGACTGAAATAATTGACCTTTGATTAATTTTAATTAGTCCACATTGAATTTTTTTTTTTGCAATTGCAATCCGAATACCCAGTTTTTCAATGTATTTAATCAATGCCTCGGAATAACCTTGGGGTACGTTTTAAGTGACTAATTTTAAATTAAAATAAGTTGAATATCACACACTTTCCAGAATTGAATATCATCTTCGGTATGGAACTTACAAAAACGTCGACTTTCGCAAGCTCAAGTGTCGTAAAGAGAAGTCAGTAGAGACAGAAAAGGACATTTGAAATCTCATAATTTCTTTTGACTGAATCTCATACAATTGTAATCTGAAACATTCGAACATGAAGTCAGTTAAGGGATGTGTTAACATCAGCAGACTCAACCAAAAGTCAAATGGATTTATAAGTATAATATTTATTTTTTGGGGGATTTTTTCTCTTTATTTGCTGTAATTTCTAATTTAAATATCGCCATCTGCTTATTTAAATTAAGTGAGAACTTATTAAAGATTGTACCGGAAATAAGCTATCGTACATTAATGTTGTACGCGTGTATTTGTAATGGTTTTAATGTATTAATCATAGCATGCTGTGCGGTTGACAGTCATCTTCCGCTTGTTTACTTGTTAGCACAGTTTAAATTCTTCGTTTTCAAAATGTCACTGTGTCGCATTGAAAAATACGTGAAATTTAAGTTTTTGGACACATGGCTACGTGAAAAGGGTGTAACTATGCAACAATCGGCGAAGCGTTTTGGAACTCATCACGCGAGTATAAAATCCATTATAACCAAGTATGTGGAACACTGTTTGGAACACAGATTTGGATGGCCTTCCAACCCTAAACTGGATCGGAAAGTGATATCTCTAAGTCGGAAGAACAAATCAATGTCGATAAGAGACTTGGTCAATAAAGCGGGAACCAGCGTCGGAATGATTCAACGTATCAAGAAACTTCCTCAAAAGTCAGAAAATTTTGGACAAATCTCGCGTAACTTTTCAAAAGGTGTAACATATGTAAACAAATTGAATTAATCAATGCACACTATGGCTATTGCACTTATCAACATTATGTTAAAACACGCATTTTGTTTTGTTTTCATAATATTAAGAAAATTGAAAATCAACAAAACGTCCGATGTCTGATTTCGCAAAAGCGATGCTCTACTGTTTGATAAGACGATCAGTTTACCTGTCGCGCTAAGCGTCTGAAGTGTCAGAACAAACATAACAAAGCAAATCCGTACTTCGGTAGTTCGATTGGAGAAAGTACAAAATACCGTTCCAACAATGTCGGAAGGAATTAATAATTCTGCGTTCGATTTGCTCCTCGGTAAGTGCATTAGTTCCTTAAAATAAGGTTATATAAATCAAAATATATTGGTCATTTCTTGCAGCCGCAGCCACAACAATATTTTCATTACATCCGGATCAATCATCAGCAGCACAATTTGAGGAAGTTGCTGTATGTGGTAGCCAGCAAAGTTGCGTTGTCGCCAGTTATGGTTCAAATCCTTCGCGGGATCCTTTACAAGAAGATAGCATCGAGGAAGTGTATGGAGAAACTATCCCGGTAACGGTAAAAAATATTAGCACCCGCTCTGCGATGACGAGGAAATTGTTGAATGTTCGAATACCATACCAGCACAACGTTCAATAATTGGAAACCTAACAGCAAGCGTGAGGAAGCGGTCTTCGGATACAACCAAAACAGAGTGGAGAGGTATTTTTGTAGGGTATGCTCTAAATATATGTTTTAATATCAACTTTTTTTCTGTGAACTTTCACTATCACACATTTCATTATGACCCAGTGCAGTAGTTCTTTACAGTCGAATTTATGGGTAAATGCCATAAACTTCTTATTTTAAGAATTCTATTTATAAGATATTATAATATTTTAAGGATCTATTCTTATAACCAAGACGTTAACCACATTGTGTGGCAATGCCCTAAATACGAATTTGCCAGACCTGATCTACGAGAAGGCACGTAGAAAGAATAGGATTGTTTTCACCGGGAAGCAAATGCGTGTGTGAAAGAGAAAGCAATCTCTATTGCTTTGTGTTATGTTCTAATTTACTAATAGAATGATAATAAAAATTGAAATGACCTCTGTAGCTATCATTGGAATAAAATGTCCTATGTGGCACGACCAATGTACATTTCGGTTAAGCAAAATGTCCTATCTAACATTTTTGATGTTTTCGTTGTTATTTTAACATAAAATGCTACAAAGACCATTACTGTAGCAAATTCAACTACAATGCATGCCCTCAAAAGCAATTGAATGGGTAAAACTTGATCCAGTTTGAAACATTTTCAAAAAATATTTTCATATTCTTCAACCTCGTTTTCCTCGGGATAAGCAAATTGTTAGATAGGTCCTTTTGAAAAGTTACGCGAGAAATGCTTCTTCGCGGAACGCACCGCAGATACCCAGAGGCCACTAAATTTAGATTCTCTGAATGCGGGATTAAAGTGGCATTGTATTCCCTTTGAATTGCATTCCTTGGAAACGTTATCTCGATACTCAGTTACAACCGTTCGGTTAGCTGATTTCTTGCTCCTTTATGTACCCTAAAACCACAACCCGAAATATCTGCCTGTGTGTCGCCCAATCGAAGATTTAGAGCTCCTTGGTGTACAAAAATAGCTGGAGAGCCTGAATCTGTTGATTTGTAAAATCAAGAGATGCATTCATAAAGTTGACTTGAAGGCCGTACAACGCTCCTAGTTCTACATCAACGGAAGCTACGCTGAACAGCCGATTACGGACCAGTTTTTAAATGTTCACTAATTTGTTAATTCGAAAATCGAAACTGCATCTTTCAATAAATCAGATCTTTTCAAGTATGTTTATATTGTTTTGACAGCTTGAGAAAGAAATTTCAAAATTATATTGCCACCTGTTAAAAGGATGAAACCAT
>JASCZW010000739.1:0-58407 GCA_034211315.2 Aedes japonicus
TTGTTTACTTGCATCCAAGTGATAATTCACAATCACTATAACTCAGTAAGAGCGTAAATCACTTGACCAGCTCCTTCGCAGCCAACAATATAAATATACTATTTTTTTAGTATAAGTATTTTACAGAACTTTCATGGCAGGATCGCCAATGTAGTATTCTACTCGACCTCCATCTTCGGATCACTCCCGCCACTCACTCTACGCTTCTCTCATAAATCCCCACGCTCTTTATTGTCCATATATGTCACTTACACTAATATATTAACATTTAGGATACCACAATACTGACTTTTGTTTGACATACGATAGAGACAATAATAGCACACCAAAAGTTGCAACTTTTATTGTTCAAGAATCGATGGGGAGACAACTTTGCTAAACAGTTGAAAATAAAAAAGTTACACCAAAAATCTAATTTTTATAGGGACACGCTACGGTGAAAAATGCTCTAATTCGGTCATAACGAAACGCATAGAGAAAACTATACCATATTAGTTGCTGGAAACGATTTATTCTACAACGAATAATGATGCCTTTATTTCTGCAAATAAAAAAGTTAGATTTTCAATTTCAATTAGTTTGTTCTGGTCATAAAGACTGTATTCGATGAGATTTGGACACACAAAATAGGTCATCAAAAATTTTCCTTGAGCCCGATTCTTTTCAAACTTTCTGGAAATAAAGTACTACTAAATGGTTAAGTGTTGACATCATTGGTTTATTGAACCACTTCTCCCAACCCAAATTCCCGCACCTTTGCCTTGACCCCTTTCATCAAATTTTGGGCAATGGTAGGACCGACTTGTTTACTTACTTTAAACCACACTTTCTTTAGTTCAAGTTCATTTTCTATCAGTTTTGGAGTTTCAACGAGCTTTGCCTTCATGATTGCCCAAAATTTTTCAATTGGGCGAAGTTCCGGAGTGTTTGGAGGGTTGACGTCTTTTCATTTTTCATTTTCATTTTGCAGCGTTTGGTGGGTCAATGAGAGCGCAAGTCAATCCAAAGCCGAGAGTTAGGAAGGGGTAATGGCGAACTAGTCTATGCGGACCACTTGAATACCATGGGAAAGGATAAGGATTAGGTTAGGGCAAGGGGTTTGTAAAAGTCTTGGAATGAGATGGCCACGTTGCTACAAAATGACCTGAAATATTTAATGTGATTATGTTAAATTACGTAAGTTCTGTTCACACATATGTATGTTGTTAATAAGATTTCTGTGTTATTTGATTTCTGTGTGATTTTTTATAAACTGACTGATGATACTTCTCTTTGTGTGCAGTCTTTGCATCCTTTCCTTACAAAAACTGCATGTAGGTCATGGTTGGAAAGGTCCTTTGTACTTTTGTCGTTCCATTTCACCGCGATTCTCGGCTACTTAGACCGCGTCCGGTGTTTGAACTTCGCAACCACTCGGGGCCATAGTGGTTGCCAACCCGCCAGCATAGAGTTAGTAGCATAAAAAAAAGAAGAGAAAAAAGGTGTTAGTGGCATGCAGGGTGTATGTGAGATTATTGGTGATATTTTCACAACGACTCTTCGTTTCTTTGTAATTGTAATTGTCATTGTTCAGTGTATAGCCCGTGTTTTCCTGCTAAGATTACGTATCCGGGGACTCACCCCAGGTATATACACCTATAGTCCTTCCCGTTGCACTCGTCAGCTCGTGCGATACTCTATGGGTGGTCGTATCCGGGCCCTTCACTGGGTAGGCACAAGTGTTCGTCCAGTAGCTGGTACATTAATTCGTGATTTATGCCTGAATGAAGTACTAATGCTTAAAAAGTTAAAAGGAAACCCGTGTGAAAACAACGAATTAGTAGTAATTGATGTTGCGCTCAATTGTCCATTTTATAATGAGGATTTTATTTCGACTTCTTGAAAATATTTCAAATTTTTGAGAGCGGGATCAATGTCCATATTTGTACCTTTTAGATTTTGGATTATTTGTAACATTACATGAGCCTATCTTATGAAATGTCTATTTCAAAAACCAAATCTCATCGTGGAAGGTGCCTTGTATTGGCCAACAAATTCTCTGTACAGCCCTTCCCTTATACATCCAAACCCAACACTTCATCACATCCAAATGCTTTCAAAAGGTCGATATCGGGCTAGTTACAGAACTGCGGTTTCTTCTAATAATACTCCTAAAAGTTTGAATTAGTATGTAATGAGCTTCCATTTTTAGATGTGTTATAAGGGTAAGTCGGTCAGGTAGTCCCATGTACATTGCGTTCATTTTACAGCCATTGGTAGAAAGAATTTACCTTAGTAGTGCCCTGTACAGCTTGTTGTTTTTTTGTTTTCTCCCATGCACGGAATACCGATCGATGATGAAATTCGTCAGAAGCAGGCAATCTCCCATCCCCATGAGAGGCTCCAGGGGCGCACCGCAATCCACCGCGAGAATGAAGAGAAACGAAGAGAAAGCATTGACAGCTCCGTATAGGGCAACGGCAGGCCTCGAAACTGAAAGACACAAGCCCGAAAACGAGCTAAGGGCATTTGAACGGTAGTATCCGATCGCGCACACAATCCTCCAACAAACCACCCAACGCAGGGCAGGCAAGATGGAGGATATCTTCCCCTTGCCCACCCCGTACCGGGCAGCCAGGCAAAAGATCATGTGCCCGATCGGACGCCCCCCACTCGTTCCCAGACCTGCATCCCCCAATCCCAAATCCTGCCGCCACCCCACACGGAACCCCCAATACCCCCTCCCCGCACCACCCGCTTCAGCAATAAACCACCGCCCACTCCCAGAGCCCCCCACGGAGACGGGAAACCATCCGCCTCTGAGAAACCTCATCACATGGAAAGGTTTATTCTGCTGCACCAAAAGGTCTTTCCTCAGCGGGCCCTCCGCGTCCTATTTCTTATGTACCTGCTCATCATCGTCCGTCTTAAAGAAACACTTTTCTATGGCTATGTGCTTCACTTCGAACAGTCAGATTACCTCGATCAAAACATTCACCCTTTTCGAAGATTTTGCAATTACATTGACTTATTATACCATTAGAAAACTAGGTATTTGTGTTATTTAGTCCATAAAACAAATGGATAAACAACAACATAAGTTGCCACGAAAATGAAAAGTGTACTTTTAGTCGTTTCCTAAGATTGAAAGTAAGAAGTCTAAGAGTGAATTGCGGCCTAGCCCGCCAGTATCACACCTGATGTTAGTGCCTTTATATAAACGTTCTACGACGTGGCAGTGAAAAAATGACTAGAATATGTGATACTTTCACTACTGGTCAAATACTTGGTCTCACATGCAGGTTTATAGCATGAGATAAGCCCTCTCACCGTCGGCAAGGTGTGAACTTTGACCTACGAGAGGGTGTTTGGAGGGTTGACGTCTTTTGGTACAAAAACTACATTATTATCTTTGTACCAGTCTAAGACGGGCCGGGAATAGTGACAAGATGCCAAATCCGGCCAAAACAGTGTCGGGCCATTGTGAGATCTCAAGAAGGGCAGAAGTCGTTTTTGGAGGCATTCGTCCTTGTAGATTTGTCCGTTGACGGTCCCAGAGGTGATGAAGGGCTGACTCATTTTGCCACATCCGCAGATCGCTTCGCCAGACAAATTGGCGAATTTACATCTCTCCGGAACCGGTCCAACTTAGAGGTGGCGACGTAGTGTTCCTGTCCTGGAATTTGTTTGGTGTCGGTTTTAATGTAGGTCTCATCGTCCATCACAATGCAGAACGGTTTTGTGAGCCACCCCCTGTACAGTTTTCTTGCAAGAGTTTTGGCCACCGAGTTCTGTTTATCGCTCCGGTTCGGTGCCTTCTGAACCTTGTACACATGTAATCCAGAACGTTTCATGGTTTTCTGCACAAAACAAACTGAAACTTTCGCCTTTTACGCAACATCCCTGATCGAAAGGTTGGGATAACGATTAAATTGGTTCAATACCATCCTGGCCTTCTCCGGAATTGATGTGCCACGTTTTTTGCCACTACCATTTTTCCGCACGGTTGTCTTACGGTCCTTGAACGTTTTGATCACATGACATACGGTTGAATGTGCGATTCCGAGCTGTTTTCCGATCCATCGATGAGAAGCGTTTGGGTTTTCGAAGTGAGTGCCCAAAATTTGTTGGCGCACTATTTCTTCATTCGAAGCCATCACTTAAATCACTCGACCGATTTTCACGAAACTCATTACACAATTGACACAACACAATGAAATACATTCAGTTAAAATTTCAATAATGTTTACCCACACGCTAAAAAGTTACGGACAATTGCGTGTGTCCAAATTTCATCGAATACAGTCTTTAACAGGCCTTACTTCCGGAGTATTGACCTGGTTCATTTCCTTAGGCATCATTTGACCGACCAGCATAGGCATTCACATCATGCTGCTAAAAAAGCAGTAGTTTATTCCAAAGGTTCTATAAGAAAATTTCACCTCTCAGTCCACCACTGCAGATTGCTTGTCAGACAGCTAATTTTATAGGCAATTTCGACAAGAAGCTACTAAAACGTGATTATCCCCATGTGATTATTATCAAATATACTTACCACTTTTTGGCTCTTTGTGCAAGTTACGCATACAAAAAACTGCCATTGTATCTGGAACAAATAATGCGAAATATCTGCAGTTACTCGTCCTGCAGCCTTAAACGATCCAAGAAATTCCAGATGATACAGTTCTGCATTCATCTGCCACCAGATGGATATCGTTAGAGTCAGTTATCAACGAAAACTGTCAAAAAGACAACGGTTTAATTGTTGTCATCTTAATTACCCGAAGACTCAGCCGATTCTTCACTTCTTACGTATTGTATCTTCCAGTTATAGGCCACGAAATTCACGAACATGTGTAATCAGGATATCGGAGTTTTATATTTCGAGGAACATCTTCGTAAGAAGACAAAAATATGTATCGGTGTAGCTGCAGGAGAAACGCTTAAATCCAAAACTCTCGATGATACCAGGAAGGACGCTTTTCACTTGATCTGCTGTGCTTTCTATACCGATTTGATTAAACAGATCTTTAAACGCTTTGATCTGAACGATCCAGTTCTGACTACTGCATCGAGCGTTGACCTCAAGAAGCTGCGCCCTTTAAGTTCAACTCGATTATATAAAAATATTCAAACTTCTTTGAAGCGGTGAGAAACAGGCCATTGAAAATTAGGACGGTAGCCTTTTGTAAGGACAACTAAATGAAACGTCTATGTTCCAAACGAGCAGATGAGAAGTTGGCGTTTCGCTTACTAAGAAAGTTCAATGCGAACTTTTTACTTATTCCGCATTGCTTTGCAAAATTGGAACGAGTTTTTTTCACACTACAATCTGAATAAGTCCAAAATCCAGAACCGCCTGAGTACGGACATCATGAATGCCAAAGGAAAGGAGAAGTTGGTCAGCTAATATTAACAACACAACTAAATTCTAAATTCCACAAATTAATGTACACGCATCATAACAATCGTTGATTGTTGAATCCGTTCCCATTTTTTTCACCTATCCTGGATCTTATAGTAATCATTACCAACACCTCATGATTCATTACTGAGTGATGAGTGAATTGATGAGTCATTGATGAGTGAAATTAAATCCCTGTAAATCTGTTTTCTTTTTACACCACAAAATTTGAAGTAAGATTTTTACCAAGATTTTGTGTAGTTAAACATAGTTAAACACAAGATTTTTTTTTAGCAAAAAATAAAGATGGGAACGAAAAATAATGTGGCAACCCTGCTTGCAATCCGCTTTAAGTTGAATTTCCATTCGGAAACATCAGTTGTTGAAATTCACTTCATCGAAAAAATAAATTATCTTTTCCTCTTCCATTTCACTATATTTCGATCGCCACCAGCAACAAGAACACGAAACGAAACCACTCACACGACTTTACATTTGCAAAAACCAAAAATGTACAACTTTCGCAATCGAATCGTTTCGAAAAGATTCGCGTCGTGCTTGACCGTACTCACTCTCGCAAACGGGGCTCGCGCTACGCCCTTAGGCATAACCTGTGACCCGGGTGAGAGAATTTGATACGCGACAACAGAGAGAAATACGTCTGGTACGATTGAGTAAATAGTAGACACTGATTTACTGTCAAATTATAAACGGTCAAGTAGATTTATCGAATCCAGGTACATTTACAAACGTCTTATAATTTACCAATTGAATATTAGATCAAGCAAAGTTTATGCTTTTATGGGTTGAATATACGCTCTAAGCTGAGGTAATTTTTTTTTTAAACTTCAGTGAAATATAAAAAAAAAATCTGGACACAATGCCTTAACGGCAGCGAACTCAAAGTTTCCAAATATTTTCGTGTCCAACCTTCGAAGAAAACAGTGTGGTAGAGCAGCGGATTGACCATCACAAAAGTTAGCCGTAAATCTTGCCCAAATGCTCCTACCAGCTTTAAAGTTTCCCACTTTTACAATATTTATCTTTATTTTGCGAGAATTTTCTCCTCAGTTCCCCTTTTTTTCTCTGCACAACGAAGTGTTAAGTGCAAGTAGAAAGTTTGCGTTCTTTTTTTTCTCTCCCTTGAAAGTCCTCGATCCGTATGCAAATTCCAACTAGCGGAAAGCATATTAGTCCAACAGCAGACCATGCTCTTGAACCCGAACCGTAAGCAACTCAATGGCAGTGTAAAGTTTTCTATTTTTGCTACATCTCACCCGAACCAGATGAATTATGCAGAGCTGGCAGCCGGCTTGTGCTGAGTACAGTTTTCTAACTCAATTCTGGCAATCCCAGGCAAGCATTGCAAACAGAAATTAAACATTGCCCGATTTTCCGAATTCTTCTATTAACCATCAAAGCAGAGCCAGCATTCAATCCAGTCACCTCCCGAATGCGGGTCATCAAATGTGCTTACATGGGCGAAAATTTTTGTTTCCTTGCAAATGTCCTTAATTTGATTACTTTGTTTTTGTTCTCAAGCGTTGCATTTTTGCCCGCTTTTTTCTTTCTTTCGTCTATGTGCGATTAAGATCAGCTGGGTGAACTCGGGACGAAAGACCCACCAGACATTGCAATCAATTGTCTCGTTTCCTTTCTGGCTGCGGTGTTTATTTCCTGTTCCATTTTCCACAACTTCCTTCCGGTCTTAACCGTTGTTGTTCACAAGGAGCGCTCGCTATTCTTCTTCGAATCTGTTCGGGCTGTAGGGTTACCAGGGTTATGATATCAGAAATTACTCGGGAGAAAATAAGGTGGGGTAAAGTAAAAAAAAAAAAGTAGTTCCAAGCACAAATGATGATGGTCATTATGTTTTTTGACGTAGACTACGTCTTACGGCAAGGGTGGGGTGTCAAATGAAAATCTAAAATATTGCGACCGTCACGAAAAACCGTACGTTTTGTACGCGAATAACTCAAATAATCCACGATGGATTTACATGATTTCTTCCTCAATCGGTCGGAAATTTTACCGCGCTCCAATTCAATTGTCAAACATTATTCTCAAACAATAGTAAACTATTGAAAATAACGCATATATAAGGTGATGTCTTATAATGTCATTTTGCAGAGAAAATTTACCAAATTCACAGTTTTCAAATCGAAGCAAAGAACGTCTTGCATCTTCTTCTTCTTCTTTGTATGAGAGAGGGACTTAAACCAATCATGTCATTCGTCTCTCCATGTACGTCTCGCATGCAGCTGAGAACGGTATAAAACGCACACTTAGGAAAAATTTGCCTCATTCAGTATCGCTCTAGCGACAAATTCGGACGTGTTTTCTTCGCTCTCGGGAATTTTTCAGTTTTCCAGTGTTTCATTATTTTCGCGATTTCTCACGTTTTCGCGTGTTGGTATGGGCAAACCTGGCCCAAGTGGTTGTGGTGGACCGAAACCCAGCGACAAGCGGCCGGCTGACAGCAGCAACCCTTTTTCGCTACTCGAAGGCAGGACCGATACCGTTGCCCAGACCCAAGGCAACAAGATGAAAAAAAGAAGAAGAAGGAGAAGAAGAAGAAGAAGAAGAAGCGGAATCAATTCGATGGTTCCAGTGGCTGTACCCCTCGAAGCGTGGGCCCTCGTGGTAGCGGCACAGCTATGAACACCAGCAACGTCGGTGATTTCGGCGGCTCCGTCGAAAATTTAAATGCTGATGTTCCTGGAGCAGCAGTTAAGCTACCGCCGGTGGTGGTGAAAAATATCGCTCTCGGCGACCTGATGGCCCATTTGCTTGGCTCAAACATCCCAAGTCCGCTTGAAGGTCAGGTTGCGCAATGCGTCAATAATCTAGATGCCTCCCCTTGTGTTGTGCCCTCGGAGGATAGGATTACTATCGAACAAATTTGCTCAGCGCTGAAGAGCACTAAAAACATGAAGGCGCCCGGGTTTGATGGGATCTTCAACAGATGCTTGGAACTGTACTACTTTCCAAGCATCTGGAAAGAAGCCAAAATCATTCCGATCCACAAACCCGGGAAAGATCCAACATCGCCTTCAAGCTACAGACCAATAAGCCTCCTTTCAGCGCTGAGCAAATTGTTCGAGAAACTAATTCTTAATCGTTTGCTCAGGTGTGTCGAGGAAAATAACATTCTCCTGCCGGAACAGTTTGGGTTCAGGAAGGGGCATTCCACCACTCATCAGCTAGTTCAGGTGATGAATAACATCCGAAGTAACAAAGCTGTATCCAAGTCCACAGTTAAAGGGCGATACGGTCAAAATTTGGTCAATATCAACCTGACATATTTCTTTCAATTTTGCATTTAAAAAACCTGAACACCCCTCATTTTGAAGGTGTGTGTGTGTAGAATGTTGCTCCTATCTTGATTTTGGAATTCACTCTTCAGTTGTCAAAATGCCGTCCAAGCAAGAAGAGCAGCGTATCAAAATTTTGCTCGCGCATCGCGAAAATCCGAGCTACTCGCACGCAAAGTTGGCAAAATCGCTAAAAGTTGCCAAATCAACCGTTACAAATGTAATTAAAGTGTTTGGGGAACGTTTGTCGACAGCCAGGAAGTCTGGATCGGGGGAAATCGAAAACCGGAAGCCGCTGAGACGACAAAGAGAGTTGCCGGTAGTTTCAAGCGAAACCCTAACCTATCTCTCCGAGATGCCGCAAATAAGCTGGGTGTATCGTCTACAACCGTGCATCGAGCCAAAAACCGAGCCAGACTATCGACTTACAAGAAGGTAGTGACTCCAAATCGCGATGATAAACAAAATACGACGGCCAAAGCGCGATCCCGGAGGCTGTACACGACGATGCTGACGAAGCTTGACTGCGTGGTAATGGACGACGAAACCTACGTCAAATCCGACTACAAGCAGCTTCCGGGACAGGAGTTTTATACGGCAAAAGGAAGGGGAAAGGTAGCAGATATTTTCAAGCACACGAAACTGTCAAAGTTCGCAAAGAAATATCTGGTTTGGCAAGCCATCTGTACCTGTGGCTTGAAAAGCAGCATTTTCATAGCTTCCGGGACTGTCAACCAAGAAATTTACGTGAAAGAGTGTTTGAATAAACGTCTGCTGCCTTTCCTGAAGAAACACGGTTGTTCCGTACTGTTTTGGCCGGTTTTGGCATCTTACCATTACGGTAAAAGGGCCATGGAGTGGTACGCCGCCAACAACGTGCAGGTGGTTCCCAAGGACAAGAACCCTCCCAACACGCCAGAGCTCCGCCCAATTGAGAAATACTGGGCTATTGTCAAGCGGAACCTAAAGAAGACCAAAAAAACTGCTAAGGACGAGCAGCAGTTCAAGGCAAACTGGCTTTCTGCGGCGAATAAGGTGGACAAGGTGGCTGTACAAAATCTGATGGTAGGGGTCAAGCGTTAGGCCCGGCAATTCGGATTTGGAAAAGTGGAAGCCTAACTGAATATTTTTCCTGAATTTTATAATAATTGAACTTGAAAAAGAAATTTAATTTGATTTTTTAAATAAACGATTTCACCGATTTACACGCGATTTCCCTTGACCAAATTTTGACCGTATCACCCTTTATGGCTTTGTTAGACGTCGAAAAGGCGTTTGACAATGTCTGGAACGACGGGCTTGCATACAGCTTTGTAACTTCAACTTCCCACCACACCTTGTAAAAATCACCCACCACTACCTTCAGCAAGGGCCGTTTAGGGGATCGTTGAAAGGTTGTCTTTCAGACAGGTTTTCGATCTCAGCAGGAGTGCCGCAAGGTAGCCTGCTGGGCCCGCTGCTGTATAACATCTACACTTCAGACATTGCTCCCGTTGGTGATGGTTGCGTGTTTTTCCTGTTCGCAGATGATACCGCAATAGCCGTCAAGGGAAGGATGCCTCGCGAAATAACAAGCAAACTTCAACGATGCCTTAACACCTTTGCCGATTATGCTGAGATGTGGAAAATTAAAATCAACGCCTCTAAAACACAAACTATTATGTTCCTCCACCGGCAATCACCCAAACTGAAACCTCCTCCGGCGTGCACAAAAATCATGGACGGCACAAGGGTCGAGTGGTCCGCCGAAGTAACATAGCTAGGTCTACTGTTTCACGAAAAACTTCTCTTCCGATCGCATGTTGAGAGAACGTGCTCCGCCTTAGTTAGGTCGCTATATCCGCTGATTTGCCGAAGGTCCCGTCTCTCGGGGGTGAACAAACTGGCAGTCTACAAACAAATCATTACGCCTGCGATCTTTTTCGCAGCTCCGGTGTGGGATCAATGGGCACAAACTCACAGGAACAAGTTGCAAGTAACGCAGAACCGAACGCTGAGGATGATCCTAAAGCGTCCCTTCGACACAAGGATAACTGACCTTCCCCGTGAGGCGGACATCGTTAAAAAAGATAGGAAAATTAGTGAAACCAAGAACAAATTTATAAATGAATGTAACATATTGGAACACGAACTGATAAGCAATTTGAATATAGTAGTAAGTTGTAAAGGGTGTATTCGATAAAAATGGCACACAGAAAATCTTCTGTAACTTTTGAATCGTATGAGTAAAAAACCTATAAATTTGAGTAGATCTTATCCATAGTGTATTATTTACATCTGCCAAGCTTCATAGTTATATATTCAGTAGTTCCAGTCATGTCGTCGAAACAAGAAATTGTCCGTGAGAAAATTTTGTGCACTCACAATCAAAATCCAGGGGCGTCCCACCGGTGGATTGCTAAAAGGCTTGGAATTGCAAATACAACTGTGTCTCGTGTAATAAGAACCTTCAAGGAGCGTCTGAGTGTCCAAAGGAAGGAAGGGAGTGGTCGTAAAGTGGTCCAATGGACAGTAAAAATGGCCAGGAAAGTCGTACAACAATTCAAGAACCGTCCAAACATGTCAATTCGAGATGTCGCTAAAAGTCTAAGGTGTCAGTCGGTTTGTGCAGAAAACCATGAAGCGTGCTGAGTTACATGTTTACAAAGTGCAACAGAGCCCCAAACCGGAATGAAAAACAAAACATCACTGCGAAAACCCGCGCTCGGAAACTTTACACGAAGCTGCTCACCAAATCCGGTTGCATCGTGATGGATGACGAAACATACGTCAAGGCCGACTTCCGTCAACTTCCTGGGCAAGAATATTTCGTTGCCAAGTCGAAGTTCGATGTTCCGGAGGATGTTCGAAAGAAGAAACTATCGAAATTTGCAAAGAAGTTTCTAATCTGGCAGGCGATTTGCGGATGTGGTGAAATAAGTGCTCCCTTCATCACTTCCGGAACAATAAACGGTGCGATTTACACGGAAGAGTGCCTTAAGAAGCGTCTCTTGCCATTCATTAAGAAGCACAAAGGATCAACTCTGTTTTGGCCTGATCTAGCATCCTGCCACTACGCTCGAAACGTATTGGAGTGGTACCGAGCCAATGGAGTCAATTTTGTGCCAAAGGATATGAACCCACCAAATTCACCGGAACTTCGTCCAATTGAAAAATTCTGGGCAATTATGAAAACGGAACTTCGCAAACATCCCAAAACTATAAAAACAGAACTAGAATTGAAGAAAATTTGGGTAAAAACAACAAAAACACTGTGAAAATCGGTTGTACAAAATTTGATGGGTGGAGTGAAAAGGAAGGTGCGGGCATTCGGGATGGGAGACGAAATTGAATAAAACAAATGTTGTAAATCAAAACTCATTAGCAGTTCTTCATTCCCTGAAAATTTCAAGAAAATCCGATATTCAGTTTAATTTTGATGAGTATATATGTGTATGCCATTTTTATCGAATACACCCTTTAAATAGTAGATTAGGTAGTTGTAGAATGTAAGAAGTAGTTTTAAGGAGTTTATTTTTAAATTCAAACAAACCAATTCCACCAAGGTGGTAAACCAATAGCCATATCCATTTTAATTAACAAACAACAAAAAATTATAAGAAACAAAGATGAAAAGGTAAATCTGTATCACTTAAGCTACGAGCATGTTTATCATCAACAAACAAGGAAATTAAGATCATTTTAATAATAATAATAATAAAATCTGCCTCATTCGTTTGGCAGCATTGAAGCTGTGCGGAGTTGATCGCTGGTAGCTTGTCGCATCCAAGTTATTTTTTTTTTGTCATTGTGGTAGTGTCTATGGAATCAAGTCAAACGTCAAACTTTGAATCAACGCCCGGTCGTGCATCTGTTTGAATCTTGTATACGTTCTATTTTTTCGTTAATAATTTCAAGTTGCAGCAACAAGTCTGAACTTGCTGACCATCATATCCCTATTTCTTTGTTATTACCATCATTTCCCTATTTCTTTGTTTCTAAAATGTTTTCAAGAATTTCTCCATATTGTGGAATATTTAAATTAGGTATAGAACTGAAAATGATTTGGACGAATATAAAGGGGAATTTCAGAGAAGTTCTGAGAGGAATCCCAAAGGAATTATGAGAAAAAATTCCAGAGGAATACTGGAGAAATTCCAGCGGAATTTTGAGAGGAATTCCAGAGGAATTCTGATGAGAATTTAAGAAGAATTCTGAGGAGAATACTAGAGAAATTCTAGTAAGAATTCCTGAGAAATTCTGAGAAGAATTCTAGTGGACTTCTGGAGAATTCCGCAGGACTTCTGAAGACAGTTTGAGTGGAATTTTGAGAATTTCAGTGTAATTCCAAGATTAATTCCACAGAAATTCTGATGAGAATTGCAGAAGAACACTAAGAAGAACTCCAGAATTCTTAGAAAAACTGCGAATAAATTAAAGGGAGAATTCCAGAAAAAATCCTATGAAGAATTGCAACTGAAGTTCCAGACAACTTCTGAGATTTCTAGAGAAATTCGAAGGCGATAGTAGTTCTGAGGGAAATTCCAAAGGGTTCTGACAGGAATTACAGCGGAAATTTGAGGAGAATTCCTAAGGAATTCTGAGAATATGCCCACAGAAGTTTTGAGAATCAATTATACACACACATTCAAGTCTTCAGGTTTAGAACAACATTTTGAACTGCTGCTGAAGAGAGGGTATGTATGTTATATATTTTCCCAAGAGAAAAAATTATAACTGACATATAAAATGAATCTAGAACTACAACACTCCTGGAGATGTTCTCACCACAAACTATCGCAACAGAGCACTAGGCTCAGAATGGCCGATAATTAGAAACCTTTTCTAATTAATAACTGAATAGATCCCCAAAATCGAAAAAAAAATCGATTCTAGAACAAATTGATTGCGGAAGAATCGATTCGAGAAAAATCTATTTGTAAATTATATAAATACAATTTATAACTTGTCAAAGCTAATTTTAGGTTACATTTGTTACATTTCCAGAGGGCAATTTCCATGTTTGATCTTTTATTTTATTGTTCTACAGAAAACAGGTTCGTGGGAATAAATTGTCATCAGAGAGGCCATAGGGACTTATCCAGCAAACTCATGAATGTCAGGCGTGCCATGCACTCAGGTTTTAGCTTATACCTATTAACACTTTTCTCAACCACTCTTTTCGTAAATATTGTAAATACAACCGAAACGACAGTGACAGGTAAAAATTATACCGAACGGGCAGGAGCACAATACGAAAACTAAGTTATTTTCAACTTCTTTTCCTGCTTTCCAACAATACCGAAATTTCAGTAATCCATGTTTACCGATAATTTCAGTATGTGCACATTTGTGCGGATTTCGATATTTTTTAACGACTTTTCCGTATTCTTATCTTAGCGTGTGGAGATTGAAAGTCGATTCTCCCACTAAAAAATCGATTTAGTCAAAAATCGAACAGTATAGGATCGATTCAAAATATCGATTAATCGAGCCCAAAAAATCGATCCAGTAAAAAACGGATCGAGATCGCCCATTGCTAACTGGTCGCAGCTGCTTCATTCGTCCGGCAGCGGATCCATAAAAGCTTGTTGTCGCGTAGCAGCTGGTTGTGGTAAGCACCAAGGCTCTCCCAAACAGCAATCGTCGTGATGAGGTAAAATGGCGGATTATGGGGGCGCACTATCGCGTCGGTTTGTGCAAGCCGCCATCTTACCTCATCGTGGCGATTGTTTCGCTGCGACTTCGAAAACGCTGCTGTTTGGGGGAAAGCGTCCTTGGGGGCGAGCAGCAGTAGGTGGAAATAATCTGTCCTTTCGAGGACAATAAATTAAAATAAAAGAGTTGTTTATTAAAGAACTAATCTTATATTTAGTTCGGTGCTCGATGGAGGGCGAGCCGTCGGTAAAAATTTTACCCAGCTGGTTGGCGCAACCCACCAATAAAAAATCTGTCCTTTTGAGGACAACCAATCCAGTTCAGAGAGTTGTTTATATAAGAATTAAATTAATGTTTCGTTCGGTTTGAGCGCCGATTTGTTCGTCACGACTGAAAAAACGCTACTGTTTGTGGGAGAGCCTCCATGGAAGGCGAGTAGGACAATTCTCCGTCGGTTAATAATTTTTCCTAGCTGGTTGGCGCAACCCGCGATGAATCAATAAATCAATTCAATTTCTAATTTAAGAGAGTTATTTGAATAAGAGTTTATCTTACATTTCGGTCGATTGACAGTCATATTGGATTTTGCCAAATCGCTACTAGGCAACAGTGTACGATGCAGTGGATCCATAAAATCAGTAAAAATAAATCAATGCCTGCCGGTTGCTTTGATTTATTTTCACCGAAAAATCCTACCAGATACAAATCCATCTTTGCTACTTTCAATTTAATATTCTCAGCTTGAGAGTTTGTTTGATTGAGATTTTCGTTTCAAATTGTCGATTGGCAGCCAGTGGTATAAGCAAAACTTGTTTTCCCTTCGTCGCATACCTTAAACCACACAAATTCCCTATCACGGACACCATTTTCGATGTCGAACATGATATTCCGAACCAACATTCTCTGTAAATTCCAATTAGTAGTGTGTTATAAACAGTTGTTCTGTTGTGCTAACGATTCGCGTTGGATAGAGTCCTACCTCTAGGAAGAAAAACGTATTGAGAAACATAGTAAAAGTGAGAATGCCTAACCGATTTGATCCAGAACGCTTGCGCAGATTCAAGAAGCGCATAAAGAGCGAACATACGGGAAATCCTCCTAAATGATCATGCACCGATGCCAAGCGAGCTCGTAGTTATCGGGCGAAATTGAAAGCAGCAAAAGGTAATGTGTTGCCAACAACTTGTTGGGAAGCTCCTTCAACTCCTTCAACTCGAGGTAGGAAATTGATATTTATTAAATTCAAATCAATTTGACAAAGTGCATGTCATAATAGCAATTGAATATCTCTCTATGTTATCGCTCCCTGTCATAATAAATTTCAACATAGTATTAATTGTATTCTGGTGATGACATGCGCAGAATGCTTTTACTGCATATGAACCTACACATGATATCGATACAACTAATGCGCTGAACATGTTTTAATGTGTGATTATTTTATCAGGTGTTTATTTTATATTTATAAGAATTTATCATACATTAACCAACCTTTTCTCCCATACTCATTTCAAAGAATAATGATATTTTATAAAACTCACTCTCTTTCTTCTGCGAGATCGAATATATTTATGTATATTTCGATTTCCCTAACGTTTTAGCCATAATGGATTCACTAATTTACCTGACATTCACAGAGAAACATGAATAATAATTTCACAAAACAACCATAAACCATAAAACCATAAACCAGGCACAGTATGACATACGAATAAACATTTAGTAGTGTCAAGCGATTATGATTATACGAATGAGCAAAACTATCATTAATTTAATACTTTTATATTCCCTAAAAGATCCTCAACTATCTTCTAGGCCTTAAAGATAGTCCATCGTAAAACGTGCAACCGTGACCGTGTCATCATTTAAACCAAAAGGCCCTTTTCAGGGCCACCAAATAGTTATAAAGAGTGTACAAGAGAATTTTCCCACGCACTGACTTCATAAAACCAAACGGCCCTTTTCAGGGCCACCGAATAATATCTCAAGAGTGAACAATAGAATTTTCTTACATACTGGCTTCAAAACGCTGGTCTTATGTCCCATTAGAGCCGCACCCGTTATATTGTGGCTTAAACTCCTTCTATCAGTAAGGGTAAGCGACCGGCACGAATAATTGAAACCCTTTTAACGCTAATAATAGCCACACAGAATTTCCCTGACGTTACAATGCATCACTTGGTTTAACGTAGTCTACGTAAACCGGTCGTGTCTTGTACACAACCCCACTGATTTTTTTTTCTTTTTCAAAGAATGTTCAAGTCAAAAAAAAACCTCACATTGTATAGTTATAAGTGTTTCAATAATTTAAAATTTAAATTTGATGTGTTATGTAAACCATACTTTAAATTTCCACCCTCTTTCCCATCCGTTATTATTAATTCCTATTAATCTCGAGACGGCCGCGAGTAATCGGTTCTTTCTCCCTAACTTTAGTTTTAAGATAAATGATGTATAAAAATATGAAAATTTGGCTCTGTAAAGTTGATTCAATTGAGCCTGTACAAATAAATGATTATTAAAATAAAAAGTTCCTACCAATTGACTGTCAGCGGTGCCTTAAACAATTTAAGTTTTCTCTTCGTTGCATACCTGAGCATTATGTACATTTTTGTTTAATTGCTGCCGTCACGAAAAATTGGAACGGCGAACGCTAATAATTCGATCAATTCATGATTCATTTATTTTTGAGATTTTCATTCTTAACTTCAAGAGATCACACGGTTGCCATTTTATTTACTCAAGTATTTAAAATTTTACAAATAAAACATGAAAATAATACGGGTACAAATTCATCAATCGGTTTCGGACAATTGTAAGGAATGTTGCGTTCCGGCAAATATCAAGAAATTTTCTGTCACGGACAACGTTTTGTTTATCGTACATGATATTCTGAAGTGACATTTACTGCACATTCCAATGAGTATTGTTATGAACAATTGTTGTGTTAATGATTCGCGTTAGATAGAGAAATAAATAAATTTTGAGAAACTGTGAAAGTGAGGATAAGTACGATGCCTAATCGTTTTGACGCTAACCGTATGGGCAAATTTCGGAAGCGCGTTATGATCGAACATACGGAAAATCCTCCGAAACGACCATGTACCGATGTCGAATGAGCAGCCAGAAGTAATAAAGGGCGAACACGAAATTATTGCGACACCGAAAATGTCATGCCAATTTTCTTATAATGTTTAGAATCAAACCAAAATTTTAGGGTAGTTTTATACATATATTTACTTCAAAAATCAAAAGAAAAGTTAATCGATGGAGCCTTGAGTGTAAAATTGAACGCATTTTCGCTTGATGCCCTCCATCAAAGTCTTTACAGTGTCATCAGGTACCAGTTTCTCGGTTTTTTTTTTTCATTTTCTTAACATGTCCTTCTCATCTTTGACTGTCTTCTTACTCTTCCGAAGTTCCCGCTTCATCATTGCCCAGTACTGCTCCAGCGGGCGCAGCTCCGGACAGTTTGGCGGATTCATGTCCTTTGGAACAAAATGGACAGAATTGGCCTCATACCACCAGGACACTTTTAGAATAGTGGCATGATGCCTAATCTGGCTAAAATAGCGGAGCTTCGTCGTGCTGCTGCAAGAACGGCAAAAGGCGCTTCTCGAGGCACTCAGATTTGTAGATCTTGAAAGGCTCACTCCTCAGTCCGCAAGAGCAGATGGTCTGTCAAATGAGATATTTGGAGGCGAACTTTGACATTTTCTTCTTCTTAAATTTGTCGTCCACATAGAACTTGCTCTTGCCGGTGAAAAACTCCTACCCCGGAATTTGCTTAAAATCGGCTTTTATATACGTTTCGTCGTCCATCACACAGCAGCCATATTTTGTCAGCATCTTCTCGTAGAGCTCTGCCGAGTTGCCGCTGCATCGCGGTTTGGGTAGTTCTACCTGTATGTATGTAGTCCAGCTCTCTTCTTTGCATTCTGGACGTAGCTCTGCGACATGCCGATCTTTTTAGCCAAATCACGGCTTGAGACGTTGGGATTTGCTTTAATCATCCGCTTCACCTTTCCCTCCGTCTTTTTGTTCTCCGGTCCCGGTTTTCTTCCAGCTCCTTTTCCGTGGTCCAACGTCAACCGCTCCTGGAACCGCTTCAACACTCTGGAGACGGTTGAATGTTGAATGTTCAACATTTTTCCCAACTGCCGGTGCGACAGGTCAGGAAATTCCAGGTGTTTGGAAAGAATTTGTTCTCTCGACTCGCGTTGGTTCACCTCCATTTTCGTTGAATCGAAAAACACGACTTCGAGTTTGACAGCATGTAAACAATACACATCAATGAGAAAGTGTGCATAATTTGGTTGATTTTTACCCAATGGTAAAAAAGTTATGCCCTGTTGAATGTGTCACAATAATTTCATGTTCGCCCTTTACGTTACCAACGTAACGTGGGACGCTGGAGTAGAACCTTCAACTCGAGGTTGTATCATCATTTCAAGCTTTCTAAAGAGTGTTCCATAGAATTTTCTAACAAACAGCTGATCTAACGATCTATTACCACATCCACACTATTTTGATCAGACGGTAAGAGTAGGAGCAAAATGATAATTCGAAAATAATTGAAACAGAAACATTTCTCGGTGAATTTTCGGAATTATTGCTTCAATCAGTTGAAGGTTTTCACGACTGTAACATACATAAATATCAATCACTTGTGACTTTGAATTCACAAACAGATCCTGATCAATCTGTACCGCGATATGGATAATGGTATCGAGCCGGTCGATCATAACACAATCGCTCTAACTAGCCCTCCCATTATACCAATATTCAATCCAAACATCTATTTCCACGGCTGCCAAATAATTTCTTAGAAGCGAATCATAGAAAGTTCTACATACTTACTCACTTACCTATGCTAACCAAACGTCCCATTAGAACAGTACCTGCGTGGCAATGTTCCGCTACGTCAACCGGTCGTGTGTTGCGGTCACTTTTTGCGGCTCCACTGATAAGCTTCGTCTTATCTATTATTGCTTATCTATTATGCATATGTTTATGTGCTTGCAATTACTTATAAACTTATCAATGTGCCCGTATTTCTTACATCCACGATAACAGTGGTTGAACTTAAGCTGCGCCGATGATAATCAATCAGAGTGTCATGACCACTCGCACGATGAAGGTGCTACCACTGACAGGAGCACTAATCGTATGTTTCATACGAGCCACATTTACTCAAAATGAAAATCTGTAAGATAATCATCTTGATTTTCCCATTTCTGATTGTTTAATCATTTTTCTTTCATTTTTCAGAATCGACCAATTCCATCGGAACATTACCAGTATCGATGAAAACACAGGTTTCCTGAAAAATGCTTCGCCGGACACACACATTATAGATCTTTGCAAAAATGATCTCCTAACTATCGATAGAAAATCGTTCCAGAAATTTGAAGATCTAGCAAGACTAACCCTGGATCATAACATTCGTTTAAAATTTAATTCAGATGGATCTGAATTTCTGGAGTCGAAGAGTTTGACAGATCTGCAGTGCTTTCGATGTGGCGTTGATAAAATATACAACAAATCGTTGCACGGAATACCGCAATTGGAACAAATCAACCTAAGCAACAATATAATTGAAGAAATTGAAGTCGCTGCATTCTATGGTGCAAAAAACAATTTAGAGAACATCGATTTGCGATCGAATCGGTTGAAATGGGTGCCAAGAGAAATGCTGACCCCGCTTGTGAAAATCAGGATTATCGAGTTAAGTTTCAATAGGGAACTCGCTCCAGAGGGCAGTGAACCATTTCTTATCAGCACAGCATTGAAAATTTTGCGGTGTGATGAATGCGGATTTGTGACGATTAGTGAGAACACATTTTCACAGCTGCTGGGTTTGAAGGAGCTGTCTCTGCGAAGGAACAAAATTTCCCAAATACATAGTATGGCATTTCCTCAGTTGACTTTAACGAAGCTGATGCTAGAAGGCAATACACTGAACAGAATTGACAAGAGTATATTGAACGTGGTGAACCTGACAATTTGTTTGGCCAACAACACTATTGAGCTGGAATCCTTCCTCAAGGATCAATCCTATCTGCAAAGTGCGTCATGTTCCAATGTTAGGCGTGAGGATGTTGAATTCTTGGCACCAACGACAACAGAAATCTATTGGACCAATACTATAGATATTACAAACAGTACCATCGATGCAACCTTCAGAACCCCGGACATCAGAATGCCGGTAAAGACAACAGATCATCCGAACAGTTTTGGAAAAACTGAAACGGTCACTACTTCAAACCCCTCTACACCATCCGAGGAAGTCATAGGGTATGCATATGCTAACATTCGTGGCTACCTCATATTGATTGAATTCATTCAGATTGTTACCTTTTTGCTGCTGTCTGGGTTTTTGCTTCAGTTGAAAAGGTACGACACCAATCTGGTTGTCGATAGTCATTTAGCTGTTCACTATACATCGTCGACAGAAGCTCTAATTATGAAGCGTCAGTGATATCAGCTGATTACAGCCCATGGGAAGATATTAGTAGTTTTATATGGTATAATAGTAAACATATTTATTTTTGAGTTTAAAAATAAACACACTTCTGAGAAGATCTGCATATGTTGTGAACAACTTTACAAAAGGGTAATTGAATTACATTTTGTTAGAAACATTCTTAATAAAGCAACTATGGTCCATCTCACTATCTTTTTTTTAAACCCGGTAATAAGTTTTCCTCTGTATTATGGTAACCTTCATCATAACCATGTTCTAGATCCGAAAAACCAAAGTATAAATTAGATCATAAATTTCGCTTCGATAGCTACCATTGCAATGTCCTGAACCCTCTCCACGGAAGAATATATTTTCCCCGTACAATTCACCACACAACTATAACTCACCTCACTATTTCCTGAACTCATGTACCGCATCGCCTATGGTATGTTAAGCGCTTCTTGCATCTAGATATTGAAGGTTTTCGCGCCAACTCGAACAAATGTGGGCAGCACCTTCTTAGATTACAACACTGTGGGTGTGTAGACCATGACTAGATAAGCCACTTTGCATACGTAATTTCTTCATTTTTTTTCTAGGCTGTCTTATGAAAAGAGCTAAACTTTTTTTTATCGTTTTTTTTTTTTTCAAATGTGTTTAATAAAAAAATGACTACTCCTATTGAAAAAATTGAAAAAAAAAACAAAATGAACCCGACACTGAAAAAAAATGATTTCAAATAAATTCAAAGTCGATTTAAAAAAAACCATCATTTTGTATTTCGATGAAATTTTGTCTCAAGATAGGTAATTATGTTCCCTACCAACCGTTCATATATCACAAGATGGGAACTTTTAAGGAAACAAAGTTTTTCTATCAAAAGCTTTTTCATGTCCTATTGATTTTCTTTTTCAGTGTATTTTGTTATCAAAAACTAGACTAGGAGGTTATACGACTCAAAATGCAATGAAACTTAATTTGTGATTTGTTTATTTGTTTATTTGAAGTAGACATCAACATACCAAGTTTGGGTCCTAATGATGTTAAAAACAAAAGCAAATTACAATAAGAAATGATTACATGCCTCTTTTTTTTTTCCTGTGTTGGGGACATGATACCACCGCGACCATTAATTGTTCTATTGTGGTGAGTCCTCTGTTTATGTATGCCAAATTGCAATGGCGAGTCACTATTCTTAGTAACTACCACTACTATTAAAGGCAATAATCCCAACTAGGTAATATATTCCTTATGAAATTTATTACCCTTTTGGGACTAACAACCCAGATTTCCCAAGGCTCCATAATACCTTTGTCAAGAAATCTGCATCTCTTATGAAATATTGCAACGCAGTCACACAGTAAATGTTCAGAGCTTTCACTCTCCAGGTTACAAAAGCGACATTTATCTTCATCTAGCTTACCGATGAGCTTTAGGTGATATTTACTAGGACAGTGTCCTGTTATTAAACCTGTGTATAGGCTCAGATCACGTTTCGATAGATTTAGTAATCGATATGTATGACAAGCGTTTGGCTTTATAAAACGTTTTGATTGCCGGGCATTTAAGGTCTTGTTCCAGTTGTGCTGTACCTTCGTTTTCTCCCAGAGCTTAAGCTCCATTTTAAGAGCGCAAGAAGATAAGCCAAAAAAGGGCTCGGGTCCAATGAATTTCGTGGTTGATCCTTTTTTTGCCAATTTGTCAGCCTTTTCATTTCCGTCGATTCCGGTATGCCCAGGAACCTAGTATAGGTTAACAGTGTTGCGACAGGACAGGCGTTGCAGAAATTTTGAGCATTCCCAAACTAGTTTTGATGTATAAGTTTTTGATTTCAAAGCATTTAGCGCTGCTTGACTATCTGAACAGATGCAGATATTTGCATTTTTGTAATTCCTTCTAATGCAGATTGCTGCACATTCTAGGATAGCATATATTTCAGCCTGAAATACCGTGGGCCATTCTCCCATGGACACCGAAAAGTTAATTCCAGGGCCAGTGATTCCAGCACCTACCATACTGTCTTGTTTAGAGCCATCAGTATAAAAGACTAATGATCAGGGCCGAATATTCGGCCCTCCTGTTTGCCAATCCAGACGCGTCACGTCATGAACATGGAAATTGTGGTTAAAGTAGTTTATTCTCTGCATGCGGTCCTCATTCAACATTATTAGTGGACTTATTAGAAACTCTTTTATGATACTCAGGTGTCCAATAAGATCCCCATCGAAGAAATTCATGGACCTTTTGAGCCTTAGAGCACTTTTAAATGCATCCAATTCAATAAATTGATTTAGACGAAGAAGATTAAGTAGAGATTCAAGAGCTACAGATGGAGCGCTACGCATTGCTCCAGTTATAGAAATGGTGGCAAGCCTTTGCAGCTTGTTCAATTTGATCTGTGCCGTTTTCTGTTTGGTTTTTGGCCACCAGATAAGTGACGCGTAGGTGACCTTAGGTTTAACTATAGTCGAATAGATCCAATGAATCATATTCGGCTTCAGACCCCATTGTTTCCCAAAGGTTCTTTTACAGATCCAGAAATCACTTGTCGCTTTGGCTATTTATTGATCAATGTGTTTGTTCCAGTAAAGTTTGTTATCTAAAGTTACCCCTAAATACATAACTTCTGATGACATTGAAAGCTTTACACAACCTAATTTAAGGTTAGCTATTGAAACGGTACGTCTTTTAGTAAAAGGTACAATAGTTGTTTTTGTAGGATTTATATTCAATCCCTCACGTTTACACCACGATAGTGTAAGATTTAATGCTTTTTGCATTCGGTCAGAAACCGTTTCATCAAATTTTCCGCGGACTATAATGACTATGTCATCCGCAAAACCAATTACCTCAAAACCTTGATGCTTTAGTTTTAGAAGAAGATTATCAACAATCAGGGACCACAGAAGCGGAGATAGAACACCCCCTTGAGGACAGCCAATATCTAGAAACGTTGCTAAGAGAATTTCTTTAGAAGCAAATGATTTTTCTTATTCATCTATGAGTTTTTCCATTAATTTCAAAAATATTGATGACAGACTAATTGGTCTGTATGATTTTGGTGAAGATTTATCTTTTTTATTTGCCTTTGGTATAAATACAACGCGGACTTGCATCCATTTCTTTGGAATACATCCCAGTAAAAAACTAGACTTGAATAAGTCAATCAAAATAGGAATTATCACAGATTTGCATTTTTGAATAAGTGCTGGAAAAATTCCATCTGGACCAGGGGATTTGAAAGGACTGAAGGAATCTATTCCCCATTCAATCCTAGAGTTCGTGAATATTTTATTTGCAATATTTCCAGCTTGTATATTGGACAATTCTGTTCCAACTAGTAAACCATTCATCCTAGTAGATCTATTTGATTCCACACGTGCTGAAGATGTGGTACTTTGCATGCAATTGTGATTTGGTAGTTGATCAGCAGTACGCAGAGACCCTGGAAAATGAGTTTGCATCATTAATTCCAGAGTTTCAGTTGTGTTGTCAGTAAAATTCCCGTCAGGTTTTTTGAGAGTCCCGAAACCATTGGAGTGATCTCTCGAGAGAACTTTTTGAATTCTTGCAGTTTCAGGAGTGCTTTCTATGTTTTCACACAGATGTCTCCAATCGTTCTGCTTGGATCTTCTTATTTCTCTATTATATTCACTCAATACCTCTTTGTACTGACTCCAATTTGAAGTCATTTTCGCCCGATTGAATAATTTCCGTGCTTTTTCTCGTAGCTTTTCCAATCGCTCGTTCCACCAGGAAACATCTCTATTGGTCGAGCGCTCTTTTGTAGGACAGCTGGCATTGTAAGCACGATTAATAGTTGTTATTAAGTAGTTAGCACTTGTTTCTAACTTTGAAACCGTATCTAAATTATTAGTAATGGGCTTATGTTGGTTTTTCATCCTAGAGGTGTATAGTTCCCAATTTGTTTTTCGAGGATCTCTGTAGGATTCCTTCAGTAAATCACTAGCCTTGAATTCAAATAAAATTTGTTTATGATCTGAAAGAGGAATTTCGTTCGATACATGCCAGTCTACTATACGATCAGAAAGTATTGAACTGCAGAGTGTAAGATCCAAAACTTCTTCTCTTATCGCATTAACAAAAGTCGGAGAGTTTCCCTTATTACATATATCAATATTATTCTGTGAAATGAAATCAAATAGCGACTCACCCCTTTTGTTGATTCCGGTGCTGCTCCATATCGTATGATGAGCGTTTGCATCACATCCGATGATGAAAGCCTTATTTTGGCTTGTACAGTGTGAGACGAATGCTGCAACTTCTGCTGGAGGTGCTTCATCAATATCCCCAGGAAAATATGCTGATGCCACGTAGATCATCGTTTTCCTTTCGTCGTAGGTACCTCCAATGAAACTGCAACAATGTCCCTGCTGATAAATTCTGTGATAGGTGTAATTTTGGCATTAATATTTACCAGAATTGCAGCTCTTGGTTTGAGCTGAGTGTTATCATATATTAACTTACACGATTGTGTAGGCATTCCTAAAATCCTACTGTTGTATGTCCATGGTTCTTGAAGAAAGGCAACGTCGATTTTGCCTTTGATGAATGTTTTGCTCAGGATTGCTGAGGCTGCCTTTGCATGATGAAGGTTTTCTTGTATAGACTTAATGCCTTTCCCGTTCATATATTTGATCCTGTTGTTCTCTAGGAGGCAATTTCTTACTGCCTTCATTCAGTTGTGGTTTATGTCTAAGACGACCGTCTGTCATCGAATCTGAGTTAGATTCCGAACATAAGGTGGGTAACGCAGAATTTCCACTACTCTTTGCTCCGCTATTTCCAAAGAGACACTGATCCGCTTTGTATGAGCATCCTTCAACAATTGCAGAATCATTACGGCTTTCATAGAACGTATTATTCGTGATGCCGCTTGCTTCGGTGCTACATTGTTGGCCCTCTTGCATCACAGCGTCCTCGGAATTTTTGTGGATTCTAGAGCTTTCTTGGAATTTATCAGAATCGCCCTTTGCCTTTAAGTCGTCAACGCGATTATTTCGAGCAGTGTTAATCTCACTGCTGTTTGATTTCGGTGAGGTTTTTTTCCTCAAATAAGCAACTCCAAATTTATAATCCACAGTAAAATTACATTTTTCTAAGTTTTTCATAGAAACAGCATCAACAGTGCAGATAAGTTCAACGTGATGATCATTAACCGTATATCGCTTTAGGATTTTCCAAGCCTCAACCATCAATCCTTCATTTTGGCTTTCCAGAAAGGCAAGTATTTCATCGTTGGAATCCTCCACACTTTGTGGGAAGAAACCTATAAGAATGTCAGGCCTTGGTATGTCCTTTTCATCGACTGCCATTAGGCAAGCTTCTCCCCATGGCTTAATGCTGGGAATTGTTGCCTTTAACCATTTTACAGTTTCCTGGTTTTTGCAAATGATGATCAAATGGCCTGATCTAAGCAGACGGTTACCAAACTTTGGTTTAATGTTCTCCTTTCGTTCCTCAGCTACTCTTTTAAGAATTGCCTTTTGAGTAGCAACTAGTTGTTGTGTAGTGAGCTCGGCATTTGGATACCCATTATGCAAGATTCCAATCCTAGTAGAATTTGCTATTTCACTATAGGCTGGTTTACGGGAGACTGTACCGTAAGCCCTTGGAGCAGATGAATCTACATTTACTTTGTTCCTAGCTATCTCTAGCCTTGCTTGCACCGAGGACTTTGCTTGATTCACATTTACGCTTTGAATCTGTCGAGCAATCCTTTTTGGTGGATTGATATCACTGGAATTAGATTCGCTAAGTTCAGCATTTCTGCGACGCTTATTAGGATCCGATACAGGTATTCTGAAAGGCTTTTCAGCCAGTACTCGAGCCTCATCAGGGCTATGACCGTGCTTTATCAGATACTTAAACCTTTTTTTACCGGCTCCATTGAGGCGCTTTGCCTTTTTATCATTTTGTACCGAATTCTGCACCGATGTTCCGGGGCTCTTCAAGTTGAGCTTAGCAGAATTTTCAGTAGCAGAAACTACAGGAGCTTTTGGCTCCATTTCTTTATTCTTACTACTTCCCACTTTCCAGTCGTAGGTAGTAGTAGATGTGGACAGCAGAGTAACATTTATGCAATCCCTATGAGCACTCATGCTGAATTTGGACGCTAACGGACCATTGTGGCTCCAGTTATAGCGTAAACCATGGCTGAGTAAACCCTAGCAATGTTGGTCTCTGCTTTTAAACAATTTGAGGCTGATTTATAGTTCTTACATTTAATGGGGTCAGAATTGGACCAGCCTCCCCTACTTTTGATGGGTACTATACTTCACAAATGAAACTAGATTTGTAAACATGGTTATCATGAATTTATTAGGAATAAGTTTGATAACTTCAATGAAATGATTCCCGCAGTTATTTTGAAGTGATGGAAAATGATGCTCATTCCATGTGTGTATAGGCAAAAAACTTGAAATTTTCAAAAAATTTAACTCAAAAACGGCTCGATGAACATTTGAGATTTTTTGATATGTTATGTAAAAATGTTTGAATTTAAAAAAAAAAAATATAAAAATAAATAGTCGTTGTGGTCCAACATTTTAAAAATCATAAAAAACAAATATATGGACCATTTTAGCAAATTTGAGTACATTAATTATTTTAACACCCCACTTCGTTCAGCGAAAGAAGAACGTTCGTTCGATCCAGCGCTCCGTTATTTTGGAAGATTTATTCGAGTGCATTCGTTGGAAAAAACTAGTTTTTCTTCTTAAAATATACTCACTTCAGTGAGTAAAGTAAAAGTGAGCTTTTTTTCTAAGAAGGCAGTGTGGTTTTTCAGTGAAATAGAAAAATCAAACAGTGCTAGCTGGCGAATTATCTTCCCGCTTATTTTCGCTTCATCTCCGCGTGGTGACGCTAACCAGCGATACACCACTACACCGCCAACGGTCATCCGACAGCGTTGAGCGAGTGCACCCGAAGGCGATCGCATCAGCGCACCGCTCCCCGCTCCCCGCATAGAAGTGCGACGTTCACGCATACGGTGCGTCAGCAGCAGCAGCAGCAGCAACAGAACAGTAATTTAGTTAAGTTTTGTTTTTCCTGTCCCTCATCCCACTAGAGTTTAATTTGTGTGTTCTTTGTTTGTGTGTGTGTGTGTGATTTAAATTATCGGCAAATCGTGCATGTTGAAGAGGTTTCTTCGACATGGACGGTTTGACTGAAAAAGTGCCACCCGATGATGGGGAGGCACAAAAAATATTCAGACCGCGATCGTATCCGGTTGACTCGGTCGGTCCATGGGTTGTCTACTTTCAGCCCAAAATGAAACCTTTGAATGTATATCAAATCACTACTGATCTGACGAAGCGATTTTCAGCCGTGACAGAGATCACGAAAGTTAAATTTAATAAACTCCGTGTTGTCGTCTCTAACCTGAAGCAGGCTAATGAGATTGCTGCTTCCCAGCATTTTACACTCGAATATCGAGTTTTATATTCCAGCTCGTGATGTGGAGATTGTAGGAGTGGTCACAGAGGCGAGTCTGTGCCCTGAAATTTTGAAGAAGCGAGCGGTTGGCCGATTCAAGAACCCTCTGCTTCCCCAGTTCAGATACTGGAAGTGACAAAATTAGTGAAAATATCGCACAGCGAGGGTAAGAAAAAGTTACCCCACAGACTCGTTTCGGGTAACCTTTTCTGGCTCTGCCCTTCCTCAGTTCTTAGAACTGGATAAACTTCGGCTACCTGTGCGGTTGTTTGTACCCCGGGTAATGATTTGCCAAAACTGTCAGCAGATGGGGCATACGGCCTCCCATTGCGGCAATAAGGCACGCTGCTCAACTTGCGGGGAGAAACATGAGGCTGGTCCCTGTGCAGATAATACACTAAAATGCGTTTTCTGCAAAGGAAACTCCTCCTCATGCTCTCTCGTCGTTGCCCGGCGTATAAACAACGCGGGAAAAATTGGAACGGTCTCTGAAACAACGTTCAAGGCAATCTTTTGCAGAAATGCTTAAGAAAGCTTCGCCACCCGATACCAATACAAATCCTTTCGCTCCTCTTTCAGATGACGAGTCTCGATTCGGATTTGGTTGAGGAGGACATCTTTTAGTTTTCCGGGAGGTGCTCCACGGAAGCGAAGACGCATTCGAGCTGTGAAAGCAGCTGAACAGAAGCCTCAAATCAACATGCCCAATACAAAGACCAGAGAAAGAAGGATAATCCGAATCCTCCTGGTTTTCGTAGTGCCAACTACATACAGGATTTCCCATCTTCCCGGGGACATCTAAATCCCTGATGCCCCGATTTCAAGAACAGAAGCCCCCTTCATCTGGGCTGTTCTCGTTCGATGATATTGTGGAAGGTATTTTTAAATACCTCGAAATGTCTGACCCTCTTAAAAGCATTGTTATGGCAATGCTTCCCACTGTGAAAACTTTTTTGAAGAAATTAACATTAAAGTGGCCCATCCTTGCAGCTATCATTTCCTTCGATGGATAATTTGCCAAAAGAGGTCAGGGATTTGATCACTGTTCTGCAGTGGAATTGTCGAAGTCTTATTCCTAAATTGGAATCATTCAAATTTTTAGCTCACAATATCGGTTGTGATGCATTTGCTCTTTGTGAAACATGGCTTTCAGCTGAAATCGATCTTCCGATTAACGATTTCAACATTATTCGGCTTGATCGTGAGGATTCACGTGGAGGAGGAGTACTTTTGGGGATCAAAAAGTGCTACTCCTTCTATAGAGTGAATTTTCCTCCAATTCCAGGTATTGAAGTTGTCGCATGTCAGGCTGTTATTAAAAATAAAAGCCTTTGCATTGCTTCTGTGTACATTCCTCCTAGAGCACCAATTAACCGAAAACAACTTTCAGATATTTGTTCGGTTCTGCCTGCTCCGCGGTTGGTCATGGGAGATTTTAACTCTCACGGTACAGGCTGGGGAGAACTGTACGATGACAACCGGTCTTCTTTGATATATGACCTCTGTGACAACTTCAATATGACAGTTCTCAACAATGGAGAAGTTACACGCTTGGCTGGTCCATCCTCACTTGGTAGTAGGTTAGACCTCACACTTTGCTCGAATTCATTATCGTTGGACTGCACGTGGAATGTGATCCAGGATCCCCACGGTAGTGATCATTTGCCTATAAAAATTTCGGTTGCCACCGGGCTCACTCCACCGGCATCCATTAACGTCACGTATGATCTAACTCGTAATATCGATTGGACAAGGTTCAAGACAGCAGTAGATGAAGCCTTATCAACGGTAGAAGGGCTTCCACCACTGGAGGAATATAACTTCCTCTCCAACCTGATTTTGGAAAGCGCGCTTCAAGCTCAAACTCGACCAGTCCCAGGGACGTCATTTCGCAGGAAACCTCCTTCCCCATGGTGGGATCAGCAATGCACCGAGGTTTACCGCAAAAAGTCTGACGCGTTCAAAGTTTTTCGTAGACGTGGAACACCTGAGCACTTTGAAAGGTACACGGCTCTCGAACGAGAATTTAAGAGCCTCATCAAGGCCAAGAAACGCGGTTACTGGCGACAATTCGTGGACGGGTTATCGCGCGAAACGTCGATGAGTACCCTTTGGAATACGGCGCGAAGATTGCGTAACAGAATTACGAACAATGAGAACGAGGAGTACTCGGACCAATGGATCCTCAAGTTCGCGCGAAAAGTTTGTCCAGATTCTGTGCCAGCACAAATGTTTCCTCGCGAAACAACGAATTCGATAGATGAGATTAGCCAACCCTTTTCAATGGTAGAACTCTCTCTGCACTCCTTTCGTGTGGCAATACGGCTCCAGGAGCTGACAGGATCAAGTTCAACTTGCTCAAGAACCTCCCAGACGTCGCGAAGAGGCGCATGTTGAACTTGTTTAATCAGTGTCTGGAACTCAACATTGTACCGGATGACTGGAGACGGGTGAGAGTTATTGCCATTCAAAAACCTGGTAAGCCCGCGTCCGACCACAACTCCTATCGACCCATCGCGATGTTATCCTGTATTCGAAAGTTGTTGGAGAAAATGATCCTTTTCCGTCTGGACAAATGGGTTGAGACGAACAACCTGCTTTCTGATACTCAATATGGTTTCCGTAGGGGTAAGGGAACGAACGAACTGCCTCGCGTTGCTTTCCACAGATATTCAGTTAGCTTTTGCTAAAAAGAGCAAATGGCTTCTGTATTCTTGGATATCAAAGGGCTTTTGATTCAGTATCTGTTGAAGTTCTCTCAGATAAACTCCATGCTTGTGGTTTTTCACCATTAATGAACAATTTCTTGTACAATTTGCTGTCAGAGAAACATATGAGCTTCTCTCATGGAAACTCTACAGCTTTTCGATTTAGCTACATGGGTCTCCCCCAGGGATCATGTTTAAGCCCTCTTTTTGTATAATTTTTATGTCAAAGACATTGACGGTTGTCTAGGTGACAACTGTACGTTGAGACAACTTGCAGATGACGGCGTAGTGTCTGTCACGGGACCCAATGGGGTCGATCTACAAGGACCCTTGCAGGATACCTTAGACAATTTGTCTACTTGGGCTCTAGAGCTAGGTATCGAATTTTCTACGGAGAAAACTGAGTTGGTAGTTTTTTTCTAAGAAGCATAACCCTGCACAACCGAAACTTCAAATTTTGGGTACACCAATAACTCATTCCATGTCATTTAAATATCTTGGGGTCTGGTTCGATTCAAAGTGCACCTGGAGATCTCACATTGAGTACCTGAAGCGAAAATGCCAGCAAAGGGTCAATTTTTTCTGCACAATTACCGGGACCTGGTGGGGAGCGCATCCGCAAGATCTTCTAACGTTGTACCGGACAACGATTTTGTCGGTTATGGAATACGGTAGTTTTTGTTTTCAGTCAGCAGCTCGGTCGCACATCATTAAACTGGAACGTATTCAGTATCGGTGTCTTCGTATCGCGTTAGGTTGCATGCACTCGACTCACACCATGAGTCTTGAAGTGCTGGCTGGCATGTTGCCACTCTCAGATCGGTTTACAGAGTTATCTCTCCGGCTCCTCACCAGGTGTGAAGTTATGAACCCCAGGTGATCGAAAATTTTGAGAAGCTCCTAGAGTTGAATCCTCAAACCCGCTTCATGAGCTTGTATCATTTGTACATAACACAGGATGTCAGCCCTTCGCTTAATATTCCCAATTGTGTTTGCTTCTCCGACTTCGGAAATTCGGTTCATTTTGATTTATCCATGAAACAGGAGCTTCGTGGAATCCCAGAGCATCATCGTCCTATGATTGCTCCGGTGATATTGCTGCAAAGTTTGGCCTAGTTGATTCCACTAAAACGTTTTTCACTGACGGGTCTTTGATAGAGGACTCCGCTGGCTTTGGTGTATACAATGAAAATTATAGCGTCGCTCGTAAACTTCAAGCACCTTGTTCTGTTTTTGTCGCGGAATTGGCAGCAATTTATTTTTCTTTAGAAACTGTTGCCTCTTTTACACCGGATCAATACTTCATTTTCACGGATAGTCTTAGTTCTATAGAGGCTATTCGCTCCTTGAAGCCGGTAAAACACACCTCCTATTTTCTTATGAAAATACGAGGTCTTCTAAGTGCTTTATCTTCACGTTCTTTTTATTATCACCTTTGTGTAGGTCCCTTCTCATTGTTCGATTCCTGACAATGAGAAAGCGGACTCGCTTGCAAGAGTGGGTGCTATGGAAGGCGATATTTATGATCGACAAATCGCCTTCAACGAATTCTTCTATATTTTTCGTCAGATATCACTCGATAGCTGGCAGTATAAATAGAGTAGAGGAGACTTGGGGCGATGGCTACATTCTATCACTCCAAAGGTGTCTAGAAATGTTGGTTCAGGGGATTGGATGTGGGTCGAGACTTCATTCGTGTGATGTCTCGCCTCATGTCCAATCATTATTCTTTAAACGCTCATTTGTTCCGTGTTGGGCTGGGAGACAGCAATCTCTGTGAATGCGGACAAGGTTACCAGGACGCAGATCACGTTATTTGGTTTTGTGCTGAGCATCGTGGAGTCAGATCTGAGCTGTATGATTCCCTTCGGGCTCGAGGTAGACAACCAATGCTTACCGATTCGAGACATTTTGGCTGCGCGCGATCTGGAGTTTATGAAACTCATTTATGTGTTTTGACTAACATTAGCCTTAGATTGTAGATTGATTAACTTACTTGTTTGAGGTTAAATTTGTGAGAATGTGTGCGCCAGTGTGCGAGTGTGGTTGTGTGTGTGAGTGTGATTGTGTGTGTGAGTGAGTTATTTTTTTTTTTTTTAAATTAAAAACGTTCAATTAAAAAATTGTAATTTGAAGTTCCAGATATAAGAAAACCATTGTTCCTTTGCTTTGTTCAAAATTTCCCCCCCAATTTTCCCATCCTTAAAATTGTTATTCCTATTAACCTCGAGACGACCGCGAGTAATCGGTTCTATCCACATAACCTTAGTTCTAAGATAACTGATGTATATTAACATGAAAACTTGGCTCTGTAAAGTTGATTCGATTGAGCCTGTACAAATAAATGAATTCGTAAAAAAAAAAAAATTATTTTAACAAATATTTTTAATAAATACAAGAAGTAATAATCTTTCTATTTATAAAAAAATATTTAAAATCGATTCAGCGGTTCAGAAGTTATGATTTTTCAAAAATAAAAAATTTCGAAAAATGTCGATTTTTCTGGTAACCCTATATCGAGCATGGTCACCCAAATAAAAAAATACAAAAATACGGGTCTTATTATTTTCGATGAAGAACATACCAAGCGATTTTGAGCAAAATCGGACAACTTTTTTTTTCAACTCTATTCTTTTCCCGTGGAATCGCTGTATATATATATTAATAATAACAATGATTTATGACAAGACTATAATCAAACCAGAAAAGGGAAAATGGGATATTCAACAGTAAGCGATATGTTGAGCATTGAATTGCCTATTCGGCAATCATTCTCATGCCGCTTCAGTTGGTCTTAAATTATAAATTATTTAAAAGCAGGAAAAAAACAATAGCAAAAAATATCAGGGAAAACGGGAGCAAAATTCTTGGAGTGTTTTATTTCTACCACTGCTTCACATCTCATTGCACCAAAGATTCATAACACAATCGGTGATTTGTAATTTAGTTGCGAAATTCATTCATGTATAAGTGTGAGAAAGACGAAAATTTAAAACAGATTACTACTACCACTTCTTAGAGGTTTGTCCTCCGATCAGCACATGCAGAACACTGTATATTCTATTTTATTTTTATTTTGATTTCTTTTATTGTATGTGGGGCTACTTCATCTGCGTCGCCCTTGCGTAGAATTTATATACAACCTAACTTATTGGTAGGCCTTGGTATTGCAAACTCAGCTTCTCGATATATCAGAAGCATGTAAACGAAGGTAAGCTTTTGGTACTGCCAACGCATACTATCAAATGCCAACCAGTAAATCGTACGGCAGTTCATTTGTTGCCAATTGAATGCAGTTCGGGTCAAAATAAACTAAGCATTACAAAGTACCTACAACAACCACTTCATAGATATGTGTGATATTCAATAGGTTTTTATGTTGCATTAAACTCGATTTGTTTTGTTTTCCTCTGCCGATATTGGATCACAAACCTATTGCCATCGGGTCATAAACATTTTATATGTTGTCACAAGAATATCAAATTCTTTTCGCTAACAAAATGTCTTCAATAGTACACACAGTTACAGCTGGATGAGACAACAGATACCTAAAACAGAGAAACTTGCATGCAAGGCGGGCTTCACTTGGGAACGATATTGCCTTTGCTCCGCTTGTTTCGTTGTCTTTGTAGCAATTGCACTATGCTATTTGAAAGGAATCAATAGTGACACTTATCACCAATTTAATGCACTTTCCTACCTTAACTGCACTCGTTCAACGTAGTATGCCGCTTAGTCACTCCGATTAACACACACTTGCGAATATTTTGAGTGTTTTCACAGTTAAATTGGGAAAAATCACGGGATAATATAAGATCGTGAGCAGTTTTGGTAGCAGAGTTGCCAGAGTTGTACATGCCTCTTAACTGGAGTCAAAACAAAAAAATAAATAAGTAAAAATAAAATAATTAAAGCTATACACTCTCTTAACTACGTGCGTCAATTGTTCTAAAAACGGTAGAAAATCTCCGACGAAGTGCGTTCCGCGTCAGATGGAAATCGAAAATGGACGCAACCCTATTGAAGGTTCGCTGCAACCCGTGAATAGCGCTATTCAACCCATAGTTGGTGCGGCGAAAAGGAAGCCTGAGCATGGAGTTGTGACGCATTGGCCTTGGTTGGAGGTTGATGCTAATTTGTTGAAGGATCCTTCCGCACTCGATTCTTCCTTGTAGTACATCTGCAGCAGTTAAAGCTCTACATACATCTCTACGGACCCGCAGAGGCTCCATGTCGACCAACTGACACCGACTTTCGTAGCTAGGAAGACGAAAAGGGTCGCTCCAAGGAAGTCTACGAAGTGCGAACCGAAGAAAACGGCGTTAAATAGATTCGATTCGCTCGGCGCCATTATCATAGCATGGACTCCAGACCGCTGAACAGTACTCCAGTATCGAACAAACGAGGGAATAATAGGGCGATTTAAGGCAGTGAATATACAGTAGCGGACATAAAACATGCACCAAACTGTATGCAAAGCTTGTTTTGAAAGGTTCTCACTTATTTCTGTTATCTTGAGTGATGTTATCGTACTAATTGATTAATATTAATGTAGAGTTTAATTTAGGGTTATTACTTCGAACATTTATTAAATTCCTTTTAGAGTGTACCTGAAACTGTCAACAGCTATCAAAATTAAGCCGGACAAAAAAAATGCACCTACATAATTGATTGTTTGTTTTTCGTTTTCTTAAAGTTTTATAAGATAGTGTGCGTTGTGGTAATAATCACAATTAACAATGAAGAAAAAACGTTGAGTAACGATGCACGTTGTGCCATTGTCAAAAGCTAAACAGTCGGGAAAACCGATCGTCAAATCGCTGCGGATTTCGGGTCAGTCATACAACAGTTGGAAGAATTTATAAGCGGTTTTTGCAGACTAAATCGCTAGACAGGAAACCTGGCAGCGGCCGTCCCCGTAAATCAACGGAACGGCGGGATAGATCCATGATTCGGATCGTTAAGAACGATCCACGGAAGACTGCAACTGATGTCAACAAATACGCTACACAGCAATTGCACCTCAACTGAGTTCCCGAACTATTCGACGCCGTCTATGTGACGCAAAACTTTTCGGCCGTCGACCAGCAAAAAAACCCCTTATATCACCAAAGAACCGACAGGCTCGTTTAAGCTTTGCCAGACGATTTCAACATTGGTCGAAGTCGGACTGGGAGAAAGTTTTGTGGTCAGATGAAAGTAAATTCAATTTGTTTTCATCGGACGGCATCAGATACGTACGAAGGCCTAAAGGACAGCGATATAACCCGAGATACCAGGTTCCAACGGTGAAACATGTCGGTGGA
The DNA here is from genome assembly GCA_034211315.2 of Aedes japonicus. Taxonomy (NCBI): domain Eukaryota; kingdom Metazoa; phylum Arthropoda; class Insecta; order Diptera; family Culicidae; genus Aedes; species Aedes japonicus. The sequence goes on from JASCZW010000739.1 coordinate 36,276, forward strand.
AGTATCATGGTTTGGGGTAAACTCTTCACAAATATTATTTTCATAATTGCTCTTTCATGTATTTATCATTTCAGGCTGCTTCAGTCGAAGCGGCGTTGGTCCAATACTGTCGTATTCAAGGAATTATGACCGCCCAGGTGTACAAAGAACTGCTGGAGAACACTATGCTTCCACATGCTACCACCCGATATGGCAAAAAGGTGGACTTTTCAACAAGATAATGATCCCAAGCACACTTCAAATCTGGTCAAATTATGGATGAGAAAAGGAATAAAGTGCCTATTTTAGAGTGGCCGTCGCAATCACCGGACGTCAATCCAATTGAGCATTTATGGGAAGAGCTCGAACGTCGAATTCGCGTACGTACGTACAAGAATACAGACGAACTTAATGGCAGGACTGGAGCAAGAATGGTTCAAAATACCAATTGAACGTCTTATCGCTTTGGTTGATTCAATGCCAGATCGCTGTGCAGCAGTTATCGCATCAAATGGCTACGCAACTAAATATTAAACATATTTCTACTGTTTTTTGAAAAAGTACTTAAATGAATTAAATAAATACAATCTGACTTGAATTTGAATCCTGGTGCACTTTTTTTTGACCACTCTCAATATGAATCAACTTACCTTCTTCAACTCCAACTCAATCACGGGTTTAAACTAGGTGCATATTGTTACCTAGATAAATTACTTTTGGTAACAGTAATCACCCCTCATAGGTCTTGTTGAGAATAAACCATTGGATTACTTATTTAATCATGTTTGAACACAAAACATATGCTTGGTGCAATTTTAATGTCCGCTACTGTAGCTGAAGTTCGCGACCTTGAATATAAAACCGAGTGTCTTTGAAGCTTTGTCAACAACATGCGATAAATGTTGCGTGTACGTCAGTTTCGAATCCAGCTGAATACCTAGACCTTTAATGCACTGCGTTCGTTCGATGGTTGTACCGAGAAGATGGTAGTTGAACAGAATTGGTTGTTTCTGACGTGAGAAGGTTATCACTGAGCACTTGGCCGGGTTGACCACCAACCGATTTAGAGTACACCAATGAGCAAAGGCATCAACCTGCGTTTGGAGGAAAAGACAATTGGTGGTTGAACAGATTTGCATAAAGGTCATCAGCAAACGACTGGCGGGGCCCTCCGATGACATAGTGTACGTCGTTGAAGTATAAAAGAAATATCAACTACCCTGCGGTATCCCGGACGTGGCGCAGAAACTCCTTGAACGAAGGTCACCCAAGGCAACTATCAATTGACGCCCTGTGAGATATGATCGAAACCATCTTAAAAGATTACCACCAACTCCTAGTCTGTCAAGTTTAGCAATTGCGATATCATGATTCAACTTGTCGAAAGCTGCCGTTGAATCTGTGTAGATCACGTCCGTTTGGCATCGAGCGATCATACCATCAGTGATGTACGACGTGACGCACAATAGGTTTGTAGTTGTGGAACACCCTGGTGAAAATCCGTGCTGGCCGTCACTTAACAACTGCTTGCAATGTGTAAAAAGTGAGTTCTTAACGACCAGTTTAAAAAGCTTCGATACAGCGCTTAACGATGTGATTCCTCGGTAGTTGTTCGTCCCGCTTGCTTCCTTTTTTGTATACCGGAAACATGTCCATCATTTTACAGCAATAAGGAAATGTACAGCTAGAGAAGGACATCTGGAATATCTGATGAAGTGGATACAGAAGACAAGCCATGTTCTGTTTCAGAAAAACCCGGGCTTAAGCGATGTTTTAAGGTGTAATGCCGCGTTCGAGATTGATTCTGAATCCTCATCAACTAGGCTGAGTGTTTGATTTGCCAAGGGAACATTGCCAGCGGCAGCGTGAACAGAATTACTGGTTAGTCTCTCGTCTTCATAAACACTAGCAAATTTTACCGAGAACAGATCGCAAATTTCCTGTTGAGTGCCAGCAGTTTCGCCATTATAGAACATAGATGAAGGTAAGCCTACTTCCTTACGTTGTTGATTAACATAGCTCCAAAAAGATTTCGGAGGAGACTTGAGACGCCGTTGAACCCCACTCAGATAGCGTTGAAAATGCGCACGACTGGTCCGTTTATACTCGTAGTTGAGTCTGCTATAGTGGAGTTTCGTGAATCTTTTAAGAGCAGCCCTTTTAATCTGTTTTAGCGAGCGCAGAGCGTTCGTCATCCAAGGGACCCGAGAGTGAGTCTGAACCATCTTTGTTGGCGCGTGTCTGTCAATGACATAAGCCAAGACGTGAGAAAAAGTTTGAGCAGCGATGTTTACGTCGGTCGAATCAAGAATTCTCTGCCAATCCAAACTAGATAAAACATCACCAATACTGCGATCGTCGGCTCTACGGAAGTCATATGACACAGTAGCAGGAGTGTCGACGAAGTCTCGACAGCAACTATTAGAGAAGGATGGTGAGGGACATCCTTAACTAGAGGCACGGGAGCTGTAGAGATAACGGGAGCAATATCTCGGCCACTCACGAAGCAGAGATCTGGAGAGTGATTATTCTCATTCACTACGTTATTAACTTGGGATAGAGTTGCGGTACTGTAGCTGTCCAGAAGCTGAATAGCCCCTGCGTGAAAAGAGTAACGTTCATGCTCGGGACGGAGGAAGCCGCTGTGAGTTGGAGTCCATGCAATGCCCGCTAGGTTGAAGTCTCCCAAAATAATCATTTCATCATGGAGGGCAACCGTATTCTCCAGCTCCAGAATCCAGCCATGTCTCGGTTAAGACTATAATGTCGTAGCAATGATCCATAAACGCTAACCGATAATCATCAATAAGGCCGTTCATGCCGCCAACATTCTGGTAATAGATTACAAGGTCCGAATTCCGTCCTTCAAGGTTTGTAGCACTGGGAAGGATATTCCATCAGAGCGGGTAGTGTCCGTTTGATGACTATACTTGCTGTTACTTGGAATCTGGAAGATCCCGTCTCCCAACTCAACCGCAGGGCCGGGACGGCTGCTGGTCGCTGGCAGGTAGGGCTCGACTGCGTTGAGCGGAATAGGGTCTTCCTCAAGACTAGCGGCAATTGTGCGTCCCGGTATCCTGCTTGCAATTGTTGTGTTGAAACGACGAACGAATCAGGCAACGAATTTTTCGAATTCACAGAGTACTTGCCTATAGCAGAAGTTCGGAAGCACCCATCATCCAACTCATACGCAGGGCCGGGACGGCTGTTGATCGCTGGCGGGAGAGGCTTGACTGCGATGAGAGAGATGGGGACTTCCTTATGGCATGAGGCAAGTGTGCGTCCCGGTGTAGAACAAGGTCGGTGAAGGCTATTTTCATTAGTATGATCACTTCGATCAGAAGCAAAAGAAATGTTGAAATTGGAGTTGGAGGGTTCGAAACAGTTGGAGGCAGCGCTGGAACATGGAAACAGATCAGGCAAAGAATTGGTACTAACAGATGCATATTTGCCTGAAAGTGGTAGTTGGAAAACCGCACTACCAATCCCGACCGCAGGACCAGAACGACTCTGAAGCCAGGAAACAACGTCATTTTGATCACAGCAAACGCCAAGCGCGACTGGGTCAGGTGACTTAGGGTTTCCCATAGTGCGACAGGCAGTGCGTTTTGGTTTACGATGATCCAACAAACAATCAGATCTCAGCATGCTGGATCCAGTGCGGAGATCGGAGTGGAAAATTGGGACGAACCCAGAGGAGAGATTACGATGGACGGCGTATCCATACGAGGTAACCATGAGTCTTTTTTACCATTATCTACAAATTCACGGAACAGAATACCTCTTGGCCATGAATCCGAATTCAGTGCGACTTCGCGTAGTTTTGGGTCCATTCCGACTTTGTATGATATGAAGTTCATACGGCTCGTGTCGAATCCTCTTTTTGCTAGCGGAACAACCTTAACCGAATCTTCACTCTGCACGCTCGTTTTGACAAGTTTTTCGATAAAATCCGGTTTCACACTAGGGTGAATGCAAGATAAGTACAGCCAGAACATCTCAACAGGCTCAGGAACAGTAAGCACTGTGGAATCAGTAACCGCTTTAGTACCACCATTAAGAGGTTGATAAGCCGTCTTCACGACGCCGTTTTAAAGGTGGTTGACGAGAGTGATTTCCAGGATCCATAATTGCCGGAGTAGATGGCCTGTTTTTTTTTTTTAAGCTGGACAATTAGCTTACCTTGCTTTGTCATTTCGATTCTAATTTCGGCATTCGCGATCTCCTGTTTCTCAGTAATAGATTTGATCACACTACCGAAAGACGAGATTGCTGATTTAAACCTTGCACATTTTATCAATTTAACGCACTCATCGCACATCCAAAACAAGTTCGGGCTTGAATGGATTACGTTCACGAAGGCTTTGTTCAGCTTTATACTAGAGCATTTCAGATGAATCATCCGGTCACAAAAGACCATACAAGAAACGAACTTGTCGTCACCTTTGACAGGTTTAGCGCACTTGTCACAAGCTGAACGCATGATAAATTCAGTATTAAAATTTTCACAATGAACTTAACTTCTCACTAATTTTTTTTTTTTTACTTCGTGTAGACTAGCCGCTGGAGAAATTATTCACTTAATTATTTTTCCTCTGTGTAGATCTTCAGCGTGCATGCGATGGAGGTGGATTCTGCAATCAATTGCGCTAGTGCGCAACAATAACTTCACCGCAGTCTGAATAATGGATCGATATTTCAATATTTTCACAACACAAAATATGCACAAAAACAGGATTTTCACAGCGAACTTCACTACCAACAGATTAACGGAGTGCTTATTAGACGGTACACCACAAAAAATAACGCGAAAAAGCAATTCGTACGCGAGAAATTCCCCGATCGAGATAGTGCAAAATTAACAACTTTCGATTGAATATTAACACATACACAATCCTGTGATGTGAGACAAAGCGAAGCACGCATATTCACGCAGCAGCACTCAAGATGTACGACTTAATATACAATATTAGAACACGCATGTCATGTCGTGCTACTGTAAATTCTACCAAAACGTTTCTACCCCTTTTTGATATCTAATACTAGGTAAGGCTATTTAGTAGAATCGAACTACCTAATGGAAAGAAACGAATCAAGAGTTGTACCTAAACCAAATATAACCTAAACATGAAAGTGAATCAGATCTGAAAACTGTCATAATGGACCAATCGTGTAAATCGAAATTCAACAGATTCAAGTGCTGTACATAAATAAACAATCCAAAGTGCAACCATCATAACCACGCACCATGTCATCAAGGATAATAGACAAAATTCATTCCATGGGATAAAACCCATGAAATCGACAAATCGATAAGTATTTGTGAGTCATGTCGTGGATTGATAAGTCACAATAGAGGTCCGAATACGAAAAAACGCTGATCGGATGGAAACGACGAATTTTTGCAAACTATTAATTAGTGGGCAGCAACATCAAGCTGATCCAGAACGACGTCAACGAGTGGTCAACAAATCGAACATGAGTTAGGTAAGTTATCCTTCAACATGTTAACTTCTTTTAAAAACTTTCTACTGCATTCATTGTTATAATTTTAACCTTTTTTATCTTACAGATATGGTACCATCAATTCCATCAATTGAAATAATTATGATTATGAAATAACAGATAACTATTCATTTATGATGAATATTTATGTGATAGTAATACGATAATTATTATGACTGTGATATTATTGTCATCATAGGGTGATTATTTTATACGTTTTATTTTAAGGAATATTTTTCATCGTTCCCTGGCAAGGATGTTTCGTACCGTTTGAATGTTGACAATGTACCCTCTGGAAACATCTCGGATCGAAAGACCGTTGTTGCCTTTAACGCACCTCACCACCTTGCTGCGCTGCTGACGATCCCTAGTTCCGGTTTTTTTTTTTTCGTAGGTCCACTGATTCCTGTTCACACTCAAGTTTTTCTTGCAGGTTTTGAGCACTCGGCAAATTGTTGTTTTCGGCATCTTCAGCACTTTAGTCAGCTTGGAACCGGCCAACTCCAGATTTTCCAGGTGTTTGTACACAGTATTTTTTTTTCTTTTGAGTTCCGTTTGACGCTTTTTCTGAACGCGATCGCCTACTCTGATCAAACTTGCAACAGTTGTTCTCTATAGAAGTGTAAACAAACCACTGTCGCTTCTCACAATGCCGAGAATAAAACTCTGTGCAGCACTCTTGCTCTCCCGAGCCGTAGATAGAATTTCGTCAAATCTCGATAAACCACCAGTTCAACTGAATTTGTTCGTGCGCAGTCGTATGACGGAGATCTGTAATCATACACAGGATACCAAGTAGATATATGTTCGCGATGAGAATCCAGCCAACGTAGTTGTGGTAGATGTAATAGTTCAATGGTAATCTATCTAAAAATGAGTTGGGATTTCCTTTGTCACGATTTAACTCGTGAGCGGAAGGACCGCTTGGCAAGATTTTTGCTTTGTTGGATTCGTGATGGTTTGAAACCCCTCCCTTCTCTGGAAATGGGGGCCCCCATACAAGTGAAGCACAAATTTCTGCATAACTCGAGAACTGATCAAGCAAAGGAACCCAAATTTAGCATGTGGAAGTTTTTGGAGGCAAGCAATGTTTCATTGGTAGTCAGAGACCCCTCCTCTCTCTAGAAAGGGAGGCTCTCGTACAAATGAAACAGAAGTTTCTGCATATCTCAAGAACTAATCAAGCAAATGGAACTTAATTTGGCATGTAGGGTTTTCTGGAGGAGAAAAATGTTTTTATGATGGTTTGAGACTAGAAGGGGTGCTGTCATACAAATGAAACTGTAATTTCTTCATAACTCAAGATCTAATAAAGCAAATGGAACCAAATTTGGCATGCGGGGATTTTAAAGGCAATACGTGTTTCTACGGTAGTTTGAGACCCCCCTCCTCTCTCTCTCTTTGTTAGGTTGGGGGGCGGTGCTCCCATACCAATGAAACAAAAGCTTCTACATAACTCGAGAGCTAATTAAGTAAATGGAGCCAAATTTGACAGGTAGAGGTTTTTGAAGGCAATGTTTCTAAGGTGAATCGAGACCCCTCCGCCCTCTGTAAGAAGGGGGCTCTCATATAAATGGAACGCAAATTTGTGCACTAATCAAGCATATGGAACCCAATTTGGCATGTGGAGGTTTTTTGAGGAGATAAATCTAGGGTTTTTTTTTTCATTAGGGCGAATCTACAATTGAGAGATTCTCTCCGGGCTCGCTCTCTTTCATTCATAAACCAATTACCTTTACGTTTTTCATTCTAATATTTGTAGAGTATGCTAGCTAGCACTGTTGTGTTTCGATCTGTACTAAAGAATCCCTCGAAAGTTTAATAACGGCGCTGTAATGAATGAAAGAGAGCGAGCCCGGAGAGAATCTCTCAATTGTAGATTCGCCCTAATGAAAAAAAATCCTAGAAATGTTTCTATGGAAGTTTGAGACTCCTCCGCCATCTGGAAGGGGCGGAAGGGGGCTTTCCATACAAATGAAACACAAATTTCTGAATAACTCGAGAACAAATCAAGCAAATGGAACCAGATTTATATATACATGAAAATGAATTTCTGTCTGTCTGTCTGCCTGTCAGACCCTTATAGACTCGGAAATTTCTGAACCGACCAACGTGAAAGTTTATATGAAGGAGTTTTTGGGGCTGGGGAAGGTTCATATGATTGTTTGAGACCCCTCCTCTCTCAGGAAGGGGGGCTCTGATACATATGAGACACAAATTTCTTCATAACTCGAGAACTAATCATGCAAATCGAATCAAATTTAGCATGCATTTTGAAGGCAAGAATGTTTATATGGTGGTTCAATACCCCTCCCCTTTGTGAAAGAGCGGGGGGTTCAAACAAATGAAACTCAAATTTTTATTATAATCGACCGTGTGATGGTTCGAGAACTAATCAAGCAAATGGAACCAAATTTGGCATGTGGGGGGTTTTGAAGGCAATCATTGTATGGTGGTTTAAGAAACCACCCCCTCTGGAAGGGAGGGCTCCCAAACAAATGAAACACAAATTTCTACCAAAAATGAGAATTATCCAGGATACTTAAACAAGAACACGTGAATTTCTCGGGTGAGAAGCATGTTTTGACAGAAGTTTGAGCCCCTGCTGATTCAAGAAACAAAAAAACTCATTCCGAAAAAAAACCATAAAGTGCCAGTTACATTAAATTTTCCTTCATTTAGTTGCAAGCGTAGCAGCGCACGCACCGGGTTCAGCTAGTTTTTGTAATAATATTTCAGCTGCTTAAAAAAGTCATCCTCGGCAGATCGATTTCTGGATAAGCACTTAGAGTTTGTTCCTAGATGTGACATCTTTGGATCTGACCATGCCAATGATAGCCGCATCATATCCAGAAGGTTATCTTCAGGTGAAGTTTTCCGTGCAAGATACCCAAGTAGCACACTAGGGTCAAAATTAGTTATAGTAACTTGATTATGACTTAGCAAGTCATATTTATGTTATCTCAACCGAATGACAACAAGTGTGCTACTAGGGTATGGTTACGGATATGGTTTTTTGTGATGTTTCCCGCATCACAGAAATAGATGAAGTTGGACATAAGTTGGCCGATCATACGGAGATTACTTCCAATGAAATAGTTAATTGCACTCTCTATATGTCTGCTGGAGTTGACTCTGCTACGGGGTTTGCCCATTATAATCAACCGAACATTTTACGTAAAGACGATTTAATGTTTTTCCCATGCTTGCTGTAGAGTGGTTGATTCGGGTCTCAGCGCAAAAGCAAACCAACAGCCTATTGTTATATTATATTGTGACCCTATTGTTAAACAAAAAGCCCGGGAAATTGCAAACCAACTCGAAGATGCGTTTAAGGTGAGCATGAATCGATCGAAAATTGGAGGCAGCGGTAGCAGCAACACCGGCAGCATGGCATGACGTCTTTTAGCAGATCCGAAAAATTTCGCCGAAGTTCTTGGTATTTCGGAAGAACTCGTCAATAATGTGAGATTGATTAGCAGCTTAGCCGTTTTTTCAAAGCTGCTCGATGCTCAAAAGATCAAGCAGTTGTACGACGAAATGGAGGATCTCATCATGACAGAATTCAACTATGTGAAACGACTACCTCCATCTGTACACAAGTATAAACATCTACCAGATCTCATCAACAAACTGGTAGACCATCAGTATTAAGAAATAGCTGACCTGGCAGACGTTGTCCAGCTTATAACTAAACTACTTATAGGAAAATTGGAAAATGATAAATGCGTACATCTCCGTAAATAAGCGTGAAATTGTTTAAGTAGGGGGTTTAAATCGCCGATTTTTGGTACCCCGGTTTTGATGCAAAAAAATTTACCTGAACTAAACGTCCAATCACTTAGATAGGGAGTTTAAAATTGTCGATTTTCGGTACCGTGGGTTTGGTCCAAAAATGTTTACCAGAACCTAAATTATCCATCAGGAAATTTGGAGAATTAGCAATAAGCTCGGATCACAATCTTATGGTTTTCAGATGGCATTCGATCAAAAGCAGTCTTGAACATTTGAATCAATCCTTTGTGCTCATCTAGCATCGCTTGCAATTGTTGTACAATGTCCCGCTTCATGATGAAATAATGCTGCTGAGCGAATCTCCCATGAAATAAATCTGTTGAAATTTATGATCTTACTTATTTTTTAACTCTGTAAGAATTGTCCAAAAAAAAACATTATATACGAGGCGCCAAACGAAATCATTTGAAAACGACCATTATAACTCTGGCAGTTCTGCTGAAAATGTTTAGAACCACTTCCTGCTCCAGAAATCAAATAACGAAAAGGCTCTGGTGGTTCACTTGGAAACTTCAATGCATTACAATGAGAACAAACTACACTCATTGATCCAATAGCGACTGATTTATCCGCATTGTAATAAACCAAAGGTTCGTATTGAAATGCAGCAAGTTGTAGAATGTAGGCTTGCCTTCGTTGTCAATTAATTGATCTTCACTACAATTCTCGACCAACAATAAAAGAGGTACTATCAACATTTGTAAACAAACACTTCTGAACCTTTTTTTCTCGCAAACCATAGTCTACACACGCAAACCTATAGCATCATCGTGTAGGGAAAAGTTTTCTTCTACATGATTAAGGTATTGGTTTGAGGTTGCCTATGACTTGCAAGAAAAAGGGCTCAGAAATGTTTGTTTACAAATGTTGATAGGCCCTATTCTATTGTTAATCGAGAATTTACATCTCGCTTCGAGATGTCACCAATACAAACGCTCCAGTTTATTTGGGTATCTACACTAAGGTTACACAGGCATGAGTGCGATTTAAAAAAAAAACATTATCTACTCACGTGAATTCCTAAAACCACGTCAAATTCCGAAAACTCCATAGAAAATTGCGAAATAAGCGACTCCAGTGTATTTTCATTTTTCGCATAACTTTTGAAAATGTCCTTAGTAACAATGAGTGATTCTCTCCTCTCTTTTTTCTTTTTTTGTTAATTATGATGCTATTATTAAAGTTTCCAATGGTTTCTCCTTGCAAAACGAAACACGGCCTTGCTGCTAGCGTTTTAGGATATTCTCATGCAAAATGACAATTTAGTTTTTGCGATTTTTAAATCTAATGTATCTGTATCTTAGAATAAATCTAATGTTAAAATAACAATTTTTCAAACCACATAGCACATAAGTTATTTTTCATGTTTGAGGGGAAATCATTTTACTGGACCCTTTACTGAGGTCAACCCTGAACGAAACCCTCCTCATTCGATTTTCCGGACATTTTTACATAAGTACAGTGCAAGTGAGAGTAATATTACTAGCGCCGATCTTCAGAACCGCATGGTACATTAGTTTATTAAAGTATGAGGGAAGAATCGGGTTAAATTGGCAATATGGACCATTTCCTGGCATCCGATCAAAGTGAAATCTGTTCCATTCAGTTCTTCAGGTTTTGCTGCAAATTTACAGTGCATTTGGATTTGGGTCAACCCTAAATGAAACCAACACTATTCGATTTCTCCCATTTTTTCCCATAAGAAAAGCTATTTTTCAGGACTCCAACCCTGCGCCGTCTAAATTAATGGAATTTTGGTTCCATTTTTGCCCACTGTGCAATCCATTACAGGCTTGGCATAATGGCACAAAGCGAGATCCGGCCAGAACAGCGTGGGACGTACCGACAAAAAACTCGAGGCCGGGAATTTGTTTGGTGTCCGCCTTGATATATGTCTCGTCGTCCATGACGAGACAGCCACTCACGGTGCAGCTTCCGCGCACGCAATTTGGCCAGCGTGTTTTGCTTGTCAGTCCGGTTTGGCGCCTCCCTGACCTTAATAACACGTTACGTTAAATTTCACCGAAATCCGTAAAAATGGATTACCGAACGTTCAGCAGAATTCGGTAAAACTTTACAGGTTTGGGTGAAAAAATCTAAGTGTGTACACTTTATGCGACGCCACTGGTCCCCGTCTTATCTATTTTTCCTTACCAATGAGCATTTTTTTTTCGCATCTACACAATTGTATGCTATCTCTTTTTCTCTCACGGAAATGTTACTCAATTTTCGTTAAATAGTGGATCAACTCAATTTAAAGTGGCGCGGGAGTGTACACGATAACAGTTGTTGTACATTTGATACACCGCTAGTAGCTAGCAGTGTGTCATGACCACTCGCACGATGAAGGTGCTACCACTGACAGGAGCACTAATCGTATGTTTCATACGAGCCACATTTACTCAAAATGAAAATCTGTAAGATAATCATCTTGATTTTCCCATTTCTGATTGTTTAATCATTTTTCTTTCATTTTTCAGAATCGACCAATGCCATCGGAACATTACCAGTATCGATGAAAACACAGGTTTCCTGAAAAATGCTTCGCCGGACACACACATTATAAATCTTTGCAAAAATGATCTCCTAACTATCGATAGAAAATCGTTCCAGAAATTTGAAGATCTAGCAAGATTAACCCTGGATCATAACAGTCGTTTAAAATTTAATTCAGAGGGATCTGAATTTCTGGAGTCGAAGAGTTTGACAGATCTGCAGTGTTTCCAATGTGGCTTTGATAAAATATACAACAAATCGTTGAACGGAATACCGCGATTGGAACAAATCAACCTAAGCAACAATATAATTGAAGAAATTGAAGTCGCTGCATTCTATAGTGCAAAAAACAATTTAGAGAACATCGATTTGCGATCGAATCGGTTGAAATTGGTGCCAAGAGAAATGCTGACCCCGCTTGTGAAAATCAGGATTATCGAGTTAAGTTTCAATAGGGAACTCGCTCCAGAAGGCAGTGAACCTTTTCTTATCAGCACAGTATTGACAATTTTGCGGTGTGATGAATGCGGATTTGTAACGATTAGTGAGAACACATTTTCACAGCTGCTGGGTTTGAAGGAGCTGTCTCTGCGAAGGAACAAAATTTCCCAAATACATAGTATGGCATTTCCTCAGTTGACTTTAACGAAGCTAATGCTAGAAGGCAATGCACTAAAAAGCATTGACAAGAGTATATTGAACGCGGTGAACCTGACAATTTGCTTCGCCAACAACACTATTGAGCTGGAATGCTTCCTCAAGGATCTATCCTATCAGCAAAGTGTGTCATGTTCCAATGTTTTGCGTGAGGATGTTGAATACTTGGCACCAACGACAACAGAAATCTATTGGACCAATACTATAGATATTACAAACAGTACCATCGATGCAACCATCAGAACCGCGGACATCAGAATGCCGGTAAAGACAACCGATCATCCGAACAGTTTGGGAAAAACTGAAACGGTCACTACTTCAAACCCCTCTACACCATCCGAGGAAGTCATAGGGTACTTATATGCTAACATTCATGGCTACCTGAAATTGATTTACCAAATTCAGATTGTTACCTTTTTGCTGCTGGCTGGGTTTTTGCTTCAGTTGAAAAGGTACGACACCAATCTGGTTTTCGATAATCATTTCGCTGTTCACTATACATCGGCGACCGAAGCTCTAATTATGAAGCGTCAGTGATATCAGCTGATTACAGCCCATGGAAAGATATTAGTAGTTTTATATGGTATAATAGTAAACATATTTATTTTTGAGTTTAAAAATAAACACATTTCTGAGAAGATCTGCATATGTTGTGAACAACTTTACAAAAAGGTAATTGAATTACATTTTGTTAGAAACATTCTTAATAATGCAACTATGGTCCATCTCACTATCTTTTTTTTAAACCCGGTAATAAGTTTTCCTCTGTATTATGGTACCCTTCATCACTACCATGTTCTAGATCCGTAACCACAGAATAAATTAGATCATAAATCTTGCTTCGATAGCTACCATTGCAACGCCTGAACCCTCTCCACAGAAAAATATATTTTCCCCGTACAATTCACCACACTACTATAACTCACCTCACTATTTCCTGAACTCATGTTCCGCATCGCCTATGGTATGTGTTCTGGCAGCACTGGCCGTACGCATACACACGCTCAAAACACCCTCTCTTTCTTTCATATTACTGTCCCTTTTTTTTCACACGGAAAAGTTACTCAATCTTCGTAAAAAGTGGATCTACTAAAGTTTTGAGTAGATCGACTTTTTAGGAAAATTGAGTTGCTTTTCCGTGTGAAAAACAGGGAGGGAAAAAAAGAGGGCGTTTTAAAAAAATTTAAAATAACACACCATTTTGGATTTCGATGAAATTTTGTCTCGAGATAGGTAATTATGTTCCCTACCAACCGTTTATATATCATTAGATGGGTACTTATAAGGAAACAAATTTTTTCCAACAAAAACTTTTTCATGTCCCATTGATTTTCTATTTCAGTGTATTTTGTTATCAAAAATTAAACCAGTCAAGGTCATAACCATCCCAGAATCCAATGAAACTCAATTTGTTAGGAGATTTTGTTCTATTTATTCAATCATTTGGATGAGTTTTGATGTTTGATCGCAATATGTATTGAATTTCACTTTTATTCATCCATTTATTTATAATGTCTCATGTATACATGTAATAATATTTGTCTTAGAGCTATTTTTAAACATGTTCTTTTCTTTTTTTATGTACATATCATGGTAAATATGTTTGGCTCATCTCCTGAATTAGAATACCTTTTTGCCTCTTCTTTGTCACCAGCAATAGCCAAAAAACTGTGAAATTTCTGAGTGCTTGGTATTGTTTTGGCGTTATTATATATTTCTTCGAGTTCTTCTGACATTTTAATGTACTGTTCAGTGGATAGACATTTATTTTGGTGATATTTTTATCTGTCTGTTCAACTGCCCAGTTATATAACTCTCGTCGGGTTGTTATGGTATTTCCATAATCTCGAGCAAGACTTGCTCTCTTTACCATTCGCTTGAGAGTGCCACCAATAGCATCACAGGGACCTTTTCCATGAGACGTTGCAAAAAAATGCCATTCTGCTCTTAAGGCATGTTTTGACTGGGATCAACATAAATTAGCAAAGTTCTTCTTATTTTTGTATTGTGGTGCTGCCTCATCAGACATACAATAAATTTTAGAAAAGTTCGTTAATTTTTTCATAAAATCTACAATTATTTACATTAATTGTTATGTTATATATTCTCCGTGCGAGGAGTAACGATTATGATGTAGAAGGAGATGTTCGCTCATCACCATGAGGCACCAAGAGTGAACAACAATGTTTTTGGCTAGAATGAAAGATATGAAGAGAAAGTTTTGATAGTTCCGCTAGTGTGCGGCAGGCTTGGAAATATAGCAGATGTTTTAGGAAAATTGAGCAAAAAGGGCATGTGTACAGAGGTACTCGAACCAACGACATTTTTGCCTAACATCCCACTGCGGGGTAGGTTGGAGCACGGACTAAGTCCGCCACTTCAACAGGCAAAAATGTCCGGTTGGAAGACGCTCATGTACCACTGTGGCTTGTATAGTTATTCTTGCGATCTATTGTGTGCACTCTGTTTACTGCATTCGATCATGCCCCTACCCCGCATGGGGATGCTTGGTAAAAGTTTGTGTTCCTGTTTCAAAATACTACCTCACAATGCCCTCCGCTCAATTTCAAACTATTTCTATTCAATTTTCACCGCCTGCCGTGAGCTAACGGAACTATCAATACTTTCTCTTCACAACTTTGTTCTAGAAAAAATTGCTGTCTACTCCTAGTGCCTCATGGTGAAGAGAAATTATTTCCTTCTCAAAACAACATCATCACAGATCGTTAACCCGTGTATGGGAGAATACAAGGACAAGGTTGCGGGTTATCGCAAGCATCCTTCATTCACTACGTTTGCTCTTCGCCACAGAGTCGAAGCAGCAGTGAACATACATTCAAACCATTGTGCCGCAAAGGGAGTAACATCGGTTATTTTTTCGTCTCTTCCATCTTCTTCGCCATTCGCTGTGTTACCACTTGACATATTCAAGCTTAGGGCACTCACTCTCGATATTCTTTTTGCACGATTCACAGGAGCATTCTTCGGATGCGATGCAGTTCGGTAGCGATCACCTAATAATATTTTCTTCATGAAGAATAGGCTGCTGCTCATTCTTCATGAAGAATATTTTGTTGATTGGTTGGAAGAATGCTTAGGTAGCTTAGCTGGAAGGATGGTGACATCGAAGATTTTTTGTGCCCATCTGCATATGGGGTGGCTATGTGGCATTACAGATATCAAATAATCATATTTTTATTGTAAATATAAGGTACATGTACCAGTTCTTGCCGTCCATTCCTATTATGGTGTGTTCTCATATAGTCTATGGGAAAACCATCTGGTAATCTGGTTATTTAGCCATTACTGGTACATCTACTACACAGTGGAGTGGATTATTACGGGTTTTTCACAGCTTTTTTGGGCGGATGTACCTAAAAATCGCTTTTTACGCGGTACGTTTCAAATCGATTTCGATTTCTAACGAATCGCAAAATAACACAACTTTGAACAGCATGTGGTAGAGGAATGTTTGTTCTATCAGATAGTGTTGTTGGATTGCGTGGTAGTCTTGTGGTTTGTGCGTGATCAACGATTATAGCCATTGTTTACAGGAACAGAAGGAACATAAAGTACTCGAGAAGAAATCAATTTCAATACCATGGTTTGGTCGGTTTTTCGGGTTTATGTGGTTTTTACGCCGTTCGCAGGAGTCACGGATAAAGCAACCCAGTGAATTATATGTATGTGCAGCAATCCCATAAATTTTTTTACTGAATCTCATAATTTTTCAACAGTTGGGAAGCTTGATGTCGATCAAAAAATAATAACCAGGTATTATTTTTTATAATGGTATTAGAGTGATCATTTTCGTGGTAGGGTGGCCTGACAACTTTTTTTCAAATAACTTTAAAAATGATTACGCTGGAACTAGTGTACCAATTATTGAATATCTTAAGGGAAGCTATTCTGATCTAGTTTTTAGGAAAAATGTTAACATAATCATTAACAGCAGAAGTCTGCTAATTAGGGATTTTCTAGTTGGAGCGCTTCTTAGTCGGTGGTCCGGTAATATAGTTGCGACCCAATTAAAAAGCAGGCATGCTTCAAAACATGCTTCAAAAGGCAGCGATGTAGCGTCCGTTATTTAAAAAAAAATCAGGTTCTGGATTTTTCCATACGAATAGATTACCATGCGCACAGTGATCTAAAAAACCTTTCTTCACGGCGAAATTAATAACTCCTAGGGGTTACGTTTCCGAATAATAATGTCTTCTAGAAAGTTGTGTTTAAACAAATTATCCATCTTGTGGTGATAATTTTGTAGTTTCAAACTTTACCGCTAAGGGGGCGCTGTTGCAAACTTTTGAACGAAACACAATAGAAGGGTAGCGTCTAAGACAAGTTTGTAGGTACTATAATTTCAAGCAACTTTGTACAAGACACCATTTTTCTAGCTTTTTATTAGACTATTTTTATGCTATTTTTCTGCTTTTAATTAGGGTGCCTCAAAAAATTAAGTTTTTTATAATTACTTTTTGTTTCCCATTTTGAGAAAAAGTGAGCCTCAAACAAAATATAGAAAACGTTATAGCGCACATCATTGTTTTGCAATTCTTTTTAATTCAACTTATCATTTAAAAGTGACGGGTAATTTTAACAAAACACATGCGTTTTTACTTTTCGACCTTATGATTATTTAGGCGAGAATTTGCCAAAAAATCATCAAATTTTTGTTTTAAT
This sequence comes from Aedes japonicus, assembly GCA_034211315.2. Classification (NCBI taxonomy): domain Eukaryota; kingdom Metazoa; phylum Arthropoda; class Insecta; order Diptera; family Culicidae; genus Aedes; species Aedes japonicus. The sequence goes on from JASCZW010000739.1 coordinate 53,391, forward strand.
GGGTTTCACATGACTTTTCACATGAGCGGGGACTGCTTAAAATCGGACATATTTTTCGTTAAAATTTCCCCTAACTTTTGAACAATAAGATATACCCAAATACTTAGTTCAGCAAAAACATGCATCATATTTTTCTCTACACTTAATCAGAAGTTATTTTTTCCTAACAATCGAAACTAAAAAGTTAGAATGAATAAACTGATATTTAGGGGCACTCTAATTGACACCAGAAAAATAGCTTCACTGGTTTTTAATAAGTTATAAAAAACGGTTCAAAATTTTAGCAATTTGTGATTATGTTTGTATTTTTCTTCAAAGTCATAGTTAAAAACTTCCATTTGGTCAATAAATGGAGCTGCTATTCTGTAGTTTCAAGGACACAAATAACTTCCAACAATAAATACATATTTTTGTATTACCTTAACATGCACAGACATGGAAAAACAATGGTCTAATATTTTTCGTGATGCCTAATAACACACGACAAGAGAAGCATCTCCTTAAAAAGCTAAATTTTATTAACAGCTAAATTATTTAATGAGACATAAAGAAAAACCTTTTTCATCGCTACATATTACCACGAAACATGGGGATTAAACATTGAGGAAAGTTCGAGTTTAAACAACAAATGAGGAAATTTCAAGGCATCAACGTGAAGTTTACAATGTTCGTTGCACGTTTCCCAAATATGTTGATGTTATTTTCTCATCCTGAAGATAAATTCAAGGAGATTTGATATGTTATCGACAGATACTGTTTCGTAGGTTTTCAAAGAGATTCATGGGGCTCATTTTACTCTACTAAAACCCATAATGCGGCAGCATAAATTACTTTAAAATTCAAAAAGAAGTGCAATGGTGATAAGATCGAGAGTCCACTGGGTGGAGAAATTCAGGTTTTTCTTTTTATTTAGTGAGTTTAGAGTAGATTTTAATTTTTCTGTAATATTTATCTGTAGTATAACAAATCTTATTTCAGTTCAGTCTCAAATCAGCATAAAAACGAGTAGATTAAGAGAGAAATGAAACAAGGTAACGATAATAAAAATCTTCAAAACCAAGTAGACTTTATTTAACTCTGCACCCAATACATCAACCACCTTCGGCAACAGGGATTCATTTGCTTTCAGCAACATAAGAGCCTTATTAGTGTTGCTACTACTTGGCTGTCCATCCCAACTATCACTACGAAAACTACGGTTATCTTATCCCCAACCCAATCGCCCAGCCACATCGGGATATAACAAAATGAAATCCATTTGAAAATTGGCGGCCACAAACGTATTCGGCTCAAAATCACACCTTCTATTATTTTTTCTGCCAGCCAGCGGTATTTAATCGCACCACTAGCTTCCGTTGCTTCCTAAATCAGACCACTAAGCTGCTGTTTCAAACATTACCGGTCTTCATTGTGACGAACAACTTTCCTGGTTCGCGTCGAAGAATAAACTAAACGCGTTGGATCTTCATTCTTCATTCTTCATGAAGATCAACGCATGTGAAGAAGAGTCCGAAGGCCGAAGAACACTCAGGTCAATCAAACCACTCTGCTATTCACGATGTGAGTGAGTCAGAGCCGAAGAGCATGAAGAACGAAGCTTCCCGTTTTGCTTTGCCACTCATATTCTTCTCAGCCGGGCTACTCGCCGCAGTATACTTTTACGTTGGTATGCTCTTCATTAGTGAGGAATGGTTGTATATCGATGCTTAGAAGATCTTCGCACACGATGAGTGAATAAGGGGAAAACGATGCGAATATCAGCAAGCCTGTACAAGGAAAGACTATATTCAACCTATTCAACTATTCAACCACTGCTGAAACATAACATCTTCTTTGTCATTTGATTCTAATACCAATGTAAATTCCTCTTTAATGTGTTAAAAACCATCCTATATTTTCATATACATAACGTGAGTTATGTGGGCTTAGACTTACAACTGTGTATGCATGTAAGCCACCATCCCTTCTACGACCTTGTCATGTATGCAGCTCCACTTAATAGAAATATCAAATTGAGTTACCGGGTTGCATTCACAGTAACGCTGTATGAAGAGCCCAAAACCGGTGGGGTGGACTCGTAAGCAGACAGAGACACTTACGCGAAACCCGCGGAAAATTGAGAATCTTCTTCCAACGATACGATCGAACAAATCGAATAACACAATTTGCAATACTTATTAAGCTTTCTGCGGGATGGCTTGTTAAGAAGGGCGCGTCACTCTCGCTGAAACTGTTGAAGTAAAACTCACAGCATCACAATTGCGAATTTCTTGTATATGTATATGATTCGGGGTTTTTTGTACATTGTTATCGTGTAGATGCGTAAAAAGAAATTCTCATTGATAAGGAATAATAGATAAGACGAAGCTGATGGCTGGGGAGAATCACCCGGGTGCATATTCTAGCTCTCTTTGGTGAACCTCACTCAGTCTCTACGGAGATGTTAAGAGAATTAACAGTTCGCTGCCTGCGCGTCACACACTCAGGGTTGCCACATGCACAGATTTATCTAGATTGACACAGATTTTTTTCATTTTTTACATAAAGATATCTGTATGTAAAGATACAAGGTTTTTGAGAAAACCCAAGATTTTTAAGATTTTTGTCAATTGCTTGACCGCTCAAAAACCTTAAATTCAGTACAGTTTAGGATCCAGCTAAAACAATTGACACTGACACTTCCGTGACAGATTGCAATCTGAAATTCAGCTTCTATGTGTGCCCCCAAATTATGTCTCTATAAAATTTTTGAGATAATGTTTGATGAAAATTTTATAGAATTTCTCAAAGATTCTCAGACATTCCTGTAGACATTTCTTCTGGCGTTTGTATAGGTATTCTTCAGACGGTTGTAAGTATTCTTCCAGGGATTTTTTCAGGAGTTTCTTCTGGCATAGTATCGGCAGTTTTTTGAAACTTTCTTGTGATGAAATATTTGATCATAATACTAAGTTTTGTGATTTTAAAGGAATCCCTTGAGGACACATGAAAGAACTTTACGGTTATTCTTGAAGTAATTCTTGGTTGAAATTCTTATTTGTTGGAGTAATCTTAGAAGTATTGTGTGCATGAATTCCATTATTTCATGAATATAGTTCTTATCTTTAAATATTCCTGAATGGGTTTTTTGTATAATTATTTTTCAAATTTTGTCTAGGATGTCTGCAAGGATTATTACATATAGTTCTCCAGACATTACTTCAATTTTTTTTTTCAGGTATTCCGTTGGAGAATTGTTTGTTCAGTTCTACAAGAGATTGCTCTACAAATTTCGCAGAATTTTTTTCGGTGATTTCTACAAAAATACTGTTCTACTAATTTAGAAGTATTTTTATGCATTTATGCAGAGGAATTTTGGGAAGTTAGTATAATGTTCTTGATTTTTATTTTTGCTATTAGAAGCATAGTTATTTCAAACGTATTTTTTTGTTAGCTTTAATATAATCTTGCAGTGCGCAAACCTATACATATTTTGCACATTTTATAAACAGTTCCAGATCGATTACAAAGAAAAATGTTTGCGGGCTATGGATAAGATTGAACTTAGTGGATAATGATGGGATCTAACTAATCCGTCAAGAAGCTGCTGAATCGTGACTGTCCTCATTTGATAATTATCAAATGTGCTTGCAACTTTTTGGCTGTTTGTGCAAGCTACGCATGCAAAAATCTGCAAGTGAACCTGAAACAAATGATGCGATATATCTGCAGTTACTTGTCCTGCAGCCCTAAATGACCCAAGAAATTCCAGATAACACAGTTTTGCATCCATCTGTCACCTGATGACTATCGTTGGAGTCAGTTTTAAAATGGAATATGGAACGGTTTTTGGAGCTCGTGTTGGTTTTCGCGTTCTTATCCAACTGTGACAACGGTTTGATTATTGTCATCATAATGAGCAGAAGTATTGCCTCTTATCAACAAAGTGAATCGTATACTCTTGTCAAATGCTACGTAATTCCTGAACATGCAATCCTGCAATCGCTGAAGTTTCGCTGATGGTGCTCCTTGCCAATTTTTGTGAGGATGATTGCCTAAAACACCTGACGGATTTGGGAGTTTCAGATTTCGAGAAACATCTTCGTAAAAAGTTGAAATTATACATCGGTGTAGCTGCAGGAGAAATGCTTAGAACTGGAACTCTCGATGATATAAGGATGGAGGCTTTTTACTCGATCTGCTGTGCTTTCTATACCGAGTTGATTAAACAGATCACTAAGCGCTTTGATCTGACCGATCCAGTTCTGACTACTGCCCCGAGCTGCACCCTTTGAAGGAGCTCAACTCGATTATTGAACAACATCCAAAATTCTTTGAACGCGGTGAGGAACAGGTCTTTGAAAATGATTTCCGTGATCTGAAGACGGTAACAACGAGGTGGAAGAATCAGAAGACTTCGAAACTTGTCGAAGGAAACGTCTGTATTTTAAACGAGCAGATGAGAAGGCTTTTCACTAGCTGAGAAAGTTCATTGCGAACTTTTGATTAATTCCGCATTCTTATGAAAAAGTGGAGCGAGATTTCTCGTAATAAAATACTGAATAAGTCCAAGATCCGGAACCGCCTGAATATGGACATCATGGATGCCAAAGGAGAAAAGGAGGAATTGACCATTTAATATAAAAATCACAACTAAGTTCTAAATTCAACAAATTTATGTACACGCATCATAACAATGAATGATTGTTTAATCCATTCCGATGATGTTCACTTATCTTGGAACTTTTAGTAACCAAAAAACAAACACCACAAGATTCATTATCATGTGATTACTGGCCTGTCAGAAGGGATTAAGTGAATGAATCCCTCGTATGCTGATCTGTTTTCCTTTCAGAGCACAACATGTGAAGTAAAGATTTTTACCAAGATTTTTGCAGCTAAACACAGATAAAAAAGATTTTTCGGCAAAAAATTAAAGATGGGAACGAAAAATAATGTGGCAACCCTGCACTCACCGCACTGCAGTGTGAACGACGAAAGCATGAAAGAGCGAAAAGGACTGCACCGCCCTGACGTA
>JASCZW010000740.1:0-151499 GCA_034211315.2 Aedes japonicus
TTAGAGACATATTTGTTCGCCCGGTGGGCAGTTGGTTCAAATCGTGTACCTAGTTTTGTTTTTTCTTCTCCGAAGTAGATACGAAGGTTGGGCACAGGAATGATCCTCATCGCTCGGGGGGTGGTGGTGCTGAAGTTGAACCTTATCACCTTCAGAATGGCCGATCGTTAGATAAGACCCATCGGTTAAACGGCACCACTCTTCGCACTTTTCCGTGCATTCCTGTAAATAAAAAGTTTTCCAGCCGAGAGGGAAAAGGTTTTGGTTTCTACTGTAAGTAAGGTTTCCGCTTTCTGCCTTCGTTTCTTTGGACCGGGAGTCCGATTCTACCTTGGCTCCGGTCTCGTTTCAACGTTTTCGGCCGAAAGTTGCTTCGAAAAGCTTTGAACTTTTGAAATTCGAGTTCACCAAAGGGAAACACTTTGGATTCCGTCGCTGAAAAGTTGTTCATTTAGTCAATTATTGACCCTGCACCAACGGTGGCGTGAGAACTTCTCAAGTGGCACATCTTGCGCGCCCTCTGGGTGAAGGTTTTGGTTTCATGTAGACAAAGCAACTTAGCAGCCAGTGGTGTGAAGGTGAATGTTAAATTTTCACACGGTTGTTGCGTGTAACAAGCTAATGGCATTCAACCTAAATTTTCGGTACTCATCATGGGGATTTCCCAAGTCGTGCAAGTTACGGATCTCGTAATGATGGTGTCGTTCAAGTGGTGATAGTTGGATGTGATAATGACCACTCGGGCATATCGTCTGCTGTGAGAGAGTTTGCTTTTATAGCTGTTGGATAGGATGTAATAAAACAGCTATCAAATATTAACATTTTATCAAACGAAGCATATCCAACGATTTAAATCTTATTTCGACGATTTCAAAGTGAAACAGGCAAGGAAGGCACAAGCACTTACACAAAACCCACAGAAAAGATAGAGAGTCTCCTTCCAACGCAACGCTCTTATTACAGGAAATGAACAGTAAGCAATACACATTAGAATTTCCGTCTGGTGGTTTGTTGAAAATAGTGTTAGCAAACTCACTGTAGACTGTCGGAAGATAATTAGGCCTTCGTTGATCTTGATCTGATGATTTCCATCAAGAAGGGCTTAACTGTCATCCATGACTTGGACCAGATAACCACAAATCCCTTATTCAGCCTTAACTTCGTCTGGCGCCTTGTATTCCCCCCTCACTTTTGTTATTCATTATATGCATGTAATTTACGTAACAGAATAAGATATTTCTGACATCTACTGGATTAATACTGCATAATAAAAATAAGATATGAATTAATATCTTAATAGTCCTGGAAAAGTTGAAAATCAGAGTCTCAGTCCAATCATCAGTCCAATCAACGAAGATAATTAAAATGAAAAGATATTCAATTTGTTGTTTTTGTTTAATTTGAAATCAAAATACTATTCTATAAGCAAAGAAAGCAGTTTGAGTGGTTAAAGAGCCTGGCGTGGTGATTCCTGATATAAATGAATTATCTCATCGTAATTCCACTGAACACAACACTGCCTATAGAGTATTTCCAGTCAGAATAGCAAACCGGTTGAACCCTACTCTTTCCGATCTGTATAAAATTTTGTCCATAATTTTGTCCTACACACAATTACGTTATCCATAAAAAATGCAAAATTATCCTGGATTAATTTTCTATAAGGGCGTATTTAAAATGTGATTTTTTTTAATAGTTTTTCGCAAGCGACTCGTCTGATCAAAATGTCTCTAAAACAGTTGTAGGTAATTGATTGTTCTGCAAGAAAAAAAAAACACTGAAACTATAAAATTCGTAAATTCATGCTTTAAAATCATAAAACGTTGATTTTCTCGAAGGGCCCCCCTTTGATCCTCCTAGTTTTATTTTTTCAACCACTTGAATTTTTTCTCCCTAAAGCTGGTGAAGAGTTTTAAATGGTGACTTCTTTAACTTTTTTCTATTTTTTTTGTTTTTTATACTAATATTTTTTTTTGAAAATGTTGAAAGTGATATTTTTTTACTAAAATACTAAAAATACTAAAAAGTTTATTTTGCACGGGGGATGCGTTCCTCTTTTAGTATGGAACCTTGCAAAAAGAAGACTAAATAGAGTTTATAAATTTACATGCTTAAACATATTATATTGCTTCGATTTTGTTTGTGTTCGTTACCTTTCCATGCAATGGTCAAAATATAGTTTTGAAAATTTTGAGTATTTACACCAAAAATTGTGAATTTTTTGAAAAACTGCCATATGATAACGTTTGGCCCAAAACGTAAAATGTGATTTGAATTAGGTCGATAAGTTGTCCCGTTCAAAACCGAGCAAAAACTAACCTTAGTGTTTTTCAAAAATATATTTTATGCATTATTTTTAATTTATAAGAATATCAACACATTTTTCGTCAGCTTAGCCATTCTCACGTTAATGCGAATTTCAATAACCGAAATTTATGTTTTTGCAATTTTTTGGCCCTTTCTGATTGTTTGTCGTGATGTCCATAACAAAACGTATTTTTCATAATAGATTGTGAAAAAATAACAAGCATGTTTTTCTCAGACACGGTGGCAGTCAGACATACCCGTTAATTTTTGGCACGATTGATAGTTTTACTTAGGGAGAAAAGATGCAGTATTTCAAAAGCTTGAAAGGCTATTGAAGATAAACTAAATTGATGAGATGAAGATTCTCCCGATACCAATTTGTTGACTATGAACCTATCTTCATTTCAAATGTATGGCAAACTCCATTGTATTGAAATGTACCTATAAGAAGTTTGTTTCCGACACGGGTGTAAATACAAATTAACCTGACTGCTGTCTTCTCAACAAAATCCCGATATAGAGTATGTGTCCCTTGACTCAGCCTAATACGTATCGTTATTTTTTTTCATTATAACACATACATTATTTGAGTAAACGGTATACAAATTGCTATGCACTTGCTTAGATAAGTTTAAAAAGACATTTGGTAGTATGTTTCACAAAAAGTTCCACAACTCATTTTATAACGTCAGGAACTTTCGATGGATATGGATGTATTGTCAGTCTATAAGCACCAAATTGGGCCTTTTCGTGTTTGCAACTTTGTCCCATTCTTCTTTCTGATATTCTGATTTAAGGCTTTTCCAGCTGTACTTGCTCTACACAATACAAAAGTTTACAATACAAACTAAAATCAAACTGCTTTGAAGCACTTAAGCGATTTTCCTATATGATATCCATTCGTCCATTCGACAATGAAAACATTACAATTTTCTCTACACAGATTTTGTTCTTTTGGTTTGTGTTTAGATGAGTAATTTGAAAAGTAAACAATCGCAAACTCAAATAATTTCTTAACAATTTCACCAATAACGATATTTTCAAAACGCTATTTTTACGACAGGCCATAGAACATGGAAATAAATATGTTCCTATCATTGGGTCTACGATTTTCAAGTAAAATCATTGTTATTTTAACATTGTAAAAAAATAGTCTATAACGAGTGGCTATTATCTGTACATCTAGGCTGCATTACTTGGTTAATCTGTTGAATTTAGCCAAATTTAGATCCTTAAAAGCTCGTGGAGATAATTTGTTCAGCTTAACCAGTGAAATCATGGTGTCCAAACAGTTAAGGATATCTTAAATTACGTGAAAGTAAACATATATAAATTGTCTAGTAATTACTCAACTTTGTCGCTATTAATTGATCCTGATAGCAACATCATTTTGTTAATTATCGCTGAATTAATGACATGTTTGGTACACAGACCGAATAAAGGAACAAGGCTAACGTTAAATCCGGTTACCATATTAACCGTTTTTGCAAAAAAAAAAGAAATTTGAGTTTAATCATTTACTTCAGATAGCATCAGTTTGTATCACTTCCGTTGCATCTAAACAGAAACGGGTAAGGCTGACATGCTTTTAAGTGCTCTTTAATAAAAATAAACACGTAGAGTCTGCTTTTGGTAAAATTTAGTTTGAAAATACGTGATATTACAAAATTCAAAAATGAATATAAATTCAAAACAAAATTAAAAAATTAACGAAGTGACTGTCTCAAACTCTTCACCAGGTTTTTGGGGTATAACCTCAAACTTTTTCAATTTTATTTTTGTAAAATTCGAAGGGGAATTCCTTTGAGAAAATCAATGTTTTTTTTTTAGCACGAATTTCATTTATTTTTAGTTTCAGTGTATTTTTTTTTCTTGAAGAACATTTAATGGCCTACAGCTTTTTCTCAGACAACATTTTGATCAGAATATTCATTTACATGCTATGATCTCTTGAAGAAATAAAATTAATAATTTACATATGCCTTTATAGAACACTAGCTGAACCCGGTGCGCGCCTTGCTACGCATGCAACAAAATGAATGAAAATTTAATAGAATCTGCTCATTTATGTTGTTTTTGTGAATGCATCTGGTTAAATTATTTTCGTTTAATAATGTAATTTCTGAAAAAAAAAAAACAAAGATTTATGTTTTTAATTAAACTTTTGGATCGGTAGTTTCTATAGGTCTTTCTTTCTGCGTAGAAGCATTTCATTGACAAAAAAATGTATCATCAAACGAAGCCGTATCCTGTCAGTTTGAATGTAATTTTCCCTTGCATAACCTTTGATCAACTTCTTGTGCATAATGTAGCACTGAGAGTAACTCAAGCATCCCCCATTCTTGGCTAAGCAGGGGTCAAACTTCTATCAGTACATGCTTCTTACCCTAGAAATACACATTTTGAGTTGCATGGATAATTCTCATGTTTGTTTCCAATTTCTGTTCGAGAGTTTGTTTGAGAGGCCACCCCCCCCCCCTCCCACCAGAGAGATGAGGTCTCAAACCACCTTAGAAAAAAATCTTGTCTAAAACTCCCCACATGCCAAAGTTGGTTCCATTTGCTTGATTAGTTTTCGAGTGATGTGGCAATTTGTGTTTCATTGGTGTGGGAGCACCCCCTTCCAGATGAGGGAGGAGTCTCGAATCATCATAAGGACCTTCACCGACTCCAAAAATTCCAGCATAAAAAATCCGGACATACTGCATACAAATTTTCCGGCCATACTGCATACAAATTTGCATAGCAGTAGGCATAGTTCTCATGTTTGTTTGAAATTTGTGTTTCATTTGTATGAGGACCCCCGCTTTTCAGAGAGAGAGAGGAGGGGCTTCAAACTACAATAAAAACATTTCTTGCCTTCAAAAACTCGCCTATACCAAATTTGGTTCCATTTGCATGATTAGTTCTCGAGTTATGCAGGAATTTGTTTTTCATTTGCATGGGAGCCCCCTTTTCTATAGGCGGGAGGGGTCTCGAACTATCATAGGATACTTTTCCAAACCATAAACCCCTGCATACAAATTTCCATGGCAGTAGGGATAGTTCTCATGTTTGGTTAAAATTTGTGTTTCATTTGTATGGGAGCCCCGCTTTCCAGAGGGTGGCGGGGTCTCAAGAAACCATAGAAACATATCTTGTCTCCAAAAACTCCCACATGCTAAATTTGGTTTCCTTTGCTTGATTAGTTCTCGAGTTATGCAGAAATGTGTGTTTCATGTGTATGGGAGCCCCCCCCCCCTTCCAGGTATGGGAGGGGTTCCAGACTACCATAAGAACCTTCTACGAACCCAAAAACCCCTCCATGCAAAATTTCACGCCGATCGGTTCAGTAGTTTTCGATTCTATAAGGTTCAGACAGACAGAAATTCATTGTTATACATATGAAAAAATAAATGAAGGGAACTTTAATATAACTGGCATCTTAATGGTTTTTTTTTACCTTCAAAACCCCCCACATGCCAAATTTGATTCGATTTGCTTGTTTTGTTCTCGATTTATGAAGTAATTTGTGTCTCATTTGTATGAGAGCCTCCCTTTCTGAGAGAGTAGGGGTCTCAAACAATCATAAGAACCTTCTCCAGCCCCAAAAACTCCTTCATATAAATTTTCACGTTGGTCGGTTCAGAACTTTCCGAGTCTATAAGGGTCTGACAAACAAACAGACAGACAGAAATTCATTTTTATGCATATAGAAATCTAGCCTCCAAAAACCTCCATATGCTAAAAGTGGTTTGATTTACTTGATTAGTTCTCCAGTTATGCAGAAATTTGCTTTTTATTTGTATGGGAGCCCCCCCCCCCTTTCAAAATGGGGAGGGGTATTGAACTTCCATAGAAATATGTCTTGCCTCCAAAAACCTCAACATGCCAAATTTGGTTTCATTTGCTTCATTGGCTCTCGGGTTATGCTAAAAATTATGTTTCATTTTTATGGAAGTCTCTCCTTTCAGAAGGCGGAGGGGTCTCAAACCACCTTAGAAACATTTGTTTCCTTCAAAAACCTCCATTTGCCAAATTTGGTTCCATTTGCTTGATTTGTTCTTGAGTTATGCAAAAATTCGTGTTTCATATATATTAGAGACCCCTCTTACACTGAGCGGAGGAGTCTCAAACCACAATAGAAACATTTCTTGCCTTCGAAAAACTCCACACTCCAAGTTTGGTTCCATTAACTTGATCAGTTCTCGAGTTATGCAGAAATTTGTGCTTCATTTGTATGGGAGCCCCCCATTCCAGAGAAGGGAGGGGTCTCAAACCATCATAAGAACCTTCCTCGGCCCCAAAACCTTTTCCATACAAAATTTCACGCTGATCGGTTTAGTAGTTTTCGAGCCTATTAGGTTCAGACAGACATACAGACAGACCGACAGAAATCCATTTTTATATATATAGATTAGTCTAGGAAATTTAAGGTTTTTTTTTATGAAAAATGTTATCTTAGGTTGAAACTTACATATGGATAAAATTTCATTGCATCCAAAAATGCTCCATAATCAAATACCAGTCTTTTATGAAATAGTAGTTGAAGTTCAGAAATAGAATTTTCAAACTGTTTCAGTGTTAAGTTGAAATGCAGGAAAACAATTTGAACATTGTAAGCATTAAATTGTCATGCTGCTCCATAATCCTTTACGCAAAAGTAATTTGGAATTGAGATCATCCTATCAAAGCGTGCTGAAATTATTAGTTCAACAATAATTGAATATTGACTCTGCTTGTGCATGATCTTCAGCCAGTTTGCTATTGTCAAATTGAAAACATTGCTCAGGCTACGCCAACCAGCGTCTCCATACTGAAATGCTGAAAAATCAATTAAGCATTTATTACTTGTCAAGTTGCTTGAAAGGTAGCAGTCATGGATTTCCTACTTTTCATCTTGGACGACCTGAATACAGAAAAGCCAATCCATGTCATACATGAACCTCCTCCACAGTTCCGGGTCGAAAAATACTGTTCATTCTTTCTCAAATCGCGCCAGTTTCTGTTAAAACCATTTTTTTGGCGACTGAAGATCGTCTGCGCAAAAATAAAATACAATAAGGATAACTGTTCAAAGCACGCAATATACCCAATTTTAATTGCACAGCATCAGGGGTCTAGTTCATAACTTACCGTATCCCACTGTCGTTTTCAGAAGTCGGGCTTCTTGCTTTTTAGCCCGTTTAATGAAAGACTTTCGATTAAAACCTGACAAACAGTCTACCGGGAAACATTCAAATTGAGTTCCTGCTTGATCTGCTTCAGCAGTTTTGAAAAATTCGAAGCGGTTCTAACAATCCTACGTTTGTATCATGGTGCGATCAAACGAGTTGGCGAGCTATTTCTCTAATGCCGACTTTTTCCCGACGGATTGCTCCAATTTTACCTTTTTCACAACTCAACACTCACGAAGAAAACAAGTAGTTCTAACTAAACTGGAAACCGAAAAACATGTTTATGAAGTGTTCATCGGTCATCACCACTTCCCTATACTGCGTTCACGAATACAAACATTATATAATAAAGTACACTCAATACAACAATTTATTCTTCATCATGTGAAGACAATATCGGGTGGTCCTAAGCTAACTGGACAGAGTGTAAACAGTGTGAGTGATAATTCCGGTTAGTGTTTCTTTTAAATAACATATTTAACTTTATGGATGGGTGAATCATAGACATGTCTTCCCATTTTTCTTTTAGAGTGTATTAAAATTTCAACACGGATCACAAGTTTGTTTTAAATTTTCATTTGTTTGGGACACGTGATAATCATGAACGTGAAAAGAGAGGTCGTGAACAGCCTGTTTTTGAATCATTTTAGACCGTGTTTTATTTTGAATAAATTTGAATCACTCGGAATAAATGATTGATTCTTCAGCCGCACCATCAAACGGTACAAGTAAACAGGTTCTTGGAAAATACCTCCCAGACTTGGCAATAAACGCACTGTCAGGTGTCTGAAAGTTGTTGGAACCTGGTCTTCTAAAATTCCTTTTAATCCTTTCAAAGGTTTTATTTTGACTTTATGAACTCATGAAATGCTGTTTTGAAATCTTTTCATGAACTTTGCATTGCATTAAACGGCAAATTGGCATTAAGGAAGTCACAGAATGACCAAATAGTTTATAGTACCATTGCTAGATAAATTGGCTTTTGAAGAATTCTTCAATGGCATTGAAATATAAGATCATTGATGTGGAAACATAAATCACCAAAATTAATGAAAATGACGTACATCGGAGACCAATTTCGACACTCTTTTAGATAACGGCAGGGTAATAAAATATCAATAAAAATGGAAAAAATAGCAATAAAAATGTGTGAAATTTCCACTAAATTATTGAACACTGTGCCAACAAAAAAATTACAATTCGCACTAGAAAAACTCAAAATAGCAATTAAAAATTGATAATTCACTTTCAATAATTCAAAAGTGACAGGTAAAACTTTCAAAAAAAGCAATGGAAATTAGTATAAACGCAATAATAAGCTGATAGTTTTCCGTCATAATAATAAGTTCTAGCGGTAATCATGTGACAAAAGTCTTCAAACACTTCAACTCTTTCCACAAAATCGCAATAAAAAATCAAAACATTAGAAAAAAAATTAAAAGATTTTTTTTGGTTTCAATTGGAAAGATTTGAAAAATTTGAAGACTTTTGTCACATGTTTACCGCTAGAACGTATTATTATGACGGAAAACTATCAGGCTATTATTGCGTTTATACTTATTTCCATTGCTTTTTTTTGGAAGTTTTACCGGTCACTTTTGAATTATTGCAAGTGAATAATCAATTTTTTATTGCTATTTTTAATTTTTCAAGTGCGAATTGTTATTTTTTCGTTGGCACCGTGTTTAATAAGTGGCAATTTTGTGAATTTTCAATGGTAAATGTTCATTTATTAGTGCCAGTATATATTTTAGTCTTTAGATAACATGATTGAATTCCATCAATTTTTAGGAAATTCATGATTAATTTGTCGGATATATTTGTCTAAATTTTATTTTCGTTGTTCTTAACTCACATAATATCCGAGGCGCATTAATTTTCAACTTGTATCGTTCCTTATAGGCTGCATAAAACTCAATTTGTTTTGAATATTTTGCTATAAAACAAAGTGTCCCGCAACACTAGCAGTTTTTTCTTAGATATTATTAACTGTAACGTGAATCAGAAGAGCGAAGAATCGAACAAAGCAGAACAACAAAAACCAACCACGATATCACAGTAAAGTTTGACAGCTGTGGCCATTTGGCCCTGTGTTGGTTTTGATGGCAGCCAATAGGTTTGATGAAGGTTCTCAAGTGGTCATACCATCTTTCACTAGAACATTTTCTAAATTTGTATGGTCTTAGGAAGGTTTTATTAACATGTTTTCACAACCATCTATAGAGTGGGCCACTTTGTTCACATTTCGGATTTAAAGATTCATAGAGTTGGTAGACAAAACAGTTTTGAATGTAGTTTTATCAACAATGACAAAAGGAGTGCTATACGGCTGAAATAAAACTAAAATTGTTACTTGGGAACAGACGAAGCTACACCGGCTTGGTGTGAGGACAATTTTTCGGATTTTATTTCGTCAAAAGAATGTCCTGTCTCTTCTACTGGTTTCTCTCGACTTCTTTGCTACATGCTGGGCAAACTGTAAAATATCAAAAGAGTAACCTTGGAAACTAAAAAAACAAAAACGTTTGGTGAAAATATGGAATGACATGCCTCAAGTTTGGCTGCGTGCCACTTGGTACGCTTTCCAAAAATACATGCGACTGGCAATTAAGGCAAAGGGAGAAAGATTTGAACTGAGCTAAATCAAGACAAAAGGTTAAGATATACCAAACAGGAAATGTATTGAAAATTAAAATTCATGCAAACTTTTCATTTTTATGACCAATACTTCACTGACAGAAATTCACACTCACCCTGTACATTCCTAGAATCAGACACGCTAAACCGATGCCGATTTATCTACCCTGCAGCACATCCATAGTTCTCAATTGAGGTATTTCTGTGCCGTTCCAAAGCATCCAAGCAAGAACCGAATTCGCATCTGAAATAACATTGTATTATATCAGGAGCGTCAAGGGTTTAACTTAATCCTTCAAATAAGAATACCGACTGTTCACATATACACATATACAGGTATTAGGGTGGTTGAAAGTATCGATATAGTTCCATCCCAGTAAATCGATTTTAAACAGGTTTTGACGTTTCCCGTAAAATTTGAGCTCAGCTGATTATGAACTCGAACTGTAATGGCCTTTTGAAGATTCGATGCAAATTGCTTCGGAAAACCTCAACAAATTTCTCTCATCATCCTTGCTATTTGGTTTGATAGCCAACAAAAATGTTTGATATCTGTGGCTTTCAATTTTTTTAACATTCACAGAAAAAAATAATGAATTTTAGTAGTTCCCCGCATTTAATTCCAAGCCAAATGAGGCGTAAACAACGAAATTGTTTCCAATCCTTCATGCGCCATAGAACAATGTTTGCAGTCTTTCGTACAACAGGCTAGACTTAGGCGTTATCTAGCTGAAATTTACAAGAAATATCCCATTAATTTCTGCCAAATCTAGCATTCCCTTTGTGTGCATTAGAAAACGCCGAAAATTCAATGTTTCTTCTTATCTGGAATGTAACATTACATGCCAGCAGTGTTGGTTTGAGAGCTATAGATCATTAATATTACAAAGTTATTGTCGTAGAAATCAATCGATCAATCGACAATTGATCTTTAGTAAAGTTGATCGAAAAAATGTCTCGTAAGCACAGGTGACGAACATTTCGATACACAGATAAAAAGAAACACTGAATGTTCTGCGTTAGCTAATGCACATAAAGGGAATGCTAGATTTGGCATAAAATAATGGGATATTTCATGTAAAATTAAGCCAGATAACGCCTAAATCTAGCAAGTTGTATGAAAGATTGCAAACAATATCGTTGTTTACGCTCCTTTGGCTTGGAATTACACGAGGGGAAATTTTGCGCGCTTGTTAAAATTAATTTTATTTTTGTGTAGGCTACGAAACGGCTTTATCAGGGCTGACTGTTTTCCTCAGTTGTTAGGTAAAAGATCTAAAACTCCTTTATTTTCCAAATTATTTCCCGTGCAATGATACGAACATAACATTTGAAAAATCTTTCTATCGGGCTAATGATTCGATGTTTAAATCATGATTGATTACCAATTAATTACTGTCATTTGGAAGATTAAAAATTCAAATTCTAGAAAACCACCAGTTTCCAATCTGCTGAAGAAGTTCGCTAAGTGTTTGCTTATGGAGATTTTTTTTATTATCGTACAGTTTTGGGCCGAAGGGTCTCAGATTGTTACAAAACTTTGTTCACGTGTAGGGTTCTTGGATATATGAACAAATAACAATATTAAAACAATTCAAGGTTGCCAGTTTTACTGGAAAACGTTAATTGAAGTCTTCTGATTTTCCCAAACATCATTGACTTCTAAAATTCATGAGGGCGTGTTGATAAACCACGAAGACTCATTTTTGAAAATCTAAGACCCCCCTCGTAGACTTTGGCCGATTGCTATGTTATCTATAACTAAAGGCAAAAAGTGTGCTACTAGGCCTATTTTATTTCGTCTTCCCACACGTACTCGCAATCGCATGCATACAATATTGTTGTTTTAGGTATGGATTGCGGAGCTGCCGAAAACATTTGCATGATCAAAAAGCAAGCTTTCAATAAGTCCCTGAAATTTGGAACTTTATTCCATTTCTATTAAATTTTCTGATTCTAATGCGTATTTGAAGGTATGTTCCGATAAATAAAAAGTAAGCAAGAGGATTAACAACTAAATCTATTCGAAAGATATTTAACTAGGCTAAACGAAAAGGGCAATGGGATGAATATAACAAAGAAATTCGAAGATCAAAAATAAAGAATTGGAGGCATACATGTGAAAACATTGACTTGGAGTATTGCTGCCAGTTTTCAAAGAGTCCTTTCAAAAGAACATTCAAATGGCATAGGAACTCTTGAGAAGAAGAACGGCACTTCTACTAGCTCTGTGGACGAAACATTAGATATAATGATGAAAACACACTTTCCATGTTCAATTTCCGACATAAAGGATGACCAACCCGAGCAAGAGACAACAACATATGAATATCTTATTTTGTTCCTAATAACTGGCCCTGGTATTAAAGAGCTCAGATTAAGGGGTAAAATACCTTAACAAAATACCTATGAATTGCAGGTGAAATGTCTCTCCAATAATTAAACTTGTTACTTCGGATACCTACCTGAGAGGTAGTATTTTGGTATTGCCTTACCTCAATTTGGAATTCGCATAACATTGTGGGAACAATTTCATGGTAATATTCTCAGGAATTTACCTGTTAATTTGAGCTCTTAAATATCAAGACCAGTTATCAAGTTATTTACTCCTGCTCGGGAAGACTTACGTTCAGCGCAAACTGCCTCTAGTGAAATCAGCGCAAGAGTTCAAAATACATCAAATCAATCTTCTGGATAAGAGAGTGTAAGGACAATTGCGCAAAATCTTGCCTATACTATTTTTACAGAAAATCTAGTCGAATAGGCGATTGATTCTTTTGAACCATTCAAGTCAGGAGGTAGGATTGGAATTTTTCTAGTAACTACGACTTTGGAAAGGTTAGAAAACTTTGCCATATATTCTCAAAGACTTGTTGAGTGCAAGTTTAACATTGAGTTATATGCCGAAAACCTGGTGTCATGGGAAGGTTTTATTTATTCCAAAGGATAATATGAAGGATAAAAAGTCATCAAAATCCTTCAGCTGATTAGTTTATTCATCTATTATACTAAAATCAATGGAAAAAATAATTAATGACCACATAAAACCATCATACTTAACAACAGTTCTTTTCTATAAGTATCAGTTCGCTGATCAAACTGGTAAATCAACGGTAACAGATCTCTACACGCTTGTTACAAAACTAGAAAAATCATTTGATTCAAAAGAAACTTCACTAGCTGCGTTCATTGATATTAAAGGAGAATTTTATAATGCATGCTTCAATTCAATGAAAAACGCTATGATAAACCGTGGGTTCGATGGAAGCATTGTCAATTGGTTTAATGTGATGCTTTCTAAAAGATTAATTTCAGCAAACCTTGGAAGCTCGTCCATAACAGTAAGAGCTGTAAAAGGGTATCCTCAGGGAGGTTTTTTTCTCCCCCTTTTATGCTGCTTTTTAATAGTTGACGAACTTCTAAAAAATATAGAAGCTTCGACTATTGGCTTTGTAGATGATATAGTCATAATAGTGCGAGGAAAATATGACCACTCTACTTCTTTTCCAAAATCCAAATTCTCAAAAGTTCTGTTTAATTCCACCTATAAGATTTTCTACAACACTCGATGCCGATCGGGTTTCTCTGGTTTCAACCATAAACCTTAGAGACAACATCAGGATTTTTCTTTCGATTCCATCATCGTTTGTAAGCTTGCAACTTTGGCGTTTGTAACCTGCGGGTTCCCAAACATTGTCAGAACAATCCAGATTTTCAAGTTCAATTAAACGGTTATACAAGCCACTAGAAATCAATTTGGTTTTATTATGGCCCCAAAAGATGCCTTTAGGTTTCATACTTTAGTTAGGATTATTTGAACCTACAGAGTTTGTTAAATACGATCTTTAAACCTTGTCTTCTCACATTCCTTTGACTCCTATCAATGGTTTCATTTCGACTTTATGAACTCACAATATGCTGTTTTGATATGCCGATCACGGACTCGTTCAAATTATCTTATTATAGTCAGTTGAAAAAGCATTTTAAAACTATCTTCCAGTAAATGCATTCAACGGCAAATCTTCTGGATTACCCTATAGAATTCCATCAATTTTCATGAAATTTATAATTAATTTATCTAATATATTTGTTTTTATTTTGTTTTAGTTGTTGTAAGCTCCCACAATTTCCAAAGCATGTTAATAAGTAGCTCTTTTTGTACCAATATTCACATTAAATTATATGCGCATATCATTTTTAAATATAAAATAATATTTGTTTTGGATATTTTGCTATCAAATAAACTTTCCCGCAACACTAGATTTTTTTAAAGATATTACTTACTGCTAGAGGAGAGCATCGAACAAAGCAGAACAACGTGAACCACAACCAAGAAATCACAATAAGTTTATACAGCTGTGGAATTTTGGCCGTATGTTGGTTTTTATGGCAGCCTATAGATTTCATGAAGGTTCTCAAGTGGCCATAACGTTTTTCACGGGAATATTTTTAAAATCTTCACGATCTTCTAAAGGTTTTACGAACTTGTTTTCACAACCGCCTAGACAGTGGGCCACTTTGTATAAATTTTGGGTTTAAAGAAGCATGGAAAAGCTGTTGGTAGACAAACCAGTTGTTTATAAAAAAAAGCCGAGAGGAGTGCTATACGGCTGGAATGAAACTTAAATTGTTACTAAGGTCAGACAAACAAAGGAATTCGTAGATCGCTTTCGGCCACTTGGGT
This sequence comes from Aedes japonicus, assembly GCA_034211315.2. Classification (NCBI taxonomy): domain Eukaryota; kingdom Metazoa; phylum Arthropoda; class Insecta; order Diptera; family Culicidae; genus Aedes; species Aedes japonicus. The sequence continues at coordinate 14,785 of JASCZW010000740.1, forward strand.
ATCGAGTAACCGTGTTTTGGAGGCATCATTATACTAGCAATACCAAAGTCGTGAGCAATGTCATCATAACCAGTTCCACACCTACATATATTGCTATCGACAACGTTAATTCTGTAGAGATTTTCGTCTAGCGAGTAGTGGTTGTGCGTAAGTCTCGACATCACACGAATGAAGCCCCGACTTACGCTCAGACCTCTGAACTTGGATCTCAATGAAACATTAGGAAAAATGGAATGTAACCATCGCCTAAGATAACTACTTGTCCAATAGTTTTGCCAACTTTGAAGAGAACTCTGACGTTATAAATGGTAAACATCATCATGTGAAATTCATCTATAGAAAATTCAAGAAAGTCCGCCTTCTCATTGCCTGGAATTGAACAATGTGAGGGAAGGAAATCTTGAACGATCTTTCGATCAATGCACACACCTGCTCCCTTATTGTTGAAAGAAAGTAAGAAAGTTTCCATCGACCGGAGCGCCTTAATAGAACTGAGACTATCCGAGAAGATGGAATAATGTTCTATGGGCATGTCGGAAAGCATCTCCAATGCGAAATGGATTTCTGCCAGCTCAAAAACATGTTCGAACAAGGAACCTGATGTTTCCGGAAGGCAGATGAGTTTTTATTGTAGACACCAAACCAGTAGATTCATCGTTGCGTGGCTCATCAGTGAAAATACTTCTATTGAAATTGACATGTTGGCATTGCAAATCAAGATGGCTAAATTTTACTTGAAGCGTGATTTTGTTTGAAAATATGCAATATTTTTTTCTTCGGAACTGACATTATTTTGTGCTACAGTTAATTCATCGATCCAAATTTCGTGATCGAATTTCAAAATTAATGAGAGCGCCAACCAATTGGGCAATGCTTAACTCTAGCAACTCTGAATAACTCTGGACAGGTTAAAACGTAGAACGTAAATAAAGTTTTCTTGTAAAATTATGTCTCCCGAGAATCTTTCTAAAAAAAATTGTCTGGGTATTAACTAAAGTGAAGCTGACAAAACACGTAAAGTCAACGGGTAGTGTTGAAAATTCTGAGAAAGATAGGCCTAAAGTGATTAAAATGGTAGGAGAAAGCACTGTGCAGTAGCTTATGAGTAGTGTTAAAATTGAAAGTAAACATTGTTATTCGAAAATATCCAGTTTGATCTTTGATGTTGAGAGATTAATATTTTTCTGAACAGTTTCCGTCCCTTAACTGGCAATGCAAAAATATGGTTCTGCATGGTTGAGCATGTTCGATGTTTTATGCAATTACTGAAGCTTCCAGAGTTGCCAATTCCTTCTAACACAATATTATCAAACAAGATTACCAACTAGCCAATCTAGCAAACACTCATCGCCAGATCAGTAATTGAATTCTTATTGATACATCACAATACGGTACTTCTTCTGCCATCATAATTACAAACCTTATGAATGTTACCGCTGTGTAAGCCCCCAGAGCGTTACACAACTATCCGATTAATCTGCATGGATTATGACGCAATTGTAGCTGAGCTCCATTTTCCACCGGACTTCAGCTCAGTCAGCGGTGCAGAGCAGCTTTGGAGTTGCTACATTTTCGCTTCAATGCACATTTAATGTTTCGTGTAATCGAATAAAAAATACCTCATAACGATACCATTCTGTTTTCACCCCTGAAGCGTTCGTTACATTCCTAGAAAAGAACAGCGGAATAAATTGCTCAAAGTGAATAATTAATTTAATTAAAGTTTTACTCCTATCCGGCCAGTTTAGTGTGCTGGTGGTTTTATTGCCCATTCTGAACATCGGATCATCACCGACCGGCCAAATGTTCCATCCTGAGGCTGAGTTGCAGTGGAAATGCTGATAAAAAAAAGACCCCCATTCGCTCTCGACATGGTTCGTGTTTCTGGAAATGGCTCTAACTCGACCGCACGGGATGATTACGAACCACCGCGAAACGGGAACATCCCGATAAAAATTGTTCACTCAAAATGTTCTTCGAAGAATTTTCGGGGGAACCTCGCCTTGCTTCAAGGATTTGCCTTCGAAAATTTCACCACAAATAGAAGTCTTTTGCGAACTTTTGTAGTCGGGTATCGTCCTAAAACGTGAAAAAAAAAACGCAACAGTGAGTTTGGTTTATTTCCCCTCCACCCAGTCCTTCAACAGTGAGGGAAAGCATGCACGAAACGAGTTTCATTTGTGGTTCTGTTTTATTTTTTGCACTGCCACCATCCTTGGGCCTAGGACGAATGTTAGAATGTGGACATTTGCGTGTCCGGATTGCTCACGTGCCCCGGCATAAAAATCTACACTGCCCTCCGCCCCTGCCCTTGGCCTACACAAAACGACGAAAAAAAAATCCCAACGAACACTGCTAATAATCGTAAAAAGGTGCACTCCCGAGCCTGGCGGTCACATGATGATGATGATGAAGAAGATAATTTCGAGAGGCGGGTGCACAGGCAAAGGGATTACGAAATTGCTGCCGCTTCGGGACCCGTCGCTCAATCCATCAGCGGAAACGGAATCATCCCTCGTAAAGCTTTCGGAGAAAGGTGCAGAAACGATCAATAATACGCCGAAAAGATATGGCTCCATAAATGCCCTCCCGCACGTAATAGCTTTTACCGGCAGAATGGAGAGATTTAAGATGGTCCGCGCAACCGTAAAAACACTCCTATCTCGGTTTGTATCGAGAGCAATGAAAACCCCTAACGAGGCAAAAGTCCGACAGTGGATTATTTTCCGGGAAGGTGTGCTTGACAGCTGACGAGAGTTTTCTTCGAAGATCCTGCACGGGCTGGGGAGCGAATCGACGATTACGGATTTCGGGTCGCTGTAATGAAGGGGACGTCCTTTTTGGGCATCCATCACAATGAAATTTTTGGCACAACAGGTGTGCATAGAAGAGGAGGTGTAGGGGGGGATTTGAGATTGTGAAATAGTAAGTGTCACTATGGTTGCTGATTGCCTCTACTATAAGTTTACATGGTCTTTTGAAGTATACGGAGAAATAACCAGCGTTTGATCAGTTTTCTCTCCTGCTCTCGCTTCGTATTCTATAATTTTTTTGTCAGTGCTGACAGTTGCGCTTCACCGAACGATGCGGATCACGACACAAAAGGAGACGAAAAAAGTTTGTTTCAGCGGACACAACGATTATGCATGAGTGGGACCCCACTAGGTTCCTTTGGTATACAACAGAAAATCCCGTTGTCGAAGTAGTCGCTCTGGTGCGTAATTCAGCTGTGTCAGCAAAGCCGGGCAGTCGTAGTCTCCTGATAGTATTTTCGCTGCAAACGTTGCTGAGGCAGTTGATCGTATTACCTCTAGTGGATCGATCAAAAGAAGACGGCACCGCTTCTCGTATGGTGGCAGGTTTCTTGGAGAACGCCAACCAAAACATTGAACAGCTTCTATTCGAGCGATCCAAATGGCATGGAAAGGACTCCAAATGACCGCATTTGTTTCCAATATTGACCACACAAGTGCGCAATAGAGGGACTTGAGGCACAGTGTGTCACGGAATTCGTCTGCAATTTTGAACATAAAGCCCAGTTGAGGATTGGCTCTGGTAACAATATCGTTATACTGCATTCGGAAGGTGAGTTCGGTATCTAGGATAACACCGAGATCCTTAAGGCAACGTCCTGATAACACATAGTCAAATGTGATTGGCTGGTGTTTGCGGTGATACGAAATAACGTTGTATTTTTCAACGCTGAGGCTGAGCAAGTTTCTTGTGCACCAATCCGCAGATATACCCATCATGTCCTGCAGATCCAAGCAGTTTGAGAGTCATTTTATTTTTTTGTAAATTTTTGAGTAGTCAGTAAAAAAGAAACGGTACCCCGAAAGTAACAGCAACGGAAAATCATTCAAGAAAATTAAGAAGAACAGCGGGACTCCAGACTTGTTCGAGAATGATTCCGCTTCAGATGAGTCGATCTTGATCCGCAGTAAACGGTCCATGAAGTAGGATCTGAACCAATCCCCACTAATAAAGGGTGTTCCGATCAAAATTTGTTCAAACAGTAACGTGTGTGAGTCGACAATTTTTTTTATAAATAATTTAAATTCTTTTTCAAGCTCAGTAAATACAGAATACAGGAGAAATATTCAGCTAAGCTTCCTTTTTACTGAATTCGAATTGCCGGGTCTTTCGTTTAACAGCTGCCATAAGATTTTGTACAGTCTCCTTGTCCACTTTATTCGCCGCAGAACGCCAGTTTGCCTTGAACTGTTTCTCGTTCACAACAGCATTTTGAGTCTTCTTTAGGTTCCGCTTGACGATGGCCCAAAATTGTTGGATTGGGCGGAGCTCTGGCGTGTTGGGAGGGCTCTTGTCCTTGGGCACCACTTGAACGTTGTTCGCAGCAAATGTTAACAACTCCACGGCCTATTTTCCGTAATGGCAAGATGTCAAATCCAACAAAAATAGAACGGGACAATTGTGTCGCTTCAGGAAAGGCAGTATACGTTTTTTTAGGCACTCGCTCAGATAAATTTCCTGGTTAACGGTTTCGGTCGCAATATAAACGATGCTCTTCAAGTCACAGGTACAGATGGCCTGCCACACCAGATATTTTTTCGCGAGCTTTGACAGTTTAATGTGCTTGACAATATCTGCCACCTTTCTTCGTCCACTTGCCATATAAAATTCCTCTTCAGGAAGTGGTTTAAAGTCTGACAGTCCAGCTCGTTTTCTAGCTCTATCCACGGTTGAAAGCACCACTCCCAGTTTCTTTGCGACATCTCGGATGGAGAGGTTGAAGTTCCACACGAAACAGCGGGCAACTCTTTTTGTCGTTGCTGTGGCCTCCAGCTTTTGACCTCCCCCAATTCCAGCTTTCTTGGCTGTCGACAAACGTTCACCGAGCACTTTTATTACGTTGGTAACAGTTGACTTAGCCACATTCAAGGATTTCGCCAACTTGGCGTGATAGTAGTTTGGATTTTCGCCATGTACGTGCAAAATTTTGATGCGTTGCTGCTCTTCCTTCGAAGACATTTTGATAACTGAAGTGCCAATCTCAAAATCAAATCTCCAAAACGAGCGGTGTGCAGAATTTCTAAATGCACGATGAAAGGAAATGCGTCAAGTTTAAGTCGACCAAATTTTGATCGAAACACCCTTTAGATGAGACACCGAGTTTCTCCGGTTTAGTCTGAAGGATTTCGTGATCCATTGAGTCGAATGCAGCTTTCAAGTCTACCTATGCAGCATCAACTAGCCATCCTGAATCCATGCTTCACAGGCACGTAGAAGTAAACTGTACCAAGTTCGTGGATACGGATCGTTTCGGGTAAAAGTCGTGTTGCTCTGTACCGATAGACTGTTTACAACATGCAAACAGGGAATCGAACACAGTTATTTCGAATAACTTGGAGCTTACGTACAAGTCTCCTTTCTTGTGAGTTGGAAACAAGTAAGAAAATTTCCATCGTGTGGGGAAGTGCTTTTGCTCCAGATTCCTTCCGTTAGGTATTCACAAACGACCAAAAACGTTTGAGGTTGCAGCAGAGATTTGCTTCCGTGCGTTTCACGTAACAATTGTAGTGAAAATGGCTATATTGACGATAACGGCGGCTAACTTGGTTCAACAGTCGTTTGTAGTGCAATAACCAAGAGTTACTGACCTTCGAAGAACAGCGGATCAAATTCGCTTAAAGCAGTAAAGGGGGTTGGACCATGGAGGGTTTTACGGAGTTCGTTGACTGAACATCCTCGACACCGGTGCTGAAGTGTTTCATTGTAACATTGACATCATTGGTCGATTCAATGAAATTACAGTCAATTTCGAAAAGAACGTGGCCTAATAAAGCGAAATCGGCCCGGTAAAAGCAAATGCCGGTACACATACAATTGGTATAGCTGAGTCAATCGACACAACAAGGGCGGGATGATCGGCATCAAGATCGATCGGAACCTCGATTGGCAACGAAAAGGTACAACCGGATAGCACAGAATCGTTCACCATGAAAAAATCCAGAAATCGATCATTCCTGTTCAATTGAGTGTTCATTCGAAAAACTCCGAGCAAGTCGAATCCATCGAGAAGAGGGCACAGTAGGCTGCGGGCAAATGTGATAGTAGTGGTTCGATGGACCAAATGTACCAAAATCGAAAAAGTCTCCTCGAAACGGCAAGCAGGACTTCTCCACCACCCGATTACAGCTGCTCAGGTGGGACCAATCAGTTCTGAAGACCGTATAGAGCGATCCAAGAAGTTGCGTTGAGTAGATCCGTTCATCCAGCCATGTTTCTTACAACAAATCGTGCTCTTCCTCCGAAACCGCCAAAAAAACGTGTCGATTTTGGTCCTTAGTCCACGTACTTTTTGATAATGAAACCGGAGGCCTGGATCCGGAGGCTGGATCTGGGAGTCACCTGAAGTTGCTGGTCAGACGTCCCCGTCGCCATTTCCAACTGTAGTGCTGGGACGGCGGCGATAAAGGTTGGTGTGAGCAGGAAGAGCGATTAATATGGCTGGACCAGCGGAGTTGTCAAGCTGGTGATCCATCGATTGCATCCAAGAACGAGTGGTGATTGGTTTTGGACCATAGCAGGCAAGGTCATTGGGCTGAAATCTAGCGGCATCAGAATGTGTATTTTTGCAATCTGAAGGTACATCAGGCAAGCGAGAGTCTGCAAGACCTCTTCCCAATCGCGAAAACATGGCCGGGATGACTCGGTTGGTATGAATCGGTAGAGAGGTTCGTTTGAGAAGAACTGCTGCTGAAGTTGGGAGGCACGACTGTTTCGAGTAGGTTAGGACCTCCATTACGGCTTTCGCAGGTGGCTCCCAGCGAGAATTGATTGATAATCATTTTATTGGTATCATAGTTTTTGTTGCTGCTGGCGATAATCTAGGATCCACAGTCGATGGTTTCCGAAAGTTAGCCTTATTTCATTGCAGCACCTGTTTTAAGTAGTGGTTTGACGCCAAAGCAGGGCAAACAAATGGTAGGCTCTTGTTTGACCTCAGTAAACTTGTTTGGAGTACACGTACAAATCACATGCCAAACATGAAGTTCGTGGCAAATTTCGAGATTTCTTGCTTCCGTAGGTTCTCTGGGACGCTGACATTCAGGTGCTCTGGGACATTGAAATTTTTAGTCAAGGTTAGCTTTTTTGCAATATCCCGGACAGAAGCTTTTGGTTAGCCCTAGAAAGCTTCAACCACCCTTCTGTCGTCTTCTGCGCTCCTGCAAGGATGTTTTTGCCGTTTGTTTTTCTGATCGATTGCCAGACCTTTTTTCGGACTAAACGGGAAAAACAATTACTCCGGCAACAACCTAAGAGCTGCAACCAACGCTTGAAATTTGGCTAGTTACTTGTTATAACAATCTTCCACTTATTTAAATGTACTGATCTAAGGAACCAGCTCTTGATAATAGTTTGATCAAAAGTGAAATGAGTCAGGATCGGTTTCTAATTATTTTTTTTCCAATTTTTAAGGCTCCGAAGAAGCCGAATGTAAGCTGCATGTAAACTCAACTATCTCGAGAAAATGTCGACAGTATTGAATTCTTCATTTCAATATAAGCGTTAGAATAGTGTTAACCAGTCGATCGATGAAATGATGTTGAAATTTCAGGGGCATTTGTCTTTCAAGCAACACCAGCCTCTGAAACCAATAAACCGTAGAGTAAAACTTTGTGACCACTGTGATGCATTGACTGGCTATGCGTACGAGGCAAGGAGTTTCCAACAAGTTTTGAAGTGACAAGTTATCGGTGATTACTTTTATTTCCGCAAAGTAATTATATGATCGTAGGTAATCACAATAATCTAGAGTAATCATATGTAATCATAAGTAATCATAAGTAATCACAATAATTAGGAGTAATCCTTAGAAATCACGAGTAATCATAACCAATCATTTGTAATCATAAGTAATCATAAGTAATCATAAATAATCAATGGTAACCAAACCAGTAAACAGTTGGAAACTGAATAAAAAGACATTCGATTATACACTTGTTCTATTAGTTTAATTCACTATCGGAAGAAATGCGCCATAAAGCGCATCAAACGCGCTATATAGTACACTACTTCAAACAGTATATATAAAGACTGTATTCGATGAAATTTGGACACACGCAATTGTTCGTAACTTTGTAGCGTGTGGGTAAAAATTATTGAAATTTTACCTGGATTTATTTCATTGTGTTGTGTCAATTGTGTAATGAGTTTCGTGAAAATCGGTCGAGTGATTTCAGTGATGGCTTCGAATGGAGAAATAGTGCACCAAAAAATTTTGGGTACTTATCACGAAAACCCAAACGCTTCTCATCGATGGATCGGAAAACAGCTCTGAAACACACATTCAACCGTATCTCATGTGATCAAAATGTTCAAGGACCGTAAGACAACCAAGCGAAAAAATGGTAGTGGCAAAAAACGTGACACATCAAATCCGGAGAAGGTCAGGGTGGTATTGAACCAATTTAACCCAACATTTCGATCAGGGATGTTGCGAAAAAGGCGAAAGTTTCAGTTTGTTTTGTGCAGAAAACAATGAAACGTTCTGGATTACATGTGTACAAGGTCCAGAAGGCACCGAACCGGAGCGATAAACAGAACTCGGTGGCCAAAACTCGTGCAAGAAAACTGTTCAGGGAGTGGCTCACAAAACCGTTCTGCATTGTGATGGACGATGAGACCTACATTAAAGCCGACACCAAACAAATGCCAGAACAGGAACGTCCGTCTCTACCTCTAAGTTGGCCGTTCCGGAGAGTGTACGGAAGAAGAAACTGTCGAAATTCACCAAAAAATTCCTTGTCTGGCAAGCGATCTGCGGATGTGGCAAAATGAGTCAGCCCTTCATCACCTCTGGGACCGTCAACGGACAAATCTACAAGGACGAATGCCTCCAAAAACGACTTCCGCTTTTCTTGAGATCTCACGATGGCCCGACATTGTTTTGGCTGGATTTGGCATCTTGCCACTATGCCCGGACCATCTTAGACTGGTACAAAGATAATAATGCATCTTTTGTACCAAAACACGTCAATCCTCCAAACACTCCGGAACTTCGCCCAATTGAAAAATGTTGGGCTATCATGAAGGCAAAGCTCGTTAAAACTCAAAAACTGATAGAAAATGAACTTGAACTAAAGAAAGTGTGGTTAAAAGTAAGTAAGCAAGCCGGTCCTATCAAAATTTGATGAAAGGGGTCAAGGCAAAGGTGTGGGCATTTGGGTTGGGAGAAGAGGTTCAATAAACCAATGATGTCAAAACTGAACCATTTAGTAGTACTTTATTTCCAGAAAGTTTGAAAAGAATCGGGCTCAAGGAAAATTTTTGGTGACCTATTTTGTGTGTCCAAATTTCATCGAATACAGTCTTTATAACATAAGGACCGACGGTGAAATCAATCGCCGCTAGCGACTTATTTCGGGCTTTAACTGAAACAATAACAGTAATTTATTAAGCAAAACTCAATGAAAAGAGAAAAAAAAACATGCATGTATATATATATTGCACAAAAACATATTCATAAAATAAGGGTTTTTGTTTTAACCAAGGTGTTTCAAACAGCATCGACTACTTGTCACATCCCCCAAAATTACTCTGATTACTCAGTGATTACAAAGGTTACTCATGATTACTGAATATTACTTGATGATTACTTATGATTGCTTGCGTGATTTTTTGATTTTTGAGTGATAACAAAGATAACTCATGATTATTTGTGATTACTCAAGATTGCTCATGACTATTTGATGATAACTTATGATTACTTGAGTGATTATTTGGTAACAAAGTGATTACAAAGGTTATTGCGATAACGGATGATTACTCATGATTACTTCATAAATACTTATGATTACTTCAAGATAACTTATGATTACAAGCGTGATTCTTGATTACATCCCTTACATACGTTTTCAACCCCAACTGGTCCCAAAAATCAAATTTTTGATCGATTCCGATTGTGTTGGTAATCAAATGATACGTACAAATATTCAGTTTTAAAATATTTAAAGAAAACCAGGATTTGGTGATTATGGCCATCAGGAACTTGCTCCAACTGATAAAAGTCCTTACGGAGACCCTAACTTTGGCGACCTGTAACTCTGTAACCAGTCAAGTAATCGGGACCCTCTAGACGAGTACCGTTGAAAAAGTAGCATGTGAATACAAATATTGATATCACGGTTACAAGTATTACCAGTTCCGGTAGCCCAGAATATCTTTTTGGCAGATTTAAGCATACAATTGATACCGATGCTATTCTTGAGCTGCAGATTTTTACATCGAACTTTTCTGAAGTATAAAAAAAACTACCAGCACTCGTTTCTAATGACCACTGATCAAGTCTGGTACTCATGGCACCAATTCCAGGGTACCCCAAAGGAGGTCAATTTGGTAACGGTGATGAACTCGCTTCATTCTTTTTACCAAAACCAAGTGATTGACAACTCATTATGACTTGCATGTTATGCAGGTGGTTATTTTAACTCGGAAATTAATCATTTCTCATCGGAAATTGATAATCTTGATATTCAATGTCCACCAGAATGCCTTCCAAGAAACCCGTAATATCGATTATCTAGTTTTTTGTACCATAGCCATGCTTTCGACGGCTCAATCTTCGTGATTTGTCGTGCTTAGATTATGATAGGTCGGAAATAAACCTATTTTTATTCAGCTGGAGCAAAACCCTGTAGCCCATAATGACCAAATCCGACTCTTAGCGTTACATAATAGCGGAACGGAGCTTTCGAGTCGGAGGTTTGCGTATGTTTTGGATCTTATGAAGGTCCAAATTTTTGAAGTCAATCAAACTTTTCGTCTTCAAAATTGCCAACAGGGTTTTTTACTTCAATATGCCGATTCAAAGATACCATAAAATACTCAAACACATCCTCAAAAGTATGTAACTGCTACAACAGCAAAGAAATATATGTATACCCACTCCAATTCATTCAAGCTTAATGGGTTACTGTGACTGCCGATTACGACACCCGCAAAGAGAACAAAGGCGCATTATGGCTGGCAATCGTTGCTACTGTGGACTCCGAAGAACGCTAATATCGAACAAATTTCGCCAAACTGCAAAGTTGACCATCTACAAGACATTAATTAGATCAGTGGTCCTCTACGGCCACGAAACATGGACATTGCTAGTGGAGGATTAACGCACCCTTGGTGTCTTTGAACGGAAGGTGCTGCATACGATGGAGTGCAGATGCAAGAAGGATCGTGCAGAAGGCGAATGAACCACGAATTGCATCAGTTGCTGGGAGTACCTCCTATCGTGCACATCGCTAAAATCGGTCGACTACGATGGGCTGAGCATGTCGTTAGAATGTCGGACGATAGCCCTGTTAAAAAGGTTCTCGAAAACTAATCGACGGGTACAAAAAGACGAGGCGCGCAACGAGCAAGGTGGATCGATCTAGTAGAAAGCGGCCTGCGGACACTCCGCAGACAGCGAGACTGGCGAGATACAGCCATGGATCGATTACAATGTAGACAACTTCTGTGTTCAGCAGAAGCCACACCGGTCTGATTGGTAAGGTCAGGTAAAGGTTATTGTGATTTCGAAGCTTGCGCCTTGAAATTCTAAGATTTCTTGCTTCTTCCTCCTCCTCCTCCTCCTGCTCCTGCTCCTGCTCCTCCTCCTCCTCATCATCATCCTCCTCCTCCTCCTCCTCCTCCTCCTGCTCCTGCTCCTGCTCCTCCTCCTCATCACTATTTGTATCGAATAGTATAATACCATTATACATTTCACTGATCCGCGCTGTTTAACCCACCATTAGTTCCGGCTTTCAAAGCTATCGTTTCGAGAAGCTCAATTCGAAATTTATAATGAGGCCGCAGTTTTTCTCTACGGACATGAGATCTGGGCGATGCTGGAAGAAGACCAGCGTGTTTGATTGACGCGTTTTACGGAATATATATGGAGTTGCATATGAAATGGACAAAACGATGGATGTTCAGCTCTTTTAAATGCTCGATTGAAAGAAATTCTTCAAGCATAATCCGACCAAATTTTGATGGTTACACCCTTTAATCATAGAACATGAGATTTCACAAAGGCAATATTGTGAAAAAAAGTAATAATTATGATTGTTTGAAAACAAAATAAACAAGTTTGCCAAACAAGTACATTTTTAGCGATTACAAAGTTGTATAATTGAGTTAGCAAATTTCTTAAGTGAAATATTTGCGAAAATCCAATCTCTTTAACTCTATAATTACATTTTACCCATAACAGTCAGCACCACTAATCCAAATCCTTTTTGTCTCTTCCTCTCTATTTCAACCAATTCACACAGGTATGGCACCACAACACCGCTCGTGGCAATTGTAAACTAAAATCGTGCTTTTCGTCATCCACATCCTCTTGGACACGCTCAGGTAGATTTTTGCCGCCGACCCCGACGCAGCCGCCACCCCTCCAAAGTCCAAGATCAAGCCAGTCACCGCTTCGTCACGAAGTGCAAAAACTGCTGAATTAACAAGTAGGTACCGACCTACGGCTGCCACATCGCTCGATGTGCAGCAGCAAAGCAGGAAAGACAGACAGACTGCACAATTTACCAATCCAATAAATTCGAACAGCAACCAAAAGCAAAATCGTGATCGTCGGATTTGCAGCCTGGCCTTCACATAGTTTGCGGCAATTTCATTTTTAAGCCATTTTTGCTCGCCGAGGTTGCGACTTGCGACCGTTGGAAAATACTATTTTCAGGTGTCGTTTCAGTTTTCATGTCTAAGGTTGCGGTCTTGCGGAAAAATCACCGACAGACGCAGACGAAAAAGCGAAAGTTTCTGCGCACCGCTGACTGCATATTAAACCGGCTGTTGCCGGTTCGAATGGGTGGATCATCATTGAAATAAAAGAAGTAAAAAAAAACACAGAAATGGGACACATGCCAGATGATCTTTACGCCATTTGCCCACGATTCGAAGGTTGAAATGGAAAGTGGAAACGGTATGTGGAGTTTTTGTCAGAATGTTTAAATCAGCTAACCGTTGTTGATGTGTGGAATGAGTTTTTCGCCATTCCTTTTACAATCATTGTGCACCGGTCTTGATCTTAATTACCCAAAGCAAGAACAACAATAACAACAACGGTCACCATTTTTTTTATATTGTCAAGCACCCGCTGCCGCAAATGCCACATCAAAGACAATCGACCTTTCGGATCACAGTAATGGTCCGGTCATTAGTGGCCCTCAAAAGCCCAGCAAGACAGCACCAGATCGTACCCGGCCCCAGTTAAATACATCCGGGTGACCGGGCGGACACTGAAATGTCATTTGCCGGGTTGGTCGTGTGTCCGTGATCGACAGCACAATGGTTGCATTCACGTCAAATGCACGAACCAGTGCGGAATGACATTCTAGGTAGCGACAGCATCAGCAACAGTTTAGCAGCAAGTGGGTTCGTTCGTTCCGGGGGGAGATTGGCCAGATTGGGGTGTGCTGTAATGGGTGACGATACAGCAGAAGCAAGCAACATCTCGATTCACCCAAGCGAGTCAATTTCCGAGGGGTGAAGTTCAAATCCGAATGGAACGAATTTGTGCGAAGTAATTTCAAAGTGCATTCCAGCGCAAAGCTATTAGAGTTGACATTTGGGCGATGCCCACCAGCCTGCTTGGTTTGGAATTACTTTGAGTGTCGCTCTGCCGTTGGCATTTTCACATGTTAAGTTGATGTTGAGGAGAAAACTAACAATGACGAAAGTTATGTCTTTTCAAATGTGTTGGTTTCCATTTGCTTAGAAAATGAGTTTGATAATGAGTTTTTGAACATTTTTGATTGAATGCCCAGCAAGGTTTCAAATTCAAATTAACCTTTCGGCTGCATTGAAAAAAAAAAGGAAATGAAATAGGCATTTGGGTCATACTGACCCGGATTTGATTCAACGATTTCTAAACAACATATTTTGGAATTCCTAATTTTACACGTGACTGTATCTACACGCAAAAAATACGTAGTTATACCATCCAAAATAGGAATCATTCCACTTAAAATTTTGATTTGAATATGGAACAATAAAACTGAGGAACTGATTCAACAAAACCATTGATTTGAAATAAAACTTCATGGTCTATGGAATTAGTATTTTTAGTATGATACATAGAAATAAAAGTTGTGTTTTATTGATTTCTTTTTTTTCTGCTTTGATGGGCTGACCGCCAAAATTACCAGCAGAGAAAATCGAAAACATATTTTGGCGGGAAATTGTGGTCTACTATGAACCCCGGAGGTCGCTCTGGCCGAGTAAATTTCGCCTTTGCACGACGTTGACCATCTACAAGTCAGCGCATTGAAATTCTATTGAATAAATATTTTGTCGATGGTTGTCCGCTGGAAAATCAGTTGACCGAAAATGGAGTTTTGCTGGAAGCTGTATAGCGCATTGCTAAGCAATTCCAATGCCCTACTTCCAACGCTTGGTATGCCACGGGAAAAAAACCGTTTTCAATCAACTGATTTTTCAGTTATCTGCATCGAGATACACATACATACATTGACAAATTTTAATGGGTTATGTTTAAACTTACATTAGAAAAACTATCGGAGCCAAAGACAGAGGCAGCACCTTGCCATGTCGGCAGCACTGAGAAACATTTGAACAATAAGCTGCTCAGCAGGCTGACAGTACGAAATGTGTGCTCATGAAAATACCTATTTTGTTAAAACAATAAATTAATCATTTTAGTTTAAAATAATCTCATGTTTATAAATCGAATATTATTTTAATTAATATTACACGGCAGTGATTACTTTAAATAATTGTATTGGTTTGATCTGAATGAAATTTTTGAATTGATCTGGAAATTTTTAATTAATTGAAACAAGTAGAAAACTTTGAATTGAAAACCAACAAAATATTTTGTTGATACAAATCAGAATGATGTTTTTTTGCGTGTATCAAGTTTTGACGTTGAGGAAAAAACGTATACTTACCATATAGTATGTAGAAATAAGTTTATGAGGTCAATTATTGAAGTCGAATCCACCGCATCCTGGAAGCAGCTTGACAACTCCAGAGTAAAGTCAATATGTGTGTGTGTGTGTGTGTGTGTGTGTGTGTGTGTGTGTGTGTGTGTGTGTGTGTGTGTGTGTGTGTGTGTGTGTGTGTGTATGTACAATCCAACGCCCGCCGTCCGGCAGTGTTTTTATGGAAGAAAAATGTTTGCAGTTAAGCAAATTTTTGTCGACACGACAAACATTTTTAGCCCGGGAGTTGGAAGGTGATACCTCTGTTGAGTTCCAGTGACCCATTTCAGAATGCCTGGTTACTCACGTCAATTTCGAGGTCACTTTCACTTACAATCAGCCCCGCATAGACACAATACAAACATCAAATGGAAACTAGTATTGTACATACACTTCCATCATCAAGTCATATTGTTTTGACGATGGCACGTATTTAGTAGAATCGTTCAAATTTTGTTATAATCGGATAGATCTCACCGAAAATTGTTGCTGATGTTCAGTCTTCATTTGAACGGCCACCCTCTCCTCTATTTCAACATCATCCTTTTCTGTGGAACAGCACGAATATATTTATTACTTCGTGCACGATTGAAATACAATGAAAACCGCAGGTAAAAAACACTTTACAAGAGAAATTGAAAATTGAAAAATCACTGGGCAATGAATGAAAAAAAAAATTCACAATTCTCCCTCTGTAGACCACATGATGAGTGCATCTGAAGTTATATGCCAGCCACTCAGACGCACTGACGCGCATGCGCGTTAGCTTCGATCATTGCTTCTGACCAGCAAATGGCCGTTTTTTACATCGCACTAGTCTTCTTTTTTTCGCTTCACACTCTGCCATTTATCAAAATCCCAGGTTATGACGCGACTCTATATCGACTTCAAAACTGCTAATAATCATGAATGCACTAGCAAACAAGCGGAAAAATACTCTAATTTAACCTTTTTTACCCGGGTGGCACAATACTGATAGCACCAACAAACAAAACAAAGCTGATTTAACACTGCCTCCGGGTGCAAAAAAATACTATTAAAATGGGGAAATGCTACCGATCATTACATATTTTGGGAGGGATTCGATTATGTTCACTACGTCGTACACAAAACACTCGGAGTTTTTATGATTTAACTGTTTGTTTAAGTTGAATTACGAAATAATTTTGATATTTTGTTTCGCGAAAACTACGTAGCAAAAACAAAACACGTCAGTTTCAAAGCACGGCTTGCTGCGATCTCCAGCTCCAGAGTGAGGTCAATGTACCCCGATAATCTTGGCTCACTGGTTCTGTCAAATCGAATGAATCCTAAAACAAATTATCAATCGAACATCTACTGTTATTTTCAAAGCTGAGAAGCTCATATTCATACTTGATGTATATAATGTTGACAATATGTTTTAATTTTATTTGAAATGTTAAAAAGCGGATATTTTTACCCTTCTTTCAGAGAATATAAAGTAGCATAATTAGCAAAAGATTGAAAAATTTAAATAACGTTATTATAAAAACTGTCCAAAATTTTCAGAAATTCAGATATATAGGAAAGCTTGCAAGGCGTGAATAAAATAGCAGCATACATGCTAGATTAGAATACCTTAAATTAGGTTTTAAGTTAAGTTAAAAATTCGGTATTGTTGACATTACCCAATACCCAGTAAATTGCAATTCGGCTTCACTACGGAGCAAAAAAAATGAACGTGTATAAAAGTTGAGTCGGCGCAGAAAATATATTTCTGTAATAGAGGATCGAGGTAATGAAAAATTGAGGTTAAATGTCGAACGCTCTCGAAAATAATTGAGCCATTTAAGCAAAGTAATTGATGATAAAAAAGCGCAAAAAATTATCGGTTATGACAATACTGACCAAGTTTCAAAACATGCCAGAAAGTTATTATAAATTGCAGTTTTAGATAAAACGATGTTTAACCTCACTTTAACATTACTTGGATTCCTCCATACTTTATTGTTACTCATTTTTTGAATACCGAATATTGAACTTTTTATACAAATGAACATTTGTTTCTTCTTATGTGCATAATTTGGAATACTAAATTGGGGATGAATAAATTCTAAAATTGTCGTTTCTGAGGCATTATGTTCAATAAAACTACAAAAAATGCCTTATTTTTATTCTGGATTATGAGCTTCTTGCTTTCGCAATTTGTTTATTGCTTGCTCTCAACTAAGTGTTCTAAATGCACTACCACAATTATTACTTCACTTCACTTGCACTACCACAATTATTATCAATCGATGCCAGGTACCATTTTTGCATAAGTATGATTGTGTGGCAAGTACAATCATACCCTATGCCCAGGGAGTCAAGAAATTTTCCGTAACGACCGGGAATCGAACCCAGTCACCTCCAGCATGGTATTGCTTTGTAGCTGCGCCTCTACCGACTGAGCTAAGCTTAGAAAAAAATACCTAGTTTTCAGTCAAAAGTAACCATGAAAAATCGGTAATTTTTAACGTTTATCTACCTTCAATACTTTAACCCAATTTTAGGTTATCTGTGTTTTCGTATAATTTGGACATGTGTACTTTTGAACGACCTTTGAGTATTCCAATCTTAGCGTGCGTGCAAATGAGTTCTATTCTGGCGCATTATAAGCCATTACATGGAATGTGTTAACTTCACTTTTTTGACAGTTCAGCGAGCTTGTTTACAAGGTGTTAGGTTTTGAACCGCTCAAATGATTTTTTCCATTGTCTTTTTCCGAATTCTGTACGATTAGATTCAGGAAATGACGTGAAAAGAAGCACTGGTGTCTGTTTTTCGGCAATTTTAATTTAATCGTAATAAGTTCAGAACACACAGTCTCTAACCGATCTTAGCGGAAATATTCGCAATCCGCGCAAACAAGCTCTAACTGAATAAAAAATGCATTGGTGGCGGCATCGTCATTCTCAACGGAAAGCCACTGATGCGAAATAAATCGCTTTGCTAAAAGGAGAAATAGTAGCATTAGAGCCTGCTCTCGTTTCTATTCAAGCACACATGATGTATTGGGTTTTTTTTTTCATCGCTGTGTGCTCAAAGCTGAGAGGCTACTAAACTTCATCAAGTTATAACAATCTTCTCTTCAGCATTTTTCTCTCTCTCTCATTTCTCTCTCATTTTTCTCTCTCTATGTTTTCCTCTCTTTCTCTCTCTGTTTCACTTGCTCTTACTCTCATTCTTAAGTAATGTGATTTATTAACCTCGATGCAATTGGAATCTAATTAAGAAAGCCACATTGATTTTACGCCTTAATAAAAATTTGTTCTTGCGCTGTTTGTACCATCCACGCATAAGGAAACGAAAACATGTTTTCCACAGCTAACAGGCGATATGATCGAGAATGGATGGCCCTTTTGTTTATGCACGGTAGAGACATCTACATTTTGTTGATAGGTGCGTGAAACTAAGCTCATTTGTCAAGCAATTTGATCAGGGGTTGGTAACCTGTCACTTTCCTCGATATGTCTATTTTGTTATTACAGGGTGTCTCACAATAGGTGTCACTTAAACAAAATGGGATTACAGCAAAACAAACCAATCAAATCATAGCATATATTTTTCATTTGAGAGATGCATGTTATAGATAAATACCATATTAATTCAATTCAAATCTCTCGCCGCATTCCTGGATAACTTTGGGCAAACGCTTTGTAAACCCATGGCAGCTGGCACGCACGATTTCCTGAAAAACTTGGTCTCAAATATCATGCAAATGATGCGTGAATCAACCAAAAGTAAGCCCTTTCGGAGAGCTTATATGTTGAAGCATATAACCCTAAGCAAAGTAGTCAAGTGGGTTGAGATCCGGTGAAGATGCAGGCCATTCTTCGCTTGTGATGAACTCGGACAAATTTTCCGCGCACCACGCTTGTATTCCCATACAACGTTTAAGAATAGGGAAGCAGATGGTTCTTCAAAACCAGCTCCATATAATATTCAGTGTTGATTTTTACGTTAGGTTCTATGAAAAGAAGAGGAAGTTTTCCTTTTCGTAAAACGGCGCCCCATACCATGATTTTCGATACAATCTGATAGCGTTCTACAGCTAGTTTATCTCTTGGAATATTGGCAAGACTTTTGCAATACACACGATCGTTTGGTAAATTATGACTGAAAAGCCCTAGTAGCACACTTGTTGCAAACCAGTAAAATTTACTTCAATGTGACTCTGTTACGTCACAATCAAGTTGCTGCAACTAATTATGATGGATTGGTGTTACTAAGAAGAGCTCTTCATCCGAAAATAAAATCTCGCAGTCACCGTGCCAAAAGATTTCTGTTCCTTCGGACCCTGGCTAGCTTTTGACGCTCCGTCAACCCGTAAACCCGTGAACCCGTTGTTTCTTGTACGGCTTGCATTTCAAATCATGTCTAAGGAGCCTGAGAATTGAAGCAGGGGACATTTGAAATTGTTTGCTCAATTGAGATACTGCCGGATTACGTCTAATTCGCTCTCTTACACAGATAATCTTTTTCTTTGTTTTGGCAGCTCGTCTGGCACCTCCTTTGTGTTGAATATGGACATTTCCAATTTCTTTGAACCGTTTCAAGGTACGGAAAACGAAACGAAAAATGCTTTCTCACCCCGAACTGCTTAAGGCTATTGCACATCTGACACGGTCAAGCTTTTGCAAATGTAATTTCAAAACTTGCTCCCGTATGGCTTCCATGGAAGCTGATTAATATAAACAAACGGAATCGCTTATTTTTCCTCAGCAATAAGCTGTCAAAAGAATGCACCCACAACGAGTATAATTAATTCCACTTTTAAAATTACCCAGCTGAAGTAAACCAAGACTGTAAAAAGGTGACACCTATTGTGAGACACACTGTACAGTTGTCGAGACCGAAGAAATTTTGGCGAGTTTGTCGACTTGATCGGCCGCACGAAAACAAGTGACTGATCTGTCACATTTTGTCGAGTGCGATTTTGTTTTGATACGCGTTTTTATCGGCTGGTGGTTATTTGATGGGGAATGTGAAACAATACACCAACCCAATTTTAGCAGGTGAATTAACGGAAAACCAATTTACTTTGTTTGAACACTAATACTTTTGTGATCCTAACATTGGCTCTCAAGCTTAGTATGATGGAGACTCAGAACAAAAGCAAAAGTGATGAGCTTTTGAAATTAATTTAAGAACTCAGAATTAATTTCTAAAGTGCTTTTAAATGCATAATTTTAGTACATTTGCACAAGGGGTTCGGAAATTTACTGTCCAGTTAAGTGGTTTGTGATATTAGCCCTTGGTTCCAAGAAGTATTGAAATAAACCACCCACCTTTTAGGGCACATCCAAGAAAGTTCATAGGCAGACTTTCCAGAGTCTCGGGCAGATACTTTCTAGAAGTTCAGAACAAGACTTTATCGAAAAAAAAGCGTCTCCGAAGCTCAAGCAGAAACTTCTCCGAAGTATATGTTGCACTTCTTAGTAATTCAAGTAAGAATATTCTAAAAATTTAGGAACATCCTCAAAGTTCATGTTTATACTTCCAAAAAGTTCAGGAGAGAGCTTTCTCGTGAATCAGGAGAGGACTTCTCCGAACTTCATGAAGTTTAGGGAACAAGATTTCTTAGAAATTGAAACTTTACAGAGGTTCTGGAGTTCTCCTCAGAAATTCAAGATGGAACTTCCCAGAAGTTCAGGAAAATACTTCCCCGTACTTCACGAATAAACAAACCAGGGAGAGCACAACCAATAATATCTCAAAAACTCAGGAGAAAACTTCCATAAAGCTCAGAACGATAGCTTAGAAAATCAGAAGAGAAATTCTCTGAAATTCAGGAAACTTCACAGGTGTGCTGGAAGAAACTTCCCAAAAGAACTTCTCAGAAATGCTATAGAGCTTTCTAGAAGATTAAAATTTCAAAAAGAATACTCTCCAATAATCAGAAAAAAACTTTCCAGCAGCATTGGGGGTGCTTCTTAGAATTTTAATAAAGAATTTATATATTGTTTACATGAGTTCAACAACACATCATTGAGGCATAAAAGCCTGTCGTATAAAATATATGAATAAATAAATAAATTTCTCAGACGTTCAGGAATAAACTACCCCACAGGTTGAAAGAAAACTTTTAGAAGTTCAGAAAAGGTCTTCTTAAAAGTTCAGGACGGAATGTCCAACAAAATTAAGTGTATTTTCCTAGAAAGTCAAAAAAATTGAGTTCAATACAATTTTCCTCGGGGTTCAAAGTTTCGAAATAATAAGCTCAGGGAAAAACTTCTCCGAATTTCAGGGAAAAACTTACCAGAGAGGCAAAAAGTTCTCAGAAATTTAGGAAAAAACTCACCCGAAGTTCAGAAGAGGACATCTTTGAAGTTTTTGGAGAAACTTCCAACAAATTTAAGAAGATTTTCCAAAGCAATCTGGAGAAAACTTGTTTTGAACAAACTTTCCTCGCAATTCAGGATGGGACTAATTAGAGGTTTAGAAAGTAGCTTAGTTCAGAAAACAAAACTTATCAAATGTTTTTGGAAGGTTAAGTTGGGTTGTTGGGTTATCAAAGGGGACGGATACACGTTTCAGAGGTTCAGATGAATCGGAGAGAGTCTTTCCTTTTTGTTCATGATCGCTAAAATTGTCCTCTTTTCGTAACCATTGAGTCTGGCAGTTTCGAAGATATATGCTGATTCTTTGGCTGTTCCGGTTTCATCGATAAGAAAGATCAACATCTGGTGGATCATGTGATTAAAGGTGGCCATTTTTTTTTACTCATTAGGTATTTGTGGGTTTTCTGAAGATTTAAACTTCTGAAAACGATGGTGAAAACGGTTTCCTTACTACCAGAAGGTTGATGAATGCAAGTCTCCCATACTGTTCCATTACTTGAGTGAAGTTAATGTTTTTGTGGAGATTGTTGATTTCTTGAAGAATTAAGGAGAGATCTTCTTGTTTCCCTGCGGTGAAGATATCGTCGGCGTATCTGCATCAACTAGTTGGAAGTAATTCTTTTTCTTTTAGGATTGTTTTAAGATTTGCCATAAACAGTTCACAGCGGAATGGGGATAGAGGGTCTCCCATGGGGGCTCCTTTCAGTTGTTTATAGAATGAACCTCTGAAAGTGAAGTAGTTCTCTTCCTTGGAAAGTCGATGTGCTGTGCATCTCATTGTTTTAGAAGCTAGTCTTCTAGATGGTTAATCGTGTCCTTGATCGGTACACTAGGGAAAATGGCCATGACGTCAAAAAATACCATTACTTCATTATCGTTCATATTACCTGATGACTGTCAATGCTGTTCAAATTCTTGACAGTCACGAACTAAGCTTGTTGGGAATTGCTCGGAGATTCTGTCTGACTGTCTGGAAAAAGTTCTTATGGCCGGAAAAAGTTCTTATGATAGTTTGAGACCCCTCTCTGCTCTACAAGGGGGGGCTAACATACAAATGATGACTAAAGACCGCTCCCAATTCAGCAAGAAAGAGCACCCATCCAAATGAAGCACAAATTTCCGCATCATTCGAAAACTAATCAAGCAAATGGAGCCAAATTTGGCAAGTCGAGATTTTTGAAGGCAATAAATGTTTTCATGTTGATTTGAGACCCATCCGCCTTCTGAAAGAGGAGGAGTCCCGTACGAATGAAAAACGATTTTCTGCACAACTCGAGAACTAATGATGCAAATTAAATTTGGCATGTGGAAGTTTATGGAGGCAAAACAAGTTTCTATGGTGGATCAAGACCCCTTCGCTTTCTGAAAGATGGAAGGTCACATACAAAAGAAACACAATTTTCGGCATAACTCGAGAAGAAATCAAGCAAATGAAACCAAATTTGGCATGTAGAGGTTTTTGAGGGCAAGAATGAGACCCTTCCTCTTCTGAAGGGGGGCGAGGGGGGAGGCGCTCTCCCATGCAAATAATACACAAATTTCAACCAAACATGAGAATTATCAAGGTTACTTAAAAACAAAACGGGTTAGGAACATGTTCTGATAGAAGTTTGAGCCTTTGATTGATCAAGAAAATACCCATTCCGAAAAACAACCATAAACTTGCCAGTTATAATCAATGTTCATTCATTTAAATTATGCTCATATGTGTTTTATTTAAAAATCCAAAATCAAAAACAAAGAATGAACAAATTGAGGTAAGATGTACATAAAATCTTAGTTCCAGGGTACTTATACATACAATCAAGGGTCTCTATAATCAAGATTCACCTGTGTATATCATATGTTTATTAAACTTTCGAAATATGATACATCAAAATCCGTAATTTACTATTGAATCCCTGGACACATGGTTATATATAATCTCGCTTTCTAAATAAATACGCAATTGCCCCTCAATGATAAATTATAACACCAATAAGCAAACACAAAATAATTCAGATATTATTAAGCAGATTCCTTATTTTTAACAAGATTATTCAACATTATGAATCAAACATCATCAACCAAGGCATACTTCAGTTATCTCTTTCGATTCTCAGTGCAAAAGTTCAAACTTGTAACGTGCTGCATTAATATTCAGAAAGTCCTTAAATGCGGACATTTTGTTTGTTATTTAATAGTAGATCACTTTCACCACATTTTAAACAATGGGGCTTCATATCGCTGACATATGCTCATACTAAAACTATCGGGATTATAATTACTGAATGTCCGAAAATATCCGTACAACAAAATTGTGTTAAAAGTATCTATTATTGTTGGATTGAAAAATCAATGTGAATTGTTTGTTATAGCCATATGCTTACAAATAACATGTTTTATTTGCTCATTTCAAAATGGCCGCCTTGGGCTGAGATGCACGCCTTCAAACGTTTCGGGAACTAATACACGATGGCTGCGAATTCTTCGACAGATATTTATTCCCAAACCAAAAGACACGATTTTAGATGTTCTAGCGATTTATATGGTATACTACAGGCTCTTGATTCAAATATGGACCATACCAAATGATCCATTGGATTTAAATCCGGTGAGTTAGAAGGCCATTTATCTTTCGTTAAAATGCTGGGGAAGATGCGTTCACAAAGACTAATAGTCGGTTTTGCTCCATGGGTCGGCGTCCATTCATTTTTGCCGAAATGCTGCGATACCCTTGAAGCTATTATGTCAGTAAGTAGCTTCTGATATACCTTTTGATCTACTTTCACCCACTTGTCGATGAATATCGGAGGAGTTTTGTCGGAATGAGTTATTCCAGCCCAAACCATGACAGAAGCGGGATGATGGCTCCTTCAAATTCTTCCACGATTTGTGGAAGCAGCAGGAAACAACTGCCGATCATTTTGGTGGTTGTGAACTTTTTCATCGGTGAACAGCCTTGACCGATAGCGGGTCTCGGATGAGCGGTTCAGGAGAACCTTATCTTTTCTCAACCGGTTTGCTTTCATGGTGTCATTCAAGTAATGATTCTTACACAGTTTATATGACTTCAAATCGTCGTAAACTATGACTCCAACGAAAGATTTCGAAATTTTCAGTGTTTCCGCCAACTTTCTGATGGAAATCGAAGAATTTTGCTTGATTCGTCACCGGATAATCTCGCGCAATTGTAGAGTCCGAACGGTGCGCTGTTTGCCTCTCCTTAGGCGGTCATCTAGCGTTTCAAGCTGTTGGTATCGTTTTATTGCGTCATATTCAGAGTCTTTGCAATCCCTGAAACACTTTTCCCTTTTCGAAAAAGTTCAATTACACCTGCGCGCAACTCATTTTGCTTAATTTTGAATTAAGAAATCGAAACAGTACCAAACTTACTGCGTATAACGACAATAGGTCAAGATGTTAAACCATGTATCATGCTTAGTTCAATCCGCTTGGTTGTGTTGAGGCACGCCGACAAAGTCTGTACGGATAATTTGCAGACACCCTGTATAGGGTAGACTATGTTAAACAACTTTGAAAAAGGTCCGAACTCACGGACTAAGTGTATGAGTATTGCTCCAGTACGGTAAGCACGTTATAAAGTGAACCAATTCTTTATTTACACGCAAAACAATTTGCCGAATCAATCAGTACATAATGTTTTAAAAAATCTCAGTATATTTTGAAAAGTTTGTTTATTCTCATCCCAAAAACATAACTGAACAGAGTCTACAGAACACCCAATCTCCGAACGCATAATTAAATTGTCTGCCTTCCTTGCAGCACTTCCACGGCTTCAAACATGAACAGCCAAGTGCTCAATAACACACGTTTGATTACACTGAAACTTGTTACGGAACTTGAAACGCTTGAATCAACTACAACAACCCCCGTACACCGGTTTCCATCCCATTTACCAGCAAGTCAAACAGCAAAGTACATGAAATTCAAACACCATCAAACCCCAGCTGCAAGAAAAACGAATGCAATCATTTGTGACGTGCGAGAAACATGATAGTAATTGGCCAAAACTTTATCCCCATCGAAGAATCAACCGGAAAACTTGATCAAGACTCGGGAAACTCCAAGTAGTTACCGACATGTTCCAAAGCGAGAGCCGGCTCCGAAGGAAGACATTCAATATTTGCTCTGGCAAGTCGGAATTTCAGACTGGAAACTTTGCCTCCTCTCCACCCATTAGACTTTTTAATAAAGCACAGAATAAAACACAACTGTTGCATAACAACTACGGCAGCCGTGGCCAATCGTCGTCTCTCGCAGCACCCCTCCGGAGCAGCAATTTTCTGCGGAGTCTGCGGTCGGTGGTTCTGTGTGCGTTTGTGCAGATAAATGTGTATACCGAAGCACAGCCTCCGCTGTTTGTTGTATAACACGAAATTAAACAGGCTAACCATGACCAACTTCATAATTTCTCCATTGAACTGGAATTGCACACACATCGAGCCTCGGCAGCAAAGCGCCGAGCGGGGACTCTTCCGCTGTGCCCACGGCTCCCGCCCCGCCATCGTCGTTATTCGCAAGCGGCGAAGCTTCTACGCACACCGAGTGCCAAGCATTGCATCAGACGAGCACGCAAGAGAACCACCGCTTGTGGCAGGGAGGCCAGTTCTGCGGAAAACGGGTGACAGTGTTTTGTTATGTTTATCGCCTAAATCAGTAGTTTAATCGGATTTCAGGAACGGATGTTGTCAGAAATTCGGCGATTGCTCGCCAATTATCGCTCAGGAGTCGAATTTCTACCAGGCCAAACATATGCTTTTGGAACTTACGAAGCACAGAATCCTATTCGAGAAAACACCGTTCATGAGAGGAGTCCGTTAATTAGAGGGTTTTATGATTGACGTATATTAGAGTATGGTTCTCCTTCTTCGATAAACGTACTTATGAATGAATTTATGTGAATGTGGCATCGCTGCCTTCGACCAAGCCACCGTAAGAAGATCGTGCTCCACTCCCAGTCTGGTCATTCGGAGTGTAGATGCTGAATCTACGGACTCATTGCGGTACATCGCGGTAGCTAGATACCTAGATAATGGTTAACAGCTGACGTTATTTATCTCGTCTGCGTGTAGATGTACGACCATTAGAAGTGCAGAATTACAGCCAAATGTAAGTTTGAAAGAATTTCGGTGCCTTGCTGTTGTAAGCAGCAGACATCGGCTCTACTTCATTTCCGTCCATTCGCTTCGCATGCAGACAAAAGTGCGGGTGGATGTGCTGTTGCTGCTTCTGTTGATGCTGCTGCTGCAATGGTCCAAAATCATGGCATCTGATACAAATGTGCGCCGAGTTATGGCTCCATTGTGCCGCCAAAATGTGCGTTGTTTTTATGATGAATGTTCAGACCGTGCCTCGGCGGAGATAGCTGGCTAGTTATTGTCGGTTGGTTGGTGGGTACTTTTGGCCATCATGACGCGAGAGGGAATTAGTTTTCTTCAGCTTTGGGAAGTATTAGGGCTTTCCGGTGTTGTTTTGCTGTAATGACTATTCGGAGAGCATTAATTGCTTAACTTGCGAAGAAAGTTTAATTTCTCCGTTATGTGAGTAATGACATTGTTGTGTATGGGAAGTATTTAATTTATGGTGTTTGTTTTCTCAGGTTCGTCGCTTGAACAATAAAATCATATAGGGTAAGGGGATGTAATGTTAGCCTAGCTCCTTCATTCGCCCTATGTACCAAATGTGTCATTAATTTAGCGACAATCAACAAAATCTTTTAATAGCAACATGACCGAGGTAATCTGAAGCAATTGAGATAATATCAATACATTTATAGTTGATTACTTCCGCCTAATTTTCGATTTCTTGAACTTTTGGAAATTTGACTTGAATCGATAAAGCAAGTAATGCAGTTTGAAAGTACAGAAAATAGTTACACGTTACAAACTAACTGTTCACATAGCTAAAATAACAATGATTTTACAAGAAAATCGTAGACCCAATGTTGAGAACATACTTTTTTGAATGTAACCAACTATGGCCTGTTGTATCAATAACGTAGTAAAAAAAATGTTATTGGTTGAATTTCAAGTGGAAATGCATGAGCTTGTGGTTTTTTACCCTTCTTACATCAATAGAAGGGTATTAAGATCGCTTGAAAACTCGACTTTTTATCCGAGGCCCACAGGGCCGAGTGTCATATACCATTCGACTCAGCTCGACGAACTGAGCACATGTCTGTGTGTATGTATGTGTGTGTGTATGTGTGTGTGTGTATGTGTGTGCGTTACAAATAATGTCACATCGGTTTCTCAGCCATCTGTGAACCGATTTCAGTTCTGTTGACGGCAAATGGAAGCTACAACATTCCCATAGAACGCTATTGATTTTTTTTCATTCGGACATTTCGTTACAAAGATATGAACGAAACAGTACTTGAAGGCCTATTATAATAGTAATCAAACAGTTTAGTCTCCGATTACATACTGAGCTATTTGTGTACCGATTTTAGTTTTGTTGATGCCAAATCAAAGCTATGATATCTCCAA
Source organism: Aedes japonicus (assembly GCA_034211315.2). Taxonomy (NCBI): domain Eukaryota; kingdom Metazoa; phylum Arthropoda; class Insecta; order Diptera; family Culicidae; genus Aedes; species Aedes japonicus. Next base: position 42,577 of record JASCZW010000740.1, read on the forward strand.
ATAACTGGTCAAAATTTCATTATGATTGGATAATCCTTCATGGAGATATGACCAAAACTATACCTGAGAGCACATAATTGTGAGATGAAAATATACTCGTTGCAGTGCAAAACGAAGACCAAGACCAATCACACCAATCGATGCTGCTTGCATTCTATTGTGTCAAATCTGGTGCGTTGTATAGCACATACAGCGGACTAGCCACACTATGCGACTGTATAGAATTAGAGCAGCATCGATTGGCTCGAGTGGTCTGGTTTTGAACTGCAACGAGTATATTCGAAAATTACACAAAGTCTCCGTTTACTATATTCATGTACTTATTAAGCATCTTGAATCCATATCGATTATCAAAATTGACGTTCAGGATTGACAAATAGTTCATTTTATCCACTGAATGTATGGCATATTGAATATTTCTGAATCTACTAGGAATTTCTGATGAAAATATGCATCCAGTACAATATTGCCCACATTTGAGTTTGTAATTCTGGTGAAATGTAAGAAGGGTTCAGTCTCACCATCGGTGGATTAATGCGGGTTTTTTATATTTAAGTTGCTCATTTAAACAAAAACCGAAGGAAAAAAAAGTGAATTTTAATGTTTTCATTATTGAATAGCGGATAAATCATATATCGAGGCAGTTTAACGTGAGTTTGTTTTGTGAAATGTTGTAGTAAATCGAATACAACTGGCAATGTCTTAATTCATAAAATTAGGAAAACAAACGTACAAAGACTGCCTTTTGTAATAAATCCATCAAATAGGACGAAGTTGCATCCATGAATAGACCCAATGTGGTGCCTATAGACCGATATTAAATCCATATCCCTCAAATGTTCCTGACTTTATCAAAAGAGTTGTGTAACTTTTCGTGATACATACTACTAAATGTCTTATCAAGCATATCTTAGCCAGTGTATAACTAGTTGAATCTCGCTTACAGCTTAAAATTTTTATGAGTTATAGTAAAAAATGTAATCGATCGTTGCATAATAGGCTGAGTCAAGGGACACATACCCTATCTAAGAAAATCAAATAGATATATTAATTTTTTAATCCAATTTTTTTACAAATAATAATTTTCCTTGTACATGTTCTGAAAAGTTTGAAGCTTTTTGAACTTGTTTCATTCCGTTCACTTTCAGTTTTGAGAATTTTTACTCCATGTTTCTGTTCATAAAAATCGTAATTTAAATACGTCCCAAATCAATGCACCGTATTTAAACATGTACTTAATCAATGAAGCTTCCTTACTTAATCAGTTTCAATGGCGTAGCTAGTACAGTAGTAGTATTCTCAAAAAAAAAATTTAAAAAAAATTCAAATTAATTCCTATGTGGTATAAACATAGGGTGTTTGAAACGCTTGAAAAATAATACAAAATATGTCCTATGTAAAGAACGATTAACACAACAAATACAACACTTATCAAATAATAGCATATGACGATGGTTCTGTACTGGCCTTTGACTCGATCAACTAACTTCAATATTCACAAATATTTAAATTATCTGGTCTTTTCTTTCAAAAACCATCATTACATTTTCAGAGTGGCTTCTTTAGTATCATCACTGGTTGGTGTAAACCAGTCCATTTTAGCCCTTGATCGTTTTATATAACCTTGTCGTTCCCAACCGAAAACCACCACAATACTTCGGCAGCGTGTCCTTATTGTACTGCCAAAGCAAGCGTAAACAAAGTAATTGTTTGCAATTTTTCCTTCAGCATACAACATTTCTTCCATACAACAGACCTGATTCCAGCGATATCTGGCCGAAATTTACATGAAAGTTCCCATTAATTAATGCCAAATTAAGCATTCTCTGTGTGTGCATCAGATAACGCAGAAAATGAAGTGTTTCTTTTTATCTGTGTTATTAAAACTTTTTCTGCGCAATAAAACCACATCACACTTTGAGAGTGGCTATATCGGCATCCTTACCGTTTTTTTCAATCGGGTTTGATATGTTAGTGCATCTCCTAAACTTCAACTTAATGGAGAAAGATCGGATACACAAGAATTTACCGTATCATTTACAAAACAACAGTGCTGCCAACCCAATCCTTTTATAGAACACTACAATGATTTCTCGTGAAAACGCTGAGGATTCCTCAACTTCAACAATGCAAGTATGATGCCAACCCTGATCTTTTTTAAGTAGGCTTTTATGCGGCCAAGACCGGCGACAGTATTGCCACAATTTAGGTTTTAACACATTGAGAACAATCATCTGCTTTTACACAGCAATAATTGATTCTCAGTGTAATAACAGATCCTGTGGAAATAACAAGTAAAAAACCTCTAGTAGTCAATTATGCTCGTGCATAACAAATTCAATTTTAAAAAATTAACATAATAATGAGACTTTAACAAACACATAATATCTATAACATCCGTGCCACTTTATTATTTATCATAGAAACATCACTTAACGTTTGCATTAATAAAAGACAAAAACTGCCGATTTTTCATGGGTTTCACTTCAGCCGCACTGACGAGAACACCTATGCAGCATCAATCATAGTAAACCATGAGTCAGCAGACAAAATTTGACAGCTCTATCAGTCGAGCTCTAGTCGTGATGGCAAAAACAGTGAAGCAACTCCATTCAGAAGTGTGCGCGTTCAAAGAACGGCACCCCACCGCGTCGAAAACGGACATCGTGCGGAACTTTGCGGGCGCCAAATATGCCCATTCCGGCATCTGAAACATCTTGGCACTATTAGACAACAATCAGAGCAATGAAAGAAAGCCCAGTTCCGGACGGCCGAAGACCCTGAGCGACAAGAAGCTCCAAAGGATGTTGAAGAGGAAGATCGAGGGTCGCTGCGCTGCGTGCGCTTGGCCGGGAGGTCAGTTCAATCGGCCAAACAGTAAAAAAGTACCTGAACGGTACCTGAAGTACCGAACATGAACAAACATGTTGCGTCCACTGGTTTCGGAGCTGCAGGCAATGACACAGCGGCAGCGGCAGAATAAGATGGTCAGCTCGATTTTCCCGGCGAATCACGACGTGGCGGTGGTGATGGAGCACGAGATCTATCTCACCCTGGATGCCAACAACTGGCAGGGCACTTCGTATTTTACTTCTCCCACGAAGGAAGTGAGCTCCGATGTGAAGTTCATTTCACACACCAAGTTCCCCAAGAAGGTGCTGCTGTGGCTGACAATCAGCGAGCAGGGGATATCAGAGCCGCTCTTTGTTCGCTTCAGACTGGCCGCGAACAGGAAAATTTATAGTACGAAATGCCTGCCAGAAGGTTCGTCGTTCATCAAGAAATACCATAAGAGGGAAGACGCGGTGTTCTGACCGGATCTGATGTCAGCGCACTACTCGAAGCGATCGTTGGAGGAGATGGAGCGGCTGAATATCAATGTGGTACCCAAGTCGACGAACCCGCCCAACGTCCCACAGCTGCGTCCCATCGAAAATTTCTGGGCGAACCTGAAACGTAAGATCTACTCCGACAATTTTGTCGCGAAAACTGAGGAGGAATTGATAAAAAACGAAGAAAGAACTCAAAAACATGCCTACATGCATGTTTTCGTTCGTCATGGTGAATGTTCCAGTTAACTGCCACTTGCAAGGGCGTAGATTTTTTTTTTTGCAAGGGAGCTTAAATAATTACCTTCCATGGGAAATTTATCAAAAGCAATTATCGGTCTTAGTTTTTTTTTTCACCATCCGAAAAAAGTCCATATTTTTTAAAGCAAACGTCCATCTGATAATCTGAAAAACGGGGCTCTGAACACAGCAATTCCCATTTCAATTCCTTTCAAGCGAAAAAAAACCACTCCAATCTGGGTGAGAACTGCTCCGCAAGACCCAACCACTTGAAAACAATTTCCAGACCAAATTGAAGTAATATCCTCGACATCCAACATAGGAAACAAATGCAAGACAATCTTTGAACCATCAGAGGACCACTGCTAGCCTTCTCACCAGCAAATGACAGTTTATCGAAAGTGTAGCATTTTCCTTTGAGTTCAAGGTGTCATTTGCCTGCATAGTTCAGCTAGCGTCCTTGAAAATACGAAAGGGAAGCTAGATGTATAAACCATCTCCAACAGCATTTTGCACACAATCAACGGCTACAAGTTTCCTTCGAGTGTCAAAATCCAATGATACAGTTTCAACGAAGCGCAAGATTAAATATAGCTTCAAATCAGGTGATATTTTCAAGATTGTGAATAAAATGTTACAATTCACTATTAAGCTGCATTTAAAGAAGTTTCCTTGACATTTTTCCTTCAACCAAATATAAAACACGTTATTCTTCAAAACGTCAACGTCAAATAAACAGCCATAAATCCCTCTGATGACGATATAGGCCAACATTAGAAAAGGTCTTCAAGGGTGATTTGAAAAACTTGGATAAAACACAATGTTGTTTGTCGATAAGTGCGTTTTCAAGATCAGATTGAAACAGGAACCAAACTACTACAAGTTTTGAAAGTTTTGTAATGTTTTTCAAGAACACTTCCATTTTGTCATACATTTGGTCTCCAGACTCCATTCTTGAACACGTTCTGACAAAATTCGAGCCATGAATATTCCAGTCGATTTTGGAAAAATCTGGAGAAGTATTTCATGGTGGTCCCTTTCAGGAGTATATTCTCTTTTTAATCCAAATTGTCTTCCGGAGGTTTATTGCAGCATTTTCATGCGATAATTTGTCCTCCCAAAAAATGTAATCAACCATTTTACAATTACCAGAAAGATATACGAAAGTTTTGGAGCAACGGCTTGAAAGAGAACCAAGATTATTTTCAAACTGCTTAAAATAAAAAAAAACACTTATTTATGATTAGGTTTTATGGTGGTTTTTTCAAGTGCTATTAAAAATTCGACAATCCAAAAGAAATGAAACTTTAAAAGCACTATATGAAGGGTCAACATCCATACCTTTCACGCCAAAGTCACGAGTTCAAATCTCACCCCGGACAAATTACGAAAAACATCCAGTGGCTACACGACGGAAATTAACCACCACGATCCTGAAAATCTCGATAAAAACTTAAATATGAATGAAACCAATTTGCCATTTGAAAATTACTTAGAGTAAATATATTTATTTATATCTATCTATCTATCTATCTATGAATGAATGAATGAATGAATGAATTTCTATCTGTCTGTCTGTCTGTCTGAACCTAATAGACTCGAAAACTACTGAACCGATCGGCGTGAAATTTTGTATGGAGGAGTTTTTGGGACTGGAGAAGGTTCTTAAAGTAGTAAGAGACCCCTCCCTTCTCTGAAAAGGGGGGCTCCCATACAAATGAAACACATATTTCTGAATAACTCGAGAACTAATCAAGCGAAGGATACCAAATTTAGCATATGAGAGTTTTTAGAAGCATTAAATGTTTCTATGGTGGTTTGAAACCCCTCTCCTCTCTAGAAGGGGGGGGTCTCATACAAATGATACTGAAATTTCTGCATAACTCGAGAACTAATGGAGCAAAGAGAACCAAATTTGGCATGTGTGGATTTTGAAAGCAATTAATGTTTCTACGGTAGTTTGAGATCAACCCCCTCTCTAGTAGGGGGAGGAGGCTTTCATACAAACTAAACACAAATTTCTGCATAACTTGTGAACTACTCAAGCAAATGGAACCACATTTGGCATGTGGAGGGGTTTAAAGGCAATGATTGTATGGTTGTTTGAGAAACCACCCCCCTGGAAGGGAGGGCTCCCATGCAAACGAAACAAAAATTCTACCAAACATGAGCATTATCCAGGCTACTAAATCACAAAACGTGTATTTCTCAGGTAAAAGCATGTTATGATAGAAGTTTGAACCCCTGCTTAGGCAAGAAATAAACTCACTTCGAAAAAACAACCATAAACGTGCCAGTTCTATTGAATTTTCCTTCATTTAAGTGCAAGCGTAGCAGCGCTCGCATCGGGTACAGCTAGTTTGTCCATAAAAGCATACTTAAACTTCGGCGGAACTTCTCCTTGTGATGTCGCCATGAAGAATTTTTGGCCAGGAAGCTGTCCGAAATCCCTTTTGACGTAGATTTCATCGTCGTTAAGCAGGTATCCTTGGTACTTTCTCAAAACCTGTAATAAAGCAATATTAACTCATCAATTCAGTTAAACCACTTCTTCGAAATCGTATATTAAGTCATCATGGCAAGGTTCAAAAAGCGTACTGTTTTTCAGCTTTATCTCTGCGGTTAATAGTTAAATAAAATTGTATTGAAAAGCAAAACGCCTTCTTGCTGACCGAGCTTGCTCTATAGGCTTGCTATGAAGGTTATTGCGAATAAGTTATTCCGATTTGGTTTTGATGAAATCTCAAACTTTTCTTCGAAACCTACTCATAATATTTTGGACACTCTGTGGCCATTTTCTGCCTCCATCTTTGTATCTTTGTTGCTTCACCAAGTCACAATTCCACTATTCTTCACCTTCCTTTTGACAAGTACCCAATATTTGCCAATTGGGCCCAATTGAGGACAGTTGGTTGGATTAATGTTCTTTTCTAAGAAATGAACCCCGTTATCTCGATACCACTGTAGTACTTCTCTGCTGCAGTGGCAGCTAACCAAAACAGGCCAAAACTTGTAAGTCCAGATTCAAAATACGGAAGAATTTATTGATTGTGAACATATTTTAATCAATGCTCAGTGGGAAACAAAGTGCCCGAAACACGAAAGAATTCTATATCTCTGCTCGGAGTGGAACGATTTCTGTAAATGATACCTTTACTTGAAGGAAAATTTCTAAGAAATCGAATGGACGTAGTCTCATTGGCCGCACAGAACTGCTTGGGGAGCAAAAGAGCTCATTTTACCCTTGTTCCCCTATTATTTTCTTCAATGTTGAGATATTTCTTTGCTCGGTGTGACTCAAGATCAACAAAATGATATTAGTTCTATGTAAAATTTCCAGGAAAATTGATTGAAAACGTTTTTGTTTACCGCACGGCTCTGTGAATGAATTTGCATGTTTTTCACAACTTTCTTGCTCGGTGTGACTCAGGATCAACAAAATATTGCTAGTTCTTTGAAACATTTTTATGGGAATCGATTGAAGTTGGTTTATTTTACCGCACGGCTCTGTGAACGTAAATATGTCTGATTTTATCCTGGTTCCCCTAATAGTTTTGTGTTTATCATAAATTTCTTTGGTCGGAGTTACTCAAGATCAACAAATTAAAGCTAGTCCTTTGAAAAATTTGCTGAGGAATCGCTTCAATTACTTTCGTTCGCCGCATAGCTCTTTGAACGAAGATATGGTTGATTTTACCCCGATTTCCCTAATATTGTTGTGTTATTCAGAGATTGCTTTGTTTCGTGTGACTCAAGAACAACAAAATAAGGCTAGTTCTATGTAAAATTGCCTGAAAAATCGATTGGAATTGGTTTCATGAACTGCACGGCTCTGTGAATAAAGATATGGCTGATTTTATCCTTATTCCCCTTATATTGTTGTATTTTTCAGAAATTTCTTAACTCGATGTGATTAAAGAACAACAAAATATGGCTTGTCCCATGTGAAATTTCCAGGAGGATCAACTAGAGTTAGTTTTGTTCACCGCACGACTCTGTGAATGAAGATTTGGCTGGTTTTACCCTGATTCCCCGATTGTTTTTATGTTTTTCACAATTTTCCTTGCTCGGTGTGACTCAAGGTCAACAAATTAATGCTAGTTCTTTGTGAATTTTTTGGGGAATCGATTGAAATTGGTTTCATTTACCGCACGGCTCTTTGAACGTAGATATGGCTGATTATACCCTAATTTCCCTAATAGTTTTGTGTTTATCATTTTTTTTTTTTGGTCGGAGTTACTCACGATTAACATATTAAAGCTAGTCCTTAGTAAAATTTGCTGGAAAATCGATTGAAATCGATTTCGTTCACCGCACAGTTCTGTGAACGAAGATATGTTCAATTTTACCCCGATTTTCCTAATATTCCTAAGTTCATTGCATTCATTCTTGCCGTAAGCTGTAAGCACCTTAAAAGCATTTTTACGAATTCATTAGATGACGTTTGAGTGGTACCATGTTTACTAATAATGATTTTTTCTTTATTGTCAAAAATATTGGGGAAGCAGGGTAAAATGTGCCATAGCTTCGTTCTAAGAGCCGTAGCGGTAAACGAAACCAAAAAAACCGATTGTCCAGAAAATTTTACATAGAACTGTTGATCTTGAGTCACACAGAGCAAAGCAATTTCTGAATAACATAACAATATTAGGGGAATCAGGGTAAAATTAGCAATTTCTTCGTTCATAGAGCTGGTGGTGAACAAAACAAACTCTAGTCGATTTTCCAGAAAATTTTACATAGGACTAGCCTTACCTTGTTGATCTTGAGTTACACCGACCAAAGAAATTTCGGAATTACAAAAAATATTAGGGAAATCGGAGTCAAATGTGCCATATATTCATTCACAGGCTGTTGAAACTAACTTCAATTAAGTCTCCAGGAAATTTACATGGGACTAACCTTATTGTGTTGCTTTAGAAAAACACCGAACAAAAAAATTCTGAAAAAACGAAAATTTTAGGGGAGTCAGGGTAAAATCAGTCATATCTTCATTCGCAAAGCCGTGCCGTAAATGAAACTAACTCAATTGATTGGCCAGAAAAAATTATATAGGAATAGCCTTATTTTACTGTTGTAGAAACACACCGAACAAATAAATTTCTGATTTACACAAAATACTAGGAAATTAGGATAAAATCAGCCATATCTTCATTAACAGAACCGTGCGGTTAATGAAACAAACTTCAATCGATTTTTCAGGCAATTTTACATAGGACTAGCTTCATTTTGTTGATCTTTAAACAAACCGAACCATGCAATCTCTGAAACACCCAACAATATTAGGGGAATCTGGGTAAAATCAACGATATCTTCGTTCACAGAGCTGTGCGTTAAACGAAACCAATTTCAATCGATTTCTTAGCAACTATACAAAGGACTAGCCTTAATTTGTTGATCTTGAGTCACACCGAGCAAAGAAAATTGTGAAAAACATAAAAATATTAGGGGAATCAGGGTAAAACCAGCCATATCTGCATTCACAGAGTCGTGCGGTGAACAAAACTAACTCTAGTCGATTTTCCAGAAAATTTCACAAGGGACTAACCATATTTTGTTGTTCTTTAACCACATCGAGCAAAAAAAATTCTGAAAAACACAACTATATAAGGGGAATCAGGTCAAAATCAGCCATATTTTCATTCACAGAGCCATGCTTTAAACGAAACCTTCCTCAATCGATTTTCCTGGAATTTAACATAGGACTAACATCGTTTTGTTGATCTTGAGTTACACCAAGCAAAGAAATGTCTGAACAACAAGCATATAATAGGGTAACAAGGGTAAAATGCGCTCATTTGCTCCCCAAGCAGTTTTATGCGGCCAATGAGACTATGTCCATTCAATTGCTTAGAAATTTTCCTTCAAGTAGAGGTATCATTTACAGAAATCGTTTTACTCCGAGCAGAGATATAGAATTCTTTCGCGTTTCGGGCACTTTTTTTCCCACTGTGCAATGTCTTGTAAGTCACGAAATCTGGAGCACGAACCTGGTTCTTCACCTTCCAGTGATTTAGATAGCAGGATGCAGTGGATCGTCAGGCTCGAGAGCGTTCCTGAAAATGAAAACGGACCGTGGAACTAGTTCACGTTTTCAGCTTTTTTCTCTTTAACCGTTATTTATTTTCTATTGTTTTTGAAAAACGTATCGTGTTAAACTTGGAGCACTCTGAAAATATATACAATTGTTTTACATTTTTAAAGTGTTACTTGTACTTAAACAAGTAGGAGAGTAGCTCAACATATAGATGTATTGTGAACTTTTGCACCCATTAAGAGTACGATTAGTACTTTGATTGAACTTTGTGTCAGAGATTATTTGAAGTTCAAAGCAAGTTCTCAACTAACAATATATGAACTGGAGGGTTGAGTTGAATTTGAACAAGAAACTTTTCTTGAACTTTCAAATTGCTTTATTGCTATTGACAAAGTACGTGCTGTAGGTGAAGTGCGTTTGTTATTCAGAAAAAAAGTTCCACAGAACTGAATTTCAACTAAATGTGAACTTCCTCATCTCATGTAAAATTCGAACTGTTGATTACTTGGGATATGCTTGTTAGTGCATGGATGTTCGAACAACTGTTTAATCGATTTGAAATGAAATTTGGATAAAGCGAAACCCTGAATATATTGTTATTTTAACATTGCAAGTTAGTATTGTGAAAATTTAAGTGATTGAAGGAGATGGATTCACAGCATTTTACTCGAAGCGTGCGACTCTTTTTTCTTGTATTTGGAGGTAAACACATGAAAGATCATTCTCAGCAGCAACGCCAAAATGTGCGATACAAAAAAAGTGGCCGATCCGCACGAAATTCATTTAGTTCTTTATTTCGTTTTTTCGCATTTTCAATTTTATCGCTTGCCCTCAAATAAGTGTTCTAAATGCACTTCCACAGTTATTAATTGAGAGCTTTCGGCCTTCACCCATAATCATAATAAGATTTTATGATGACATTTTGTAATATGACAAGTAATACGAAATGATTCGTACAGGTTAAGAAGCATATGCTTCATGTACGAAAATGAAGCGTTAGAGAATTTACGAAAAAGTATTTTCAGTTTAGAATTTAATCGATTTATTTTGTTCCAGACCAGATTTCTGGAAAGATATTATTTAAAGTATTGCACTTGGTTTTCGACATCAAATATTCAATAAATGAGTAAAATCTTACTGAATTTTTTTTCAAGTATTATGTTAAATGAATCTTAAGTTTTAGAAAATACACATAAATGAGGTTTGAGAACAACATGCGAGTTTATTGAAGAGTAGAATATGAGCATTTTGTGGGTGTATTATCCACAGAATACGAGTAAGATAAAAAGGTTCACTTTAGCTTATACATTCATTATTAAGCATCCTGGTCAAGCGACGTCACCAGTCGGTCAGGAAATTAATACAAAGTGAGGATTCGATTACCACTCCAGCCTGTTGAACTGATACACTGGTGGTAGGAATAAGTCATCCGTCTGTACAACTTTTAGTTGAAGAAAGTGTAATAGTCTTTATCGTTTTGTCACACTGATACATCTGAAAAAATAAGTTCATATAATATTTAAAACACTACTGCTTGAATGCTTCATAAGCGTAAACATGAAAAAGAAACAGAAAAACATCCCAAATCTTCCATCATCATAACTCATTTCCAAATGCGTAAACAGCGACAAGCCCAATATGGTGCACACCTGTACACCCCTTTTCCAGCAGCCATCGCTTCCCACGCCGGAACCAGAGTTCAAATACGCCATCTGATTGGAAACTGTATTAAGCTATCTCTATATTATCCAACGCAGTCAATTGCCACCTCCGCAGTCTACAATCGACGACGGAGCATATTGGTAGGCAGTTCTCGTTTCGATTATTACCGGATTGGCTGACTGGTGCGTAACCGTGGCCGGCAGCACGCGCTCCGGTGACAACGTCTGCTGCTGCCAAATGTGACATATGTACGATCGGAACATTCGCTCGCTCGCATGCTCGTGTGGAGAAAGGAGAGAAAGTTGCCCGTCGTCGTGGGGCGGGAGCGGAAAGGGTACGGGAGTCTGCCCCAAACCCGTCACTGCTTTATGATATTATACGGCTGATTTATTTGCGCATGAATAAATAAATAAATGAATAATAACAGGCGTGCACTCACCAGCGGACTGTTGCCCGGCCGTCAGAGAGCTATCACCGGCTCATGGTCGACTCGGAGGTGGAAGTGGATCAGGATTAGGCAGAACCAGTTCGTTGCTAGCGAAATCTCCGTCTCGTCGCTCGTGTTATGAAATTTCAAACCACCAGAAGACGTTGCTAACGGCAGTGGTGTACAATTTCCACATTACCAACAACTTCAACGCTCTGTGACGCTTCGATATCGTTTTCAGCTGAAATGGATAGGCACAGATGTCGTCACCATTTTATGCTTTTTCTTTGTACTACCTACTTATGCAGAAAGGTTTTGTGTGGCTTCCTGTGTTGTGTGTTATCATGTCTAGAGGCGCTTGCCAGTTGGGTGAGAACAGTCTTGAAGGCATAGGGGAAATGGTCGCTTCGGCTGTGTAAACTATTTTCGGCAACCGATTTTTGAACATCTATTTACATATATTCCTAAATCGAAGAACTTTACTGAAAGATAGCCGAATAAAGAAGGCGCTGCCAGCAATAGATGGCACTAGAGAAGTTTGCTGCATAACAAGCACACTTTAGAGCCATTTTGGATAATTCTGTCGATTTTAATAGAAGTAGGGTCAGAGAGCAAACAAATGTAAACAAACAAAAACGTCAGATTTGAACACGACGCTGTGAAAATACTCGAAAAAAGAGTGAACTCTGCCCAGCTTGCCCGGAATAGGTAAATCCCCCTACTTTGCGCCCAGCCAGTCTGCTGTTTATTGAAATTCTCCGGCTCCGTCGAGTGACAACGAAGACGCGGACGCGTTGAGGGGGACGCGAATTGAAAATTGAAACGAATAATCTCGTTAAATATGTATTAGACGCTCGCGGGTTGGACGAGGAAGTACGAATCTGCCTATCAGCTAGGAGAATGGGAAGACACTTTTCGGAAGCCTGTTTGCCAAATGACAGCCTGAATGAAATTTATATTTAAGGACGCTTTGTTTGCCGTGCCCTGTGTCGTATGTAATATTCACCGTAAAAGGAGATTACTTTAAGATGCTACGCGATCATAAACGTTACAGGAAATGGCACCATTTTTACCGCCGAGGAAATTTGCAATAATTGAGTACACATGTTCTGCCATGTACGCTGGCTTGGAAGTAACAACGGGGTTCAGCGAATGTTTATATAGAACTACTCCCCCTTTACCCTAGTAGACAGTTAAGATGCAAACAGACGTCATTATTCGTAACGGATTATTTTGGTTTAATGTTGCCCGCATGTAGTTTGTGGGTTTATTATAAATTTGTTGCTTCGAAGAAATGGAACACAGTTTTACAAAAACTGCAATAACTCTAAGATTTTAACACTTGTCAAAGCTCAGTATTTTTGTTACATTTGAAAAAAATACATAAATGTAGACGCAAAATCACATGATTTACGATAAACAATAACACGAACATAAATCAAATGTCAAAGATACACAGTAGATGATTAATTTTCTGGATGCAAAACATTAAGCTTACCGGGCAACCCGTTCAGTAAGAAGAGACTGGCGAAGCTGAGCTGCAAGCCACCCGACAGGTCATAGGTTACGAGGTTAGTTGCGAACTTAATAAGCATCCCCGGACAGGCAGCGAGAGCTTCCTAGGATGTGTGTGTGTGTTTGGGTGTGGGAGGGGGCTGGGCTTAGCAGTTGCTGTATTCTGTTAAGTTTCTTCCAAAATCCGACAACTATCCGAAAACATCCCTGTCAAAGTGAGTCAACCCGCTATTAGGGTAACAGTCCAGGCCTTCACCAACCTGAGCGTCTGTTATCCATATCAGGAACGGCTCAAAACGGTGACTGTTCTCCATGTTAGGGGCGGCCGATTATCGCCCTCGTGCCAACGTATGACTCTAAACAGCGTTGTGCACAATGATCCTCCGGCGAGACGTTGGTGCAGGCCCTACAACCCGTTTGTAAAAAATAATAGTAATAGAAACGTCGTCTCGTCTCGTCTATCAGACCAAGGCTGGTGTGGCCACTGCTGTACACAGAAGTTGTCTCCATTGTAATCGGTCCATAGCTGTACCTCGCCTGCCACTCTGTCTGCGGAGATTCCACAGGTCACCTTCTACTTGATCAATCCATCTTGCTCATTGCGCGCCTCTTCTTCTTGTACCCGTCGGTTCGCTTTCGAGAGCCATTTTAACAGGGCTGTCGTCCAACATTCTTGCGCCATGCAAAGCCCATATTAGTCGACCGAGATTAGCGATGAGTACGATGAGAGGTTCTTCCAGCAATTGACTTAATTCGTGGTTTATTCGCTTTCTGCACGTTCTACCTTCCATCTGCTCTCCACCGTAGTTCATAGCATCTTCCGACATCAAGGGCACGTTGGTCCTACACTAGAAATCTCCATATTTTGTGGCCGTAGAGAACTACCGGTCTGATTAATGTCTCGTAGATGGTCAACTTTGTAGTTTGGCGAACTTTGTTCGATCTTAGCGTCCTTCCGAGTGCAAAGTTTGCATGATTGCCAGCCATAATGCGCATTTGTTCACTCTGCTCGTATAGTTATTAGTGGTCACCAATGAGCCCAGATACATGAATTTGTCTACAACCTCAATTTCATCACCGTCGATCTAAACTCGTGGTAGGAGGCTAACATTTTCTTTTCGCGAGCCTCTTCCTTTCATGGATTTTGTTTTCAACGCACTAATCACAAGCCCAATCCTATTAGCTTCAACCTTAAGTCTGATGTATCCATCCAATCGTCCCAATCATTCCTCCTCCCAAATCTTGGTAATTACCCAGAGCAGCACCCTGGCCAGTGCTTCACCACCGTATTTTAATAGCTGGCTTGGAAGTTGGTCAACTCCAGCAGCTTTGTTGTTTTTTAACCCACCAATTCCCCCTCATTTTCTTGTAAGGTTGGGGTCGGGATCCTGTCATCTTCTGCTCGTGTTCCTAGACTTATTACGTAATGGAAGCACACGATGTAAATACGGACAGGAAAAATCGACATTTGCCCAGGCAACGAAAAAGGAATTACGATTGGAAACTCGGAACATGGAACTGTAAGTCCCTCTATGTCTCGGGAAGTATCCGCATTCTTTCCGACTAACTAAGCGTCCGCAAGTTCTACATTGTAGCGCTGCAGGAGGTTTGCTGGAAAGAATCAATGGTACATACGCCATCCCTATATCATCTACCAGAGGCTCAGCAATACACGCGAGCTGGGTACAGCTTTTATCGTGATGGGCGAAATGCAAAAACGCGTGATTGGTTGATGGCCACTCGACAACTGAATGTGCAAGTTGAGAATCAAAGGCCGTTTCTTCAATGTCAGCATAATCAACGTGCACAGCCCTCACCTAGGAAGTGAAAATGAAGACAAGGACGCTTTTTACGCGCAGCTTGAACGGGAAAACAACAGCTGCCCAAACCACGACGTCAAAATCCTCATCGGAGATCTCAATACTCAAAACGAAAGCGAAAGCGGCCTCAGACTCATAGATCTTGCCGCCTCCAAGAACATGGCCATACGTTGTACTTACTCCCAGCATACCCTCCCATATCGGTACACCTGGAGATCACCACAACAGACCGAATCACAAATCGACCACGTTTTGATTGATGGAAGACACTTCTCGCGGCGCCAACATCGACTCAGACCACTATCTGGTAATGGTCAAAGTGGGCCAAAGACTTTCCGTTGTGAACAACATTCGATACCGCCCGCCGCGGTATAATCTTGAGCGACTGAAGCTACCCGAAGTCGCAACTAATTACGCGCAAAACCTTGAAGCAGCGTTGTCGAAAGAGGGAGAGCTAATCGAAGCCCCTCTTGAGAACTGCTGGAGTACCGTCAAAGCAGCCATCAACAACGCAGCTGGAGGTGCCATTGGGTTAGTGGAAAGAAACCGACGGAACGATCGGTTTGACGATGAGTGTCAAACGGTTCTAGATGAGAAGAAAGCAGCATGGGCCGTTGATGCTGCAGCAAGCAAATCGTCAAAATGTCGAGCGATACAGACAGAATGAAGACAGCAAACTCATCTCTTCCAGGATAAGAAGCGTCACTTAAAATGGAACAACTTGAAATTCTACAAGAAAATCAACGCATCCCGTAAAACCTTCGTGTCACGAGCCGAAATGTGTCGCGATAAAGATTTAGATATCTTGACGGATGAAGGTAAGATGATTGAAAGATGGGAGCAGCACTACGATGAACACTTGAATTGCACAGAGGTGAAATACCAAGACAGCTTAAGAATAACAAGGCAGCTGGGAAGGATGACATCGCAGCAGAACTTTTAAAAATAGGCCCGAATAAGTTGGCGGCTTGTCTGTGTCGAACAATAGTTAGGATCTGGGATATATAACAGCTACCGGAAGAGTGGAAAGATTGAGTTATATGCCCAATATACAAAAAGGGTAGCAAGTTAGCATGTGAGAGCTATCGAGCGATCGCTATTCCCGACGTGGCCTACAAATTGCATTCCCAGATCATCTTCTCTCGTTTATCGCCGTTAGCAAAAGCAGATTTGTGGGAAGTTATCAAGTCGGTTTTGTGAACGGTCGATCGCCGACAGACCAAAGCTTTACGTTGCGGCAGATCCTTCAAAAGTGTCGCGAATATCAAGTCCCTACACACCACCTATTTATCGACTTCAAGTCTTCATACGATACTACTGATCTCGAAGAGCTATGGCAGAATATGAATGAAAACGTTTTTTCCAGAATGATCAACGCTACGATGGATGGTGGACAGTGTTACGTGAAGATATCAGATGCGTTTCCGATCGTTTGAAACACGTAAAGGACTTCGACAAGGCGATGGTCTTTCCTGCCTCCTGTTTTTGTGATTTCTGGTCCAAGCAATCTTAGTGGATCAAACAACGCAGCAATAATCGAAAGCACTTGTTGTTTTGTGAGTTTGGTCAATCTAAGGGTATTTACACACGGATTCTGTTCCAAATCGATTCCGTTGATTTCTCTAATCGGTCAATCGTTTTCCGAAACTCCCTTGAGTACCTCTGAGCGATTTGGGGCCCACTTTCTGAGCTTAACGCTACCCTTTTCAGTCATTTCATATAGGGTAGGGAACGGCTTAAGTCCCCCGGAACCCTATTCCAATCACGGAGTAAATGTTAACCTACAACGCTCATTTTTTGCAGTATGGTGCATCACTACATGGAGCACCATACTGCAAAAAATGAGCGTTGTAGGTTAACGTTTACCCCGTGCTTGCATTAGGGTCCCGGGGTGCTTAAGCCGTTCCCTACCCTAGTTGCTGGCAAAATTCTTAATCTTTTGTCACTGAATCTGCTCCTGTGATAACATCATCCATGTAGGTGTCCACACTGAACACCCTAGCTTCAAGCGGATATGCCGATTCTTCATCCATAGCCAATTGCTTCAGTCTTCTCGTGGCCAGATATGGTGCTGACTTCGTACCGTACGTTACAGTCCTGAGCTCATACACCTTTATATCGTCATTTTGGCTGGAACGCCACAGGGTGCACTGCAACGTACGTGAAAAAGGATTCCAAAACACTGCCAGGACCTCATTTCGATACGATACAATACGATTGTCGAGACGACTCTTGGGGCGAAAAATTCGCTGAGAAGGTGCTTGTTTGGCAAGCAATGTGACTTGCGATCTTACATATTCTACACAAAAATAACAATGAATGCTGAAATTTTCCAAAGTAAGTGCTTGCAGAAGAGATTGCTTCCACTATGTCGGAAGCATGAAATTTCTTCTCTATTCTGGCAGGAGCTGCCCTCTACCCATTATGTCAGATCAACTCTACAGTGCTTCTCTGATAACAACGTTGATTTCGTTGAAAAATATATCAACCCACCAAACTGTTCCCAACTGCGACCGACCGAACATTACTGGGCAATCGTTAGGCGGGAACACAAAAAGGTAAGCTCTGAACCTGTAATGAAGTGCATGAAAATCTACCAATTTTCATTAGTTTTATTTAAATTTTTTAATGTTTTGATTGCTAAACACTGAGTGTTGAATACTGAGTGCTGGGACTTATTGCTGGCCAGTAATTGCTGAGCATCGAGTGTTGAATACTGAGTGCTGAATGCTGTGTCTTGAGCAGAGAGTGCTTAGCACTGATTTCTGAACACTGAGTAATGAACACTGGATGCGAACCACTGAATGTTAAGCTCTGATTTCTGGGAACTGAGTGATGATCTCTGACTGCTGAGCACTGAATAATAAACACTGAGTGCTGAACACTGAGTGCTTAGCAGTGAATGCTTAGCACAGAATTTTGAGTACTGAATGTTGAGCATTGAATTTTGAGCACTGAGTGCTGAACGATTCACTGAGCAATGAGAGATAAAAAATGAACGCTGAACACTGAGTGCTGATTAGTGAGTTTTTGGTACTGAATGCTTAATATTAATTGCAGAAGCACCCAACAAACAATGGTTGTGAATTAGAGCTTGTTCAAGCAAATTTGGAGAAGCTATTCAGCTGTTTCTTCTAGAATAGCTGAATAGCGTCTCCAAATTTGTTTGAACAAGCACAAATTCAACACCGATGTTTGTTGGGCAGTGCTGAACGCTGCATGCTAAGCTCTGATATCTGATCACTGAATGCTGAACACTGACTGATGAATATTGAGTGCTTGGCACTAATTGCTGAGCACTGAGTGCTGAGTGCTGAGTGCTAAGTCCTGAGCTTCTAATGCTGGACACTGAGTGCTGAACACTGAATGTTAACAATTGAATACTGAGCACTGAGCACTTCACTAATACTGAGCACTGATTTCTGAACACTGAGTGCTTTCCTAATACTAAGCACTGAGTTCTGAGCTGAACACTGAACACTGAATGCAAACCACTGAATGCTAAGCCCTGAATGCAAATCACTGAGTTCTGAACATTGATCGCTGAGCTCTGAAAGCTGAACACTAAGTGCTAATCTCAGATTGCTGAACACTGAACGCTAAACACTGAGTGCTGAGCACTGCCTGCTGATCACTGAGTGCTGAACATCAAATTCTTAACACTGTGTTCGCATTCAGTGTTTAGCACTCAGTGCTCAGAAATCAGTGCTCAGTATTCAATGATTAGTATCCAACTCAGCTGGGCTAACCATTCAGTGCTTATGGTTTAGTGATCAGCAATCGGATTTCAGCACCCATCGCTCAGTTATCGAAGCTCAGCAATCAATCCTCAGTACTCAGTGTGTCAGTGTTCAGCATTCAGTGTTCATAAATCAGAGCTGCTAAGCATTCAGTGCAATATACTCAGTGATTATTACACAGAGTTCAGCACTCAGTGATTATTACACAGAGTTCAGCACTCAGTGCTCAGCATTCAGTACTTACCATTCAGAGCGCAGCATTCAAGGTTCAGCAGCCCATGTTCAGCATTCAGTGTTCAGCAATCAGATATCAGCACTAAGTGATAAGCACACAATGCTAAGCACTCAGCACTCTGCACTCTGTGCTCAGCAGGCAGTGTTCAGCTTTCAGTGCTTTTACTTTTCGATACACTCCTCCTACGAAACAAATAGCTTGAAGTTTGCGAGTGCAGCTAAAGCCTGTACACGAAAAAATGCACAATTTTTATCCGTGTGTAACTTTTTTGTCCGTGGGTAAAAATTGATGAAAATCTGGGTAGTTTGGAGTGGATTATTTACATGTGCAAAATTTCATAACAATCGGTTCAGTGGTTACTGAGATGTCATCGAAATAAGAAGAAAATCGCCGTCATGGAAAATCCGACTGCGACCATGAGATGGATCGGAAGACAACTGGAAGACAACCATACAACTGTGTCTTGGGTGGTTAAACCGTTTGAAGAGTCCCAGACGACCGAGCGGCGGGCTGAAAGTGGAAGAAAATCGAAGACAGCTGACCCTGTGAAGGCCTGGAAGGTATTGGATTATTCAAAGTGTAATCCGAACCTTTCGATTCGCGACGCGGCTCTGAAGGCAAAGTGTTCCGCCTCTGAAGACAAAGCAAACCATGAAACTAGCTGGGCTTCGTGTTTTCAAGGTCCGCAAGGCACCGAACCGGCGTGATCAACAAAACACGGCGGCCAAATCCCGCGCAAGGAAGCTGTATCGAGAGTGGTTAACGAAACCGATATGTGTGGTTATGGATGACGAAACCAACATCAAGGCAGACGCAAAACAGATATCGGGGCTGGAGTTGTACGTTGCCAAATCATGGTTTGATGTTCCGAAAGACATACGGAAGAAGAAAATGGACAAATTCACCAAAAAATACTTGCTCTGGCAGGCCATATGCCAATGCGATAATCTGAGTAAACCGTACATCACAACGGGTACCATCAACAGCGAAATTTACCGCACAGAGTGCCTCCAGAAGCGTCTGTTGCCTTTCCTGCGTTTCTACGAAGACATTATTTTGGCCGGACTTGGCTTCATGCCATTACGCGCGATCGGTGTTGGATTGGTACAGAGACAATAACGTTGTTTTTGTACCAAAAAGCGCCAACCCCCTAAAAACACCAGTGATTCGTCCGGTGGATAATTTTTGGACCACAATGAAGGCCAAAGTTCGAAAATCGTTCAAGGTGCTAAAGAACGAGCTGGAGTTGAAGAAAAAATGGATGAAAATGACCAAAAAGGTTGGCTCCACTATTGCACAAAAAGTAATGAGAGGTCTTTAGGGAAAGGTGCGGGCTCTCAGCGATGGAAAGGAAATTGAATAAAAAAACATAATCGATATGTATAAGGTCGGAACATAATCGATATGTATAAGGTCATTCCCTAGAAACTTCAAGAAAATCCGACTTAAAATAAATTTTTGGCGAACACTTTTGTCTGTTGCTTTTTTTTCGAGTACAGGCCTTATGAACTTCATTCATATCCCAAAGCTGGTGAACTCATCTATAAATGACCTGTCCCTGAATATCATTCATGTGGAATCAACTTGTCCAAACTTTGCAGTATACATTACTGGAACAATAATTAGACGATCATGCACACATGCACTGAGATTGCATGAAGCTCCTGCTACATGGATAAACCGTAATGGACCTAATTGTCGAAGTCGGAGAAACGAACATGATTGGGAACATTTGACGAAGGGCTGACCACTTTTTTTATGTAAAGTTGTTATACAAAGTAGTGAAGCGAGTTTGACGATTCAGCTCAAGAAGCTCCTCAAAGTTTTTGTATAAATAAAGGGTGTCCCTTGTCAAATTGCACCACGAAAATAAACGCTGTAGAATTACCCATTGGGTAGTTTCTCTTGAAAATTTTGGTAGAAGTAGTTTAGAGTGTTTTTTGTTGTATTTTAATCTATGTCAGTTTTTCGAAAATTGGAAAAATGGCGTGTGCGTGTGTGTCCAATTAAACACCCATCGGCCGGCAGTGGTATTATGGAAGAAATCTGTTTGCAATAGTTTTTTTTAAGTGACCAATGCAAGCAGCTTTAATCCGGGAGTTAAAAAGTTCTCTAAGAGCTCTATTGCAGTTTCAGTAACCCATTTCAGAATGTGCCAATTCCGAGGTTACTTCCTCACGCTATAAGCCCCGCATGTAAACATGACCGTTTTCATGTGAATAACGGTAAAGTTAACACACTTCCAGGTTAAAAAAAATAAGCAAACCTTGCGCGTGTATATTGTATATAAATGTTATTATTGGTTAGTTCTCAACATATATCGCTATTCCGCTATAAGACTCACGCTTCTGGGATTGCGTTGTTCTTTTTGCTATAGACTTGCCATCTTAGTTTGTTAGGAGTGTTTTGTTTGGGTGTTCTCTTTTGTTTTTTCTCGTTTTCGTAGTAATCCCTTAAATAATTTAAAACAAAATTATATAAGTAGTCACACCATAAATAAATTGTACTATTAGTGCTATTTGAGTTCCAGTAATAGAAATGTGGTTGTTTTATGTGCCCAATGACGTTGCTGTTATTGTACATGGAGAAATGGCCAGATATTTATCCTGCTCTATTTATTATTAATTATATAGGCGTTATTATTTTTTCAAATCAACTTGTTTTCTAAGCTTTCTTCTTTTAATCTTTTAGTCTTCTAGTCCTGTCCTGACTCTGACTCTTCTGCACTACCAAAAAAAAAAAAAACAGGCGGACGATATTTATAAAAACCTCCACCTGTTTTTTTAATTTATTTTTATCTCTCACTATTCTACTCCATTCCTCTTCTTTTAAATCTGGTAGCATGTTTTTGTCTTTCTTAATTGAATCGTTTCATGTTTTTGTTTTTTTATTGTTACACCTAATCTTTTCTGCTATTTTAAGTGGGTGGCCATCGGGTCTTCAACCTTCCCATTTAGTATACTTACAATAATTTCTACCTTCTTTAATGTTTGGGCTATGATTAAAATATCATCTGAAAATACGAATATTACCATTAGATTATCGTTATGTTCTTTCAACAAATTTACTCATGGATATTTGGTTTTCACTTCTCTTAACACATATTGAATCTTCAAAAATTGAAAAAAATGCGTCACCCAAAAAGCAACGTCGTGAATTGATTTTGCGCAAGCACAGAAGGCTCACAGAACGGCAAAATACGGTGGTAAAGCCATGGGCCCGGAAACTGTACACCCAGATGCTGACGAAGCCTCATTATCTCATCATGGATGATGAGATTTACGTCAACCTTCACCGCCCAGAACAAGTTTGAATCTCCGAGGACGGAAGGATACAGAAATTTTCAAAGTTTGCCAAGAAATACATGATTTGGAATGCGATCTTCTTAAGTGACAAACGGAGTGCATCGTTCATGACTACCGAAAATGTTAACGGAAAGATCTACCAGAAGAGCTTGCCTCCTCTGTTGAAGCAACACGAGGGCCTTACGCCCTCCTGGCCAGAACTAGCTTCGTGACACTATTCAAAAGTTGTCCTGGGGTAGTACAAAGTCACTCGGGAAGGTCACTTTCGTACCCAAGAAAATGAACCTCCCCAACACAAAGAAAATAAGGCCCATCAAAAATACTGGGCTATGGTGAAGCAGGCACTACGGAAGCATCCCAAGGAGGTCAAATCTGAGGAGTAGTCATGAGGAAAAACGGGTTTCCGTACAGAAGAAGCTGCAGCCAGATGTTGTACAGAAACTTATAAGTGGAGTTAAGCGTAAGGTGTGAGCGTACGGTTATGGTGAAGAAGTTGAATGAAATAAACATGCCAAAAGCTTACTTATGGGTTATTTTTTACTGTCAAAAAGATTGGAAAAGATCGGTCAACTAGGTAAATTTCTACAGTGTTGTTTTTTCATGATACAATTTGATGTGGGACATCCTCTACCTGGGTTTTCATAATTTCACACCTAAGGGGTGTATCGAATATAAGCTATCCACATGCATTTGCGTTGTACGCATGTATTTGTGATGGTTTTTTATGCTCTGAACACTGCATGCTGTGCGGTTGACTGTCAGCTTTCTTTTGTTTACTTGTTTGTGCGGTTCAAATTCTGCGTTTTCAAAATGTCGCGTATTGAAAAGGAAGTGAAAATTAAGGTTCTGGACACATGGCTGAGTGAGAAGGGAATAACTATGCGAATATTGGCGAAGCGGTTTGGAATTCATCATGCGAGTGTTAAAACCATCATTAATAAGTTTGGGGAACACTATTCTTTGGATGAGCTACCAGGAAGAGGCAGAAAACCCAGTTCTTCCAACACGAAACTGGAGCAGAAAGTGGTATCTCTAATCATGACGAACAAATCAATGTCAATACGTGATTTGGCCAAAAAAGCAGGAACGAGTGTCGGAATGATCCAGCTTATCAAGAGGCAAAACCACCTGAAGACCTACAAGAAGCAGAAAATCTCGAAACAAAGTGCAGAACAGAAGAAGCGAGCAGCAACAAGGGCCGGAAATTGTATTCGCGTCTTTTGCAGCGTCCGGATGCATGCGTTTTGATGAGACGTATGTAAAGGAGGACTCAAAAACCCATCCAGGTCCACAATACTTTACTGCCGTCGTTGGGAAGGATGTGAGCGATGCGGATGCGAACCGGATTCAAGTGGAGAAAATCGGTCGAAAGGTACTGGTATGGCAAGCAATATGTTCCTGTGGTTTGAAGTCAATCATTTTCTACACTACCGGAACTATAAATGCGGAAATCTATCAATCTGAGTGTCTCCAGAAGAGATTGTTGCCTTTATATAAGCAACATAGCACCTCACTATGCCAAAACCACTCTCAATTGGCTTGCGGAAAACGGTATGGATTTCGTTGAGAAAAATATCAATCCACCAAATTGCCCTCAGCTTCGACCCATCGAACGTTACTGGGCAATCGTGAAGAGGGTCTTCAAGAAGACTGGTAAGACATCTGGGAACATGCAGGAGTTCAAAAAAATTTGGGCTGAAGCGTCCAAAAAATGCGATGCACCACTTGTCCGGAACTTGATGAAGAGCATTCGATCCAAAGTTCGAAAATTCGTGAAGGAATAACTTAAATTTCATCCGGTCTTCATTATGTTCAAGTTTAACCTCGTACAATGAAGGATCAATTTTTTGTATGAATAAAATATAGGTTTTCAACATAATATGAAAGAAAGTGTGTGGATAGCTTATTTTCGATACACTCCTTATTTGGGTAGAAGTTGTTTTGAGTGTTTTTTGTTGTTTTTAAATTGCTGTCAGTTTTTGGAAAATTGGAAAAAAATGGTGTCACCCAAAAAACAAACATCGCGAATTGATTTTGCGCAGGCACAGAAGGCTTTAAGTCGTGACGAACGGCATAATACGGTGAGAAAGTCATTGGCCCGGAAATTGTACACCCAGATGCTGACGAAGCCTGATTGTCTCATCATGGGTGATGAGATTTACGTCCGGCAGCTTCCAGGGGTACTTTTCATCTCTGCTCAGCACAAATTCGATGTTCCAGAGGAAGTAAAGAAGCAGAAAAGTTTGACAAGAAATATAAGATTTGGAAAGCGATCTTCTCATGTGACAAACTGAGTGTATCGCTCATGATTACCGGAACTATAAACGCGAAGATCTACCTTAAGGAGTGTCTACAAAAGAGCCTGCTTCCCCTGTTGAAGCAACACGAGGGCCCTAAGACCTCCTAGATCTAGCTTCGTGACACTATTCAAAAGTTGTCCTGGCGTGATACGAAGCCAACGGGGTCACTTTCGTACCCATGGACATGAACCCCCCAACGCACCGAAGCTAAGGCCCATCGAATAATACTGGGTTATTATAAAACAAGCTTTACGGAAGCATCCCAAGCAGGTCAACTCTGAGGAAGACATGAAAGAAAAGTAGTAAATAAATGAAATAATAATAGTGAATAAGTGAATAAGTTCTACTGAACCTTATGAGTGGAGTTAAGCATTAGCTTCGAGCGTACGGTTATGGTATAGAAGTTCAATGAAATAAATATGCCAAGAGCTTACTTATAGGTTATATTTTACTGTCATAAAGTTTGGAAAGGATCGGTCAACTAGATAATTTTGTAAAGCATCTTTTCGTGATGCGAGTCAATGTTGGACACCCTTTATCTGGGGTTTTATAATTTCACTCCTGGTGAGGAACCAGAGAGACAATTTCAAAAATTACCAATCGAATCAAAACATGTGGGAAGAATCTTATTCCAGAAAGCTAAAGACTATGGTATTACTAGGTGAATCAAAACATGTACGAAGACTCTAGTACCATCTGAAAAATAATAAGACGATCATACACTGCATTGCATGAAATTACTGCATAAATCGTAATGGACCGAATTTTCGAAGTCAGACAAACGAACATGATTGGGAATATTCAGCGAAGGGTTGGCCACCTCCTAAATAACATTGCCAAAACAATCTTGTTTTATTAAGTTTTATTAATGTTTTATGAAAGCCACTAGAAATCATTTTGAATTTATTCTGACAGCAAGAACGGCCAATAGCTTTCAAATTTTAGTCAGGTTTATGAAAACATAACCAGCTCTTTACAAGGATCTTAAAACTTTGTCTTCTGAAATTCCTTTTATTTTGACTTCATGAACTCGTAAAATGCTGTTTTAAAAAGCCGTTTGGACTCATTCATATTATCTTATTATGGTCAGCTGAAATAGCACTTTAAAACCATTTTGCCTCCAGTAAATGCATCAAACGGCAAATTGGCATTGAGGGAAGTCACCATATGACCAAATAGTTTTATAGAAGCCATTGCGAAGATAAATTGGCTATTTGGCAAAACTGTGATTTTTTTCAATCGTCTATAGGTCTATAGGTGGGTCGTTTTGTACACATTTCGGCTTTAAAGATGCATAGAGAAGGTGTTGGTGAACAAAACAATTTTGAATGTAGTTTTATCAACAAAGCCAAGAGGAGTGCTACACGGCTGGAATAAAACTTAAATTATTACTTGGGCTGTATTATGTAAAAGTGGTACAAAGTCGTGAAGCAAGAGTGAGAACTCAACTCAAAAAGTACCTCAAAGTGATTACCTGGGGTTTTATAACTTTACACCTGGTGAGGAGCCAGAGAGCCAATTTCAAAAATTACCAATCGAATCAAAACATGTATGAAGAATCTTATTCCAGAAACCTAAAGACTATGGTACTCTATGGCGTGCTTGAGACCAATGCGGTTCAAAGGCGGTAAACCAATTTTCAATGGCTAGTTTCCTTTTGTTTGTTGGTTTTACTCTGTAGTACTCATGGGCATCCAGATCTTGTTAAGGTATCCATCTGAAATGTTACTCTATTGTCTGTATGCTTTCTGATTAATTGCACATGAAATTCTGCATAGTTTGTTACCTCGTATTACTAGACTCAGTTGAAACCAAATTTTGCCCTTTGTACGGTGCATCTGGAACCTGTATTCCTTTAATCTCGGATGTCCAATATGATCCTGACCTAGTTGTATGGTATGTAATGAATTATCTTGGTGCTTACTTGAAAATATTTAGCAGTTTAGAAGTCAAGCTCGTTCACTTTGACGTCGATTTTATTAGATGACACATTCATAAATAAACGACCTGCATACGGTTAGTCAGCATCTATTCTAAACATTCGATTCGATCCAATCCATAACTGTAAGCATATGCCATAAAGTTTACACTAAAAATATCATACTGAGTACATAAAAATTGAATTTTGGTTTTCAAATTATTAAGAAATTATTGGATCAAATCCGGGAAAATATGGCTCAAATGCATTATTCGTTACTTTAATAGAATGCATAAGGAGACAGGATTTCAACTTTCTGCTAAATGTCAACAATTAGTTCCTGCACAATGAATTTGCATTAGTAAGAAAGTGCTACTCAATGAAAAATCATTAACCGGATATGAACTCGTTCTTACTTTTCACCTACTCTGAATCATTCAGTATTTGTTTCCCAAATCTTATGGTTTAAAAGAAAAATATCGTGAGCAAATTCATCAAACGATGTAGTCAAATAAAACGATTTAACTTATTCATTAATTCAAGAAATGCCATAACCACGGCTTCGTATAATTTTATCACGCCCGTTTCATGCGCATTTAATCAACACTCCGAGAAACGTAATCTTTCGAAAGCCTGGTTCTCGCCAGGCAGATGAAAGGACATCCAATTATAGGTACCTGCTGCACTTGATTAAAAGCTTCCCGGTGAGTGCAACGACGCATAACGCATAAAGTCAGTCCAAAATGCACACTCACCAACGCACTAGTTTCCAGAACCTCAATCCGAAGTTTCCACGGGAACTGGTGGATAGCAATCTGTTATTCAATCTTGTAGCCTGCCACCAACCGTCCTTTCGCCATGGTAGCTCTGAAGCGAAATGCTTTCGTTTTCCGTCCATGATCAATTTTACGATTAACTGGCCGGCCGAGCTCGACTGGTCTGGGTTCGCGTGGAACTGCAGCTTCCTGCACGCACACGAAGCAACAGTCAAGCATCACGTGGCGTAGAATTTCTTGTGACATACTGATTTGGTAACTGATTTAAAGCCCGTCGGAGGGCCACATTTTCAATTAAACAATGGTCACGGTCGGTCGCACACCGGTGGAGGCGCCTGTGGTTCACCTCAGCCAGCACCGAGGATTGAGGATTGAGGATATGCACACTTGATGAGCCGAAAGAAGCCACCACAACAAAGAGTAGAGTTCGTGGTTTTTGATTGAATGTGTGATTCGCATCCTCCGAGCACACATCGAAGCCCTGCTGCAACGTCGACGCACCACATCAAATAATCATTTTTCGATTAAGTTTCATCCTTTGTTGTTACTCTAGGTTTTAATTTGCTATTTCTCTCATTTTTCCTCTTTTTTTTTCATCCGTTTCAGGTTTGTGCAGTAGTATAATCATTCCGTTGCCTGTACTGAGGGACTCTCCCATTGCAATTGGACGACACACATACTCTCACAGCTCAGCAGGTCGGGGTCGAGTTCTCAAAGGTAATTATTGTTCGGTGATCTCTGGATGAGGATTTGTGCATAAGGGAAAACTGGATATATTTTTTTGTTTAAAACAATGAAAGCTATTATTAATTGGCTGAGTAATTTCATGCAACGACAATCGGATCAGAAAGTCAGATTTTTACGTTTAACCTTTGGGCTGAAGGAACATTTGGGTTGGTAAAAAGTGGTGCTAGTAATTTGATTTCGTTGCAATGTATCAATTATCTGACTTGAAAAAACATTGTTTTGTTCGCAACTAAATAGCCTACGAAAGACGTGAACATAAATTTGTACCGTAATAGTAACACATAAAGCAATTAAGCTGAAAATCATATTCAACAGGTAATACATCTACTGACATAAGAGCTTAATGAGATGTTCGTTGTTCTGAACCACGAAA
The DNA here is from genome assembly GCA_034211315.2 of Aedes japonicus. Lineage (NCBI taxonomy): Eukaryota > Metazoa > Arthropoda > Insecta > Diptera > Culicidae > Aedes > Aedes japonicus. The sequence goes on from JASCZW010000740.1 coordinate 71,001, forward strand.
AATTACTTTACTAACGGCCTATCCCAAGTAATATTTCCAAAACCATTCAGCTTTAATAAGTTTTATTAAAGTTTTATGAAAGCCACTAGAAATCAATTCAGTTTTGTTATGGCAGCAAGAGGTGCAAACAGGTTTCAAATTTTAATCAGGTTTATAATAACCTACACGGCTTCTTTACAACTATTTTAAAACCTTGAATTTAAAAATACCTATAACTCTTGTCAAAGGTTTTATTTTGACTTTATAAACTCATAAAATGCTGTTTTGATATGCCGTTTTAGGACTCATTCATATTATCTTATTACGGTCAGTTGAAAAAGCATTTTAAAACTATTTTGCATCCAGTAAATGAATTAAACGGCTGATTGGCATTGAGGAAAGCTAGCAAATGACCAGATAGTTTTATAGTAGCCATTGATAAGATAAATTGGCTTTTTGGCAAAACCGTGATTTCTTCCAATCGTCATATTGGAATACATGAAATAATTGAAATGTGGAAAAATAAATACACCAAATTTATAGTGTAATACAAATGAACTGTAGATCAAATACCAACTTCGGTATTCTTTTAGATAACCTTATAGAATTCCATCAGTTTTCAGGAGTTTCATGATTAATTTATCGAATATATTTCTTTCAGTTCTGTTTTTGTTTTTGTAAACTCGCATAGTTTCCGAGACGCATTAATTATCTTATCGTGCCCATATTCACCATCAAATTAAATGCGCATTTGATTTGGAGCATGCTACGCGATAAAAAAACTCCATTTGTTTTGGATGTTTTGCTATAAACATAATTTCCCGCAACACTAGAACTTTTTTCTTAGCCTTTATTAACTGTTGAATGAATCAGAATCAGGAGAATCGAACAAAGCAGAACAACAAAAACGAATCCCGATATCGCCGCGTAATTTGACAGCTGTGGCCTTTTGGCCCTATGATGGTTTGGATGGCAGCCAATAGGTTTAATGATGGTTCTCAAGTGGTCATAACATCTTTCACTAGCACATTTTAAAAATCTTTATGGTCTTAGAAAGGTTTTATTAATTTGTTTTCACAACCGTCTATAGAGTGGGCCACTTAGTACACATTTAGGCTTTAAAGATGCATAGAGGAGGTGTTGGTAGAAAAAACAGTTTTGAATTTAGTTTAATCAGCAAAGCCGAGAGGAGTGCTATACGGCTGGAATATAATCGAAATTGTTACTTGAGATAAGCACCACATTGGATCTAATTTTGGAAGCAACATTATCTTTTCATTCAGATTTTTCAATTTTCGTGAAGTTTATTTTCAATATTTCCTCAGACAATTTTTATTCGCCTTTCTCAAAATGTATCGAAAATAAGTTATCAACGTACATTTGACTGATTCCACGCCAAATCGGTCGGTCACCAAACTCAACTATCTTCGATTTTGATGAAACTTGGTACACGTCTTCGGTATGTTGAAAAAAATCCACTGGTGTTAAGATTATTTGGATTCAAGAGTAACTTTTGAGATGGGTGTATGTTTTTTTCCAACATTTTACTTGAAAAATCGTAGTTCAAAACCATTACATTTAGAGAAAACTTTATACGGGGAGTTGTAGAGAACTAAAAAGGCTTTGTAAAAAATGTACACTGAAAAAAAAATTTTTTTTCATAAAGAAAAATCGAAAATAAATACTAAAAATCAAATATAAAAAAACATATTTTTAATATTTTTCAAATTTGTTTTGTGGAAATTTGAGAAAAAAACACGTTTTAAAAAACTCTAGGATGGACGCTCTTATAATAAAAAGTTTTTCGAAGAGCGAACTTTTGTGCATATTTCAAATTTTGGTTATTCATTATTATAAATGAAAATTAATTATACTAATATGATTTTGGAGATCATTAAAAACAATAATGATCATAATGATAAATCACCTGAACGCAACTGTTTTCGAGATTTTTCGGATTTTATTTCAATAGAATGAAAAAACCTCAGAAAATTCGCTCTTTTCTTAAGTTAATCAAGATTTCCACCAGAAATGATAAATTTTCCAAGATCTTCATATTATAACGTTCACATTACTCTAATGTCCTCTTTTCTTTTGATATCAGGATGATAAGAAGACTCATTTGAAAAGAACAAGATAAATAGCACTATTGTTTTAATATTGCAATCAATATATTTATAATTGTTTTATAGGCTGTATCGGTCGGGCCGCTCAGAGAATGAAGGGAGCGAATTTGCTAAAGCGATGAAAGTAACAGCGAGATAGATGTCGCAGGGGCGACAAGTGTGAAATGGACAGATGATGAAATTATGCGGAGGGTCATATAGAAGAAGCATATTAATCGAACTGCTGACTATTTTGCCAAGCTCCAACGATGTTAGAGGTCGGGTGTAGTGTGGAAAACTACACCCGAACAGTTCGGTGATGTAGCGATGAAAGTAACACATATTGTTTAAGGTAGGTAGACAAATAGCAGCTATAACGTATGTCAGGTATATCTTCTCATAAAAAAACAGCTAATGTACGCTGCCTGTAAACTACCAGAGATGTTTTATACCTGCATTTCCAAAGGTACCACAGCCAATATATATGCTCATACATAGTCGCATTCATCAGTAAAATCTATCTGAGTGAACTGAAAATGGAGTTTAACATGAAGAAGTGTTGTATGCCGTTTCCCACTAAACGGTGCTCAAAAAACCTTCGTAAATTAACCGAACAAAATGTCAAAAAACTCAAGTTTATGGGCAAAACACATTTGGACACTTCTTTGATGATTTGTGATAATTGTCGTTTGCATTTAAATAGAACGGAACAATCCCATGCTGCAATTTCGGAGCCTAGTGAGAAACCATCAATTACTAAAATTATGGATCCACTACCATCTACATCACGGCAAGTAGACTTGTATGGTCTCGAGGAAACGCCATCGGCAATATCATTAATGTCAGTGCCATCTGATAGCAGTGTGCAAGATTATTCAAGGCGCCATAATATTGAGCTATTTAACAAGGGCGTAGCTGGAATCAACGTTTCGCCAATATCGGCTAAAAAGTTCCTGAACGTAAATTATGCCCGCAAAAAGTTCAAAGATGTTTCAAACGGCATTCGGACACACATATTTGGGGATCAAGCGGAGGAGGATGACCTGGAACAATTGAAAGTGAAAGCAGCCGAATATGACGAAATAATCGCGCAGCTAAAGGACCGGTATGCTGATCCAGAAACTTCGAGGGACGATCAAGTAAGGATACTTTCGGTTTTACCACAATCTTGGACAAATCAAAGAGTAATGGCAGAATTTGGAATAACAAACAAGTACATCGTATCACAAGCTAAATTCCTTGCAAAGCACGAAGGTGTTTTAGCTGCCCCTAACGAAAAGCTGGGACACGGTTTGAACCCGGAAATAAAAAACCAAATTTTGCAATTTTACGACAGTGATGAGATTACACGAGCAACCCCTGGTATGAACGACTACGTTTCAGTGAGGAGTGAAGGTAAGAGGGTTCATATTCAAAAGCGCCTTTAGTTTGTTCATTAAGAGAAGCTTTCATTAAATTTCAAGAGATGCATCAAAATGCTGTTGGGTTTAGTTTTTTGCAGCACTAAGACCAAAGCATTGCAAATTACTTGGCAGCACAGGTTCTCATAACATTTGTGTTTGCACCATTCATGAGAACATTAACTTGATGCTTCATGGTCTTAGAAAATATTCATTCGAGAATGATTATAAATTGTGTTTTGAAGAAATATTATGTAGCTCATCAACTAGAACTAAAAAATGTTACCTCCGTGAATGCGAACGATGTCCAGGCTTTTCAGATTTTGAGAGTAGTTTAACAGACAAATTAGAAAAACGTGGTTTAGTTGAAATATCTTTTGAGCAATGGATTTCAACTGATAGATGTAGTTTAGAGACACTTGTTAAACCAATTGATGAATTTATTGCTTATTTTTGTGAAAAGTTGGAACAATTAGTATCCCACGATTTTGTCAAATCTCAGCAGTCTAGTTTCTTGAGAGATTATAAAAGTTGTCTTAAAGACGGCGAAGTAATAATAATTTAGGATTTTTCTGAAAATTATTCATTTGTTTTTCAAGATGCTGTTCAAAGTAGTTATTGGAGTAATGAGCAAGCCACTATTCACCCTTTTGTCATTTATTACACGGAATCTGGAATACTTAAAAATATCAGTTTCATTGTTATCTCAGAAGTGTTGAAACATGATACGATTGCGGTGCAGGTGTTTATTTCAAAACTAATAAGCTTTTTGCAAACAAAAATTAAAGTAAAGAAAGCTACGTTTATGTCTGACGGGGCAGCATCCCAATATAAAAATAGGAAGAACTTTGCAAGCCTTTGTAAGTTTAAAAAGAAATACAATATTGATGCTGAATGGCATTTTTTTGCAACATCCCACGGTAAGGGACCTTGCGATGCAATTGGTGGTACATTAAAACGAATGGCAAGATATGCAAGCCTTGCTGTACAACATGAACACCCTATAAAAAGTGCATTAGAGTTATTCGAATGGGCGAACCAAAAAAGTGATGATTGTTTAACAAAAATGTCGTTTTGTTATGTATCACATGAAGAGTATGAACAGGGGGTAGCAGAATGGAATGAAATTTACCGACAGACTAAAACGATTGCAGGTACACAAAAGTACCACTCATTCGTTCCAATTTCAGAAAACGAATAGTTTATATAATGTTTATGTAATATTATCAATGACCGAGACTAATAAATGGTATATATAAATATAAATCCAACCATAATTCATTATTTTTGTCTTATAACTTTAAGTGAAGCTTTTTCAATCGACGAGCTGTTAAGAGTAAGTAAGAGGCACATACATGTGTTTTAAAAAGGCTAAAAACACAAGAGAAACAATCGTTAGCTATTGTTGTTTTAATATCAGGAGTAATTTTTGAATAACCAAAATTTGAAATATACACCAAAGTTCGCTATTTGAAAAACTTTTTTATTATAAAAGCGTCCATCCTAGAGTTTTTTTCAAAACGTGTCTTTTTTCCTCAAATTTCCATACAACAAATTAAAAAAATATTAAAAATATGTTTTTTAGATATTTTATTTTTAGTAATTATTTTTGATTTTTCTTGATGAAAAAAATTTTTTTTCTGTGTATATTTTTTAAGAAAGGCTTTTTAGTTCCCTACAATTCCCTTTATAAAGTTTTTCTCCAAATGTAATGGTTTTTGAACTACGATTTTTCAAGTAAAATGTTGGAAAACACATACGCCCATCTCAAAGTTACTCTTGAACCCAAATTATCTTAACACCAGTGGAATTTTTTTTTTCCAACGTACCGAACTCATGTGCCAAGTTTCATCCAAATCAATGATGATCGGGTATGATTTTTGGGATTTCCGGCACATTCTGGATGGAATCCCTCATTTGCGTTGTTCGCGTGTATTTGTGATGGTTTTAATGTGTTCATCCATAGCGTGCTGTGCGTTTGACTGTTATCTTTTATTTGTTTACTTGTTTGCACGGTTTAAATTCTTCTTCTTTTTTAAATGTCGCTCAATGAAAAAGACGTAAAAATTAAGCTTTTGGATACATGACTGCGTGAAAAGGGTGTAACTATGCGGCAATTGGCGAAGCGCTTTGGATTTCATCACGCGAGTATATAATCCATCAAAACCAAGTTTGGGGAACACTGTTCATTGGATGAACTGTCAAGAAGAGGCAGAAAACCCGGATCAGAAAGTGGTAGCTCCAATTAGAAGAACAAATCAATGTCGATTTGGCCAACAAAGCGGTAACCAGCATCGGAATGATTCAACGTATCAAGAAACGGAACAACCTGAAGACCTCAAGAAGTCGACAAACAAAGTGCAGACGCAACGTACAGCAACAAGGGCCCGGAAATTGTATTTGTGTGTTCTGAGTCGACCGGATGCATGTATTTTGATAAGTGAAGAGACTTGTGCCAAAGAGGACTCAAATTTGGTCAAATAATGCTGGTTTTTCAAACAATGTATTTTGACGTAGGACTACGTGTTTGTTTTCTTTACTGGGGTACAATTAAAAAAATAAATTCGCATAACGACTGTCACGAAAAGTGGTCAGGTTTTAAGCGTTAATATCTCAGTCATTTTTAAAAAAAATCTGAATTTTTGCACCAATCGATCGCAAGTATTTCTACGTATCAACTTCAATAAAGATTTACATTTATTTCGGGCCACATACTATCGAAAAACTCGTATATGTTAAACCTTGATTTAAATAGTCTATTAACCAAGGCCTAAGGAATAATATATGACCCCAAAAATATAATGACTTTATTAAATCACAGACTCATTAAAAGTGTACATTGTCTTGGGCAAATTTGTTCTACATCAATTCTTCTATCTGGGATATATAAAAAAAATAGTTAAAGGCATAATTGACGACCTAGAACATCCTCAATATGAAGAAGTTTTAGAAGCAAAAATAAATTTCTTACTAATAGTATAAAGAGTTCTTTTAGAATATGGTACATGTGCATACGTATTATTAAGCTTTTGGTGATAAACATTAAATACTTTTGTATCTTTCTGAAATGTTCTAGGTTATCCAAAATTCGCTTGAGTTCAGAACTTCAGATCATATTAGTAACAATAGCTTGAAGGACAATATAAGATTATTATAGGTATTCAAACATATTTAATGAACCTTTTGGAAGGTCTACAGTCATTATTTGATAATTTTGTGATGTTTTAGGTCATAAAAACTTCATAGAAAATCTTGGAAGATAATTTTCTAGGTTATCCAAACTATCCTGGATTTCAAAACTGAAAATTTTCAGTTATAGCTTTTTCGACCAATTTAAGTGAGGCTTCTGAAGGTAATCAGATAGAATGAGATATCTTGGGATGCTCTAGGTCCAAAACTGGCCTTGAGTTTAGAAGTTAGTATCAGCAGTCGTAACATTTGCTTTTTAACCTATGGTTGGTGACGGTATGCTTTCAAACACATTCAGTGAATCTTCTGTAAAGTCATTATAATATTATCTTGGGATGCTAAATGTTAGAAAAACTGACTTGAGTTCAGAACTTAAGATATACAGTAGAAACCGTAGCCTCTTGAGCTATACAAAACAACGATTACTGTTCAAACTTATTCAATGATCATTCTGAAACGTCTACAGACATTAAAGAATAATCTTATAAGTTTTAGGTCATTCAAAATATAAGTCAACAATAGCTATATGGGCTAAACAAAGTTATGTTAGTTTGTTTGGCATGAATATCCCAAAATTAAATCATTATATGTGTTGATCATCCAAGGCATTCATTGAATATGTTTTAATATATATCATAACATTGTTAAACGGATAAAACTACTGTTACAACTGAAGATCTTAACAGGACAGTTTGGACGACCTAGCCCATCTCAAAAAAATATATCCTTCTTTTTTCAAATTATATCTATGTTCTTGAGCATCAGCGCATAACGCCAAAACAGCTCTCAATGGGCTCACGGAAGAGGGTATGGATTTCGTTGAAAAAGACATTAATCTGCTTCCGTGGCAGCTTCGGTCCACCCAGACAACCAAAATGCACGTAAAATTGAAAGTTGTTTTTATGATATACAAACATATATGTAAGTAACCAAATGTGAATAAGAATAGTAAACAAGGGTATACCACAAAAGTTCAACTCAGGTTCTACGCCCCAACAAAAAAAAAAGTAACCAAATCGTATAGAATGCAAAAATATGGCTCATACGTGTAATATTGGAAGCCATTTACGTGCTAATTTCATTGTTTTCTTAAACGAGTTGATTTGATATCTTATGCGATTGAATTTGTAATAACAAATTCGATTTAAATAGGTGAGCGATGTATAAACAGAAAATCATGTGTATGAACTTTTCCTATCTGGCTGTTTGGACTATTTCCTATAATTCATCTTTATCATCATGATTACAATACTTATGATTGCTTTTGTTTTCCTATTAGGGTACATATACTTTAAATTATTATGTCCTGTGTGTCCAATAATAATTTTGATCCTTACGCCTCCTCTTATGATTAAGAAGTACCTAGTGCCTTGAATACAAGAAGCTACAATGGAATTTGTTGTAGGTTTGTGCACTTATTATTGACAGTATTTTTCCTTTCCGGTTTGCAAATGGACATTTTACTAAACTTGAGCTGATCTGATTCAGGCGCTGTTTGTTCGATAGATTTAACAAACATTTACAGGATACCTTAAATCAAGATTTTGGTGAATTGAAAACGAACGAAAACGTGTTTAAGGGGGGATATACAGTTAAAATGACCAAAAAATTCAAATTTTTTTTGAATAAGAAGCTAATAAATTTCTCGTAGGATACGCTCCTTAAACCCTTTTTTCAAAATTCGAACTCCAAATGTTTCTTTCAATCGTTTTTCGAGGACACTGGTTAAAATGTAAGGAAACGTCCATTAATTACGTCACGCAAAATGACTTTTATTACCAAACCTCCCCCCCCGTCACGTTTTTTGTATGGACCTTCAAATTTGTTTGTATGGATCGTCACATTTTACTTAAACCCCCCTCCCCCCTTACTGAGTGATATAATTAATGGACCTTCCCTAAGTATGATTTTTCGATAATTAAAACTTTAAACGCGTTTTTCTCAAAACAAAATTTTCGGAGTTTATGCCGGTGATAACTCGAAAACTGAAAACTAATTATTCGATTAAGCTGAAATTTATAGGGTTTCTTCATTATAGTACTACCTTCTATATGAATTAAAAATTATTTTTATATATTATTATTAAAAATGGAAGTGCATTTTATTTACTTATTTTTTTCAATTCATATACTAACTCTTAATGTAATATATATAATTTTTTGGGTTACCAGGTTTCAGATCAAAACTGAGACCAGGAGAGCTGGCACAAGCAAAATACAACGACTTTATCAACGCACTCTAACGACCGTCATTTTGTTAAAAAAAAAAGTTCGTATACTACATGGAAACACTTATAATTGTGAAAATTTTTAGATTTAATTGAGTAAAAACTTCATTTTGAATTTTTATTTTTTAATATGAGTTTTTTTTCTCGTTTTAATGTATACCTTAACCACGGAATTCTACACTTTTACACTTTACAACATTTCCTGCATTTCAGGATCAACGGAGTGATGATCATATATAATAGATACAAATGCTTGTAGTATTTTTCACTTACAAAATATACAAACTATTGTATAAATATTTCTTGGGAATGGGAGGGACCATCAGGGTACCCTATTTAAGCACTCTGGATGGGGAGAGTGGGAATGCCAACTCCCATTGCTAACAGTTTGTGAATAGAGGGCGGGCTTTTCTTCCCGCCCATATCCTCATGTCAGATAGCTCGTTCTTTTGACCCCTTGTTTAATCTTTTTGTTGGAAGCAGATTCTTCATATCCCTGTGCAAACGTATGAGTGATGTTGCCTATCGATCCTCCTAACCCCCAACCCGTAGTGGTAGTGCATATGATGCATCATGCGTCATGCATATTCAAAATTTCAAATCACTCTAACCTAACCAAACTTAATCAAAACCAACCAGAAATAGTAATGTTTTTATCAGGTTTTAAAAAAAAAATAATGGATCAAATTGTTGTCTAAATTTTAAATTCTAGCCTACTCTCCAGTTTGGGAACTAGTAACCATCCCAAGTTCAAAATTATTCCAAATCTGAAGTTATCTAGAAAGGAACGTCAGTCTTAAGTAACCCTTTTCTGTGCCTATGTGTTTTATTTCGAACAGACAGATAACTACCCTGATCAAAACATTCACCCCTTTCGAAAATGGTGCTATTACATTCAGTTACTTTACCATGAGTAAACCATGTTTCTTCTTCCTTTTTTAGCGATTGAAGCTTATTGCTTTAGAAATTAGCTTATTGCTTGCTCTCAACTTAGTGTTCTAACTGCACTTCTACAAATATCAACTAAGAGTTTTCGTTGTCATGTACCACTTTTGCATTAGTATGATTGTGTGGCAAGTAGGCAAAAGGACCCAAACCAGATATTTTGGTTATTTATTGAATAAATCAAATGGATAAACAACAACAAAAGTTGGCACGAAAATGAAAAGTGTACTTTTAATTGTTTCCCTTAGATTAAAAGTAAGAATTCTAAGAATAAATTACGGCCTAGCCCACCAGTATCACACCTGCTGTTAGTGACTTTATATAAACGTTCTACAACGTGCCAGCAAAATAAATGACCTGAATATGTGATACTTTCACTACTGGTTAAATTCTTGGTCTCAAATACATGTTTATAGCATGAGATAAGCCTGCTCACCGTCGACAAGGTGAAAAAATTTGACCCACGATAGGGATTTTAATACGTTTTAAAACATTTATGAACATGTTTAAGTTTATAAAATTAGTACAAGCTAAATATGGTTCACTGACATAGTATTTCTTTGTATTCTCCCATACGCGGGGTAACGATCTATGATGATGTTGTTTCGCGCACGGCAGGCTGTGAAAATTGAATAGAAGTAGTTTTTGAAATTGAGCGGAGGGCATTGTGAGGTAGTATTTCGAAACGCTAATGGAACTATCAATACTTTCTCTTAACAACTTTGTTCTAGCAAAAAAAAGTGCTTTCTACTCCTAGAGCCTCATGGTGATGAGAAATTATTCCCTTCTCAAAACAACATAAATATGGTTGTTTTTTTCTTCATCTATAGTTTTGTCTTTATAAGAAAATGCATGAAATAAAAATGGTAACTTCTAATTTCACAAAGTTCTACCTCAATTGTTTGAGCTTCTGTACCCAGAACCATTCAAATGGTACATAGACATTGACTCAAAGTGGAAATTTTGAAATTCGCAATTGCAGTTGCGCTATGGGTCAGAATTGACCCCAATATCTTAGGAAGGCTGGGGCCTCGGATAGCGTAGTAGGTAAACACACAATCTACCAAGCCGGAGGCGACCGGTCTAGAAAATTGATCGATTTATTCAAACACTCTTACATTATACATTGGTTTCTTCTGACATAGGCAAAACATGACCTTAACTCACTCACATAGCGAAATGTCTATTCGTATAATAATTCTTAATTTAATGGATCCATTAATTTAATCAGCCAAACAAAAATTAATAATTGCATTTAAAACTACAAAAACTACGATCATAATAATTCTTAATCTCCTCTATATGCATTCTCCTCAACCAAACAACCTTCCACAATGCATCCTGTGATAACGTTCCCTTACACTCATACCATTATGGACTGATCCCACTGTAAGTGAGTTGATCGCAATTTTATGTGATTTTGCTCCCACTCTTGTTGTCACATCATCTCTGTGCCTCACCTCGACCTCACACCCGCGGCGTCGGAGAAGATGGAGTTTGAAAAAGCAGCTCACCTGCACCGTGAACGAAGGAAGCACACCACTTTTCATCCTGTCATTCCGAACCCAAACAAGCCAGCAGAATTCTCCCTCTCCACATCCTCGACACGGGTGGCACCGGAGCGGAGGACGGTGGGAAAAGCACATAAAAATCGAGCGTCATACACAGGAGGAGTGAACTGCCACGGATGGTGATAACAATAAAATATGTGAAAGCGCCAAGAATTTTCCCCACCCCGCTTCCCGAGAAGCGGAACGACGAAACATTACAAGATAACGTGAAATATGTCAGTGTAACATCATCCAGATGCCGGGAATGCCTTCACGTGCAGTGTAATATTACCTTGCAGTCAGTCAGCAGCGCGATGGAAGGGAAGCAGACAAAGCGAAAAGAATCTGCATTGGCAAATGAAACTTGAATTCAGAGGAAATGTTGACGGCAAGATTTCCGAAGCATGTCCTTCAATCCAAAGTTCCATTTGCGATCGTTTTCTAAAAAAAAAAAGAAAATATAATTTCCACTCGTAAACAGACTTCAGTCCGCAAGCACACAGTTTACGGCCATGAAAGACGACTGGAACTGGAGCCGGTGCGATTTATGCAAATGAAAGTGCATCTGTTCTTGATGCTTAATTACACGCGTTTTCCACTCGGGTCGGCACTTGAATCGGAGACTCTGGGAGTGACGTTTGAAAAATGGCATTTCGAGTTGGCCTATTTCAAGTCGAAGTAAACGCATTTGCCAGCTAAAGAATGGTGGCCTTAATTGCACTTTATCAGGAGGAAAAAATGAGTTTTGGATCGATGGATTGGGAAAATGATTGCAACTCGGTTGGCTTCACCTTGAATTTGGAGCGTCGTTGTCATGGTAACTGGGTTGCCAAAAATTATCGTAGCTTTTGTTTTGACTCGAGAGCTTTATCTGATCAACGGGTTGCTTCGATTGCATGGCAATCTCATGAGAGTTGGAAGTTTTTTTTTTTGTTACCAGCAAATAACCATGAAGGTTCAGCAAACGATAAACCGGGGTGGGGAGAAATGTAACTACAGCTGAGTGCAAATATAAACAGGATGATGAAAGCAGCTCTGCCACAGATCGCCGTCGTCATCATCGTCGCTCGTTGGCGTAGTTGGGCAGACAGGCTGTGTGACTGTGTGTGTATGTGTGTGTGTGTACCGGAGGGTTATGGAAGTGCAATATTTATCTTGCTTTGGTGTGTATGATGGATTGAATTATATCATATGGGTAAATATTGGATGTCATTGCTGATGGCGTGTTTGCACTCTTCCTCCTCCTCCTCCTGAGGGTTTGCTTAGGGAGTAAAGTTTTTGATTGAAACCTTCTTGGGTTTGATCGTGGGATACCGGTTTTGATTGAAACGATGCCGGAACCTTTGAAGTAATTTCTCATTTTAATTATGTTGTTCCTATTTGTGTATATATTAAGTTTGGCGGATTTGGTCCATCGAAAAGAGTCGAACATTATCCAGTAGATGGGCAACATCTCCTTTTTTCGTTTTGTAAGAACCATATCTAAAATAAACCGTGAATTTCATTACTCAAACAGATTTTAACGACATGCTTTTAATCAGATGAGCATATCTCCAGTACACAAAAAAAGCGTTCCCGAAAGTGAAAACGGATCGTGAACTAGTTCACATTTTTTGGATTCTTCCCTTTGAACCTTAATTAGTTCATGATAGCATGATTCAGTTCATAATGTATTTTTGTTTGTTTTCGAATTCATGACTGCAGCTCACGGATCTGGGCACGGTTTTTTTCCGTGTATAATATAAGCTTTATGCATATGTTTTACGAGCATTGTAAAGGTAGCGCCACACGGCGCTTGAAATCTATTTTATAGTTCACTATAACAAAGCCGTGATAAATATCTATGTCATAATTCTATGAGATACGAGAAACAGTTTTGCAAAAATATGAGCTATAAGGTTGTAGTAGCTATGTATGTAATATAAGCCTTTGACATGGCGCTATAAAGTAATTTTTTTCGCTGAACACACGGTTGCTTTTCTTTGTGGTCACATATATTCAGTTATAAGCTTCTAAAACATAAAATCTGGATATAATCATGGGCAAATTCGGTAGCTATGAACAGAGAAAGAAAAAAAAATAATGCAATTGATTCGTATATCATACTGAAAAGGCGGATTAAATGGAAATCTCGCAAAGTCTGGACAAAATTGTGGATCGCTCGTCGCGAAGGCTTGAGAATTTAAGCGAATCTGCTGAAAGAGCTAGGTGATGAAGATCCGGAATACTATCGTAATTTCGTCAGAATGACAAAGACAGACTTTCAGTATTTGCTGGAGAAAGTTTCGCCACTAATTTTCAAGCAGGATACCAAATGCGTAAAGCTATAACTCCGAAAACGAGGTTGGCATTGACTCTGAGATATTGGGCTACAACTACTGGTTCTAGCGCAGAAATGATCACCATAATGACGAAATAAATAAATACAAGAAGCATATTATAGACATTTTTTTATCGTCAAACTACGCCTTATTTTGTCGGTTTGAACGTAATTTCCTCTTGCATAACCTTAGATGTGTAACCTTGTGCATAGTGTAGCACTCAGAGTAGCTCAAGCAGCTTTTGACTAAATTTGAAATTGGTGTTTCATTAGAATGAGAGCCTCTGCCAGAACTGCCAGAGAAAATAATCCTGCCTTCAAAAACCCCCACATGCCAAATTTGGTTCCATTTGCTTGATTACTTCTCGAGTTATATAGAAATTTGTAATCCATTTGTATAGGACCCCCCACCCCACCTTTTCTTCTAGAGAGGACTCAAACCACCATTGAAACATTTTTTGCCTTCAAAATCCTCCACATGCAAAATTTGGTTCCGTTTGCTTCATTAGTTCTCGAGTTATGCTGAAATTTGTGTTTCAATTATATGGGAGCCCCTCTTCCAATAGAGGAAGGGGTCTCAAACTACTACGGAAAAAAACTGTCTTCAAAAAACTTCAAATACTAAATTTTGATCCATTTGCTTGATAAGTTTCTGAGTTACGCCGAAATTTGTGTTTCATTTGTTTGGGAGCCCCTCCTCTCAAAGGGGGGAGGGATCGCAAACTATTATAAAAACCTTTCCGGGCCCCAAAAACTCTTGCATGCAAATTTACACGCCGATCGGTTCATTACTTTCAGAGTCTATAAGGGTCTGACAGACAGACAGAAGTTCATTTTTATATAAATATATTAATTTTAAATATTCCATATGTTGTCCAAGCTAGAAATATTATAAAAACAGATAGCGCCTTCTTTTTTAGCAAGCTGAGCAAGTTTGAATCAAAACAATCATTTTTGTTTAAACATATGGCATTTTTATATCTATTATTTAAACTTGAAGCTTTTTTTAAACTGAAGCTTAAAAATAATATTTGGTATAAAAATACGAAAAATCGATCGATCGATCGTTCTATATAATTTTTCAGTTTTATACGAAGAAATATTAGTTCATCCTATTAGTTAATTCTGAACTATAATTTTTCTTCATATGCTTGCTCAAACTTGTTGTTCAACTTCCTTAAAGCCACCGCATATTGGTTGTACAAGGCTAAATCTTCAGCCCATAACGAGCTTGTCGATTCACTCAGAATAGTAGCCCGATTTTTTGGTTTTTTAAGTTCTATCGGCTCTGACATGATTTTGACGCATTTTGAGAGAAGCGCCATCTCATCATATGATGATTTTTTACGCTTCAAATTGCGTACGGCTGGCTTTGGTTTCGGCCCACTCGGTTTCTCAGGTTGCAAAACTGAAGATTGTACGTCGGAATCAATGGTCAAAATCGAGGGTAGAACATCGGAACTGGTTGAATCGTGATCTTCCTTAAGGTCCTCTTCAGCGTTATCATTTTGAAAATGAGACGTATCATTCTGAAAAGAAAACAATTAATGAAACCTTTGGCATGCTTGTATTGCTTCTATAGCTTTAGCAAGAAACTTCAATATCAACAAAATAATAGGGCACAACTCAAGAGAGAGCCTATCTTTGTTTACTTTCTCTTTCAACTAATACTAGTTAATAATGACGAGCTGTAAAATCACAAATTATGTTTTTAATAACATGAAAATAGGTATGTTCCGGGTTCCAGGGACATCCAAATGTGGTAACTTCATACAAGCAGTGCTTACACCCAAAAGTTGAAATTGTAGCAAAAAATGCAAAATTGCAATTTTGCAGTTTTTGCAATCATATCTTGAGAAATCCGCATGATTCTGAAAAGGCAAATTTGCCCATCATGTTCCACAAAGCTTTTTATGGTATACACAAAGCCATGCAAGTGTGTGCAAGTGGTTATCGCTGCGTGCCTAGTGCCTCGACAATCGCAGCAACCGTTGGGTTTTTGTTCAACGGTCACCAACTTCTCAATATGGGTGAGACAATGGCACAGAACGCCGCTACACCATAATTCCACTCGTTGCTATTCCGCTGTCAAGTGTTCTATTTTTTATCTGCACTCGTCAATCACACCTATCGCCCTCTCATCAAGTCACCATGCGGTTTAGCGAAATAAGCGAAGCCATGTAAGTTGTGTGCGACCGAAATTTGCTTCATTGTTGTAACGTTGAGTGCCTCAAAAACCGAAGAAACTGTAGGACTTTTATTCCATTCACCTCAGCTTGTTGTGGTGACTGAATGGTTACAATGAAGAGCCGACATGCTGACGATCGCGGTTCGACTCTCGGTAGCGGATGGTAATCTTTTTTTTTTGTGCGCCATTGAATTTACTACTACTAATCAACTGTACAACATCACGCACACATTGAATTTTTCTAATCGAATTGATGTGTTGCTTTTTTGCCCACGACCAATGTTGCTTTCTTTCTCCAAGTTGCGATCCATTACGAGAAATTAAACCAAATCATGCGAAATTGCATTACAATCTTGCTTTTTTATTTTGGGTGTAGCAAGGAATCATAATACCCTGATCCAGACTTTCCTCGAATGAGAAATTGCAAAGCAGATTAGAACACCCACTTTGAAGTATACACCTCGCTTCCGACAGCACCGCTTTTCCCACCTCTCCAAACTTTTGTACTTTCTCCTAAAATGAATAAAATTGATCAAATTGCTTTTAAAATTGTCTAGTAGGATAGCTCCCACAGCTCAATCAAGCGGAATTTCTTTTGCTGATCCATTGTTGTTCTGAACTTACCGTGAAAACACAAACCAGCATAAAATTCAAACAAAAATCTTCGACCAACAAACTATGAACTATTCCGTCCGGATGGAATAGTTCATAGCCTACTACTATAGCATAGAAACTAGCGCTAGCGTGTGCACACGACAACGGGCACGGCTCTATATCATACCGTAAAACTATCGCTTGAAAGTCCTAACTATGAGCTATCACTACATAGTTTAGTTGTTCCTATGAGCTATTACATAGTTTTCTAGCATATAGCTCACTATATGTATACTAGAAATAGCTGCCGTGTGGCGGCACCTTAAGCCTTGAATTAAATCAAATAGTGTTTCAGCTTGCTGTATTTCTTGATTCGGGCTTATGAATTAAATCTGCTCTGCTGAATCTATGAAGATCACAAGCTTTCAAACATCAGACCTAAGCATATAAACGAACTCAAAGAAGTTCACACGAACGAACACCAAGATGTTGTCAGGAAGGGGTGATTTCCCCTTACGTGTTGAAGTTTTCGAATTGTACGAAGGAACTTCGGTTGGCGAGTACTTTTATTTGAAAATTCCTTTACAAAAGCTTATATTTATGACCTTCTAGTACACACGTTGGTGAGTACAATGAGAACTTTCATATGTAACCCGTGGTTTGGCATCTGTGAACATAGTCTCCTGATTTCAGTAGAGGTCGGACTTGCTTATCTGGAATAGAAAGAAATTTATTCCGGATGATCGAATCTTCTGGATAACCAGGCGTTATTTTTACTCAGCCGGTTTATAGCTTAGCTGAGCTTGACTGACAATATGACAATATCTTCAGGGAGCCTATGGTGTCCAAGTAAAGTTCTTAAAGGTATTCCAATATCAATGAAAACTCGCAAAATACTTGATATTTCAAAAAAAAAGATCTAAGCAGCACAATTTCTCTGTCCGACCTAAAACATTTATGGGATATTGAACGCCGCAAGGAGCAAAACAGAATATAAACGATCTTCTGGAAATGAAGCTGAACGGTACACAAATACAAATGTTTTGAGTGTGGCTGCGAGCGCCGCACAGTGCTTTGTCCCTTGGACAAAAATGGGAAAATCGATCCTCGTATTTAGTCGAATCAAGTAGGCCATGATATTGACATATGTTTAAACTACGCTGTGTGCGCATTAGTATCTTCGTGAGATCACTGGGACGATCAAAACAACTCGTGTTTGTAAACAATTCCATCGCTGAAAGTGGGTGATTTATTACTTGTTAGTGAAAACCATCTTTTTCATTGTCTAAGTTTTCGAACGGTACCTTTCACTGTGAAAATCGATATGGAAAGCATAAAATCAAGTTAGTAAAATCCAATTCAATGTGTTTCAGTTGGACATATTTCGATCATTGTGATAATTAAAGCTTCCAAGTCATGCGCATGAAGTAATATAGGAAGAAATAATCTATATAAGTACGTGCAACTTGTATTCCGTACAAAAGAGTGTTATCTAAAACTTAATAGCTGTTCATAAGTTATTGCTGCACAGTTCAGACATTATGGAAGCCTGTGAACTGCCCGTTGGCCAATTATCCGAGGAAGCGTTGGAAGCCACACACAAGATTATTATAGGAAATCGTTTGGGGAACACGAGAAAATCTTCGAGAGTGAATACCAACACAGACCTGATGAATTATATGCTGCTCTCTTCTGATCCATCAGTATCTGGAAAGCGGAAACCAGTTTCGAATAACCACCATTCAGATAATTATGATATTTCTTCATAAGGAGTGTATCGAACACAAACTTTCTATCAAATTATGTTGAAAACCGATATTTTATTCATACAAAAAATTGATCCCTTATTGTACGAGGTTAAACTTGAACATAATAAAGACCGAATGAAATTTAAGTTATTCCTTCACGAATTTTCGAACTTTGGATCGAATGCTCTTCATCAAGTTCCGGACAAGTGTTGCATCGCATTTTTTGGACGGTTGAGTCCAAATTTTTTTGAACTCCTGCATGTTCTCAGCTGCCTTACCAGTCTTCTTGAAGACCCTCTTCACGATTGTCCAGTAACGTTCGATGGGTCGAAGCTGAGGGCAATTTGGTGGATTGATATTTTTCTCAACGAAATCTATAGCCTTTGCCGCAAGCCAATTGAGAGTGGTTTTGGCATAGTGAGCCGACGCTAAATCCAGCCAAAACAGTGGAGGTGTACTATGCTTCTTATATAAAGGCAACAATCTCTTCTGGAGACACTCAGATCGAAAGATTTCCGCATTTATATTTCCGGTAGTGTAAACAATGGTTGACTTCAATCCACAGGAACATATTGCTTGCCATACCAGTACCTTTCGACCGAATTTCTCCACTTGAATCGACCTGTCCACATCGCTCACATCCTCCCCAACGACGGCAGTAAAGTATTGTGGACCTGGAAGAGTTTTTGAGGCCTCCTTTACATAGGTCTCATCGTCCATCAAAACGCATGCATCCGGACGCTGCAAAAGACGCGAATACAATTTCCGGGCCCTTGTTGCTGCTCGCTTCTTCTGTTCTGCACTTTGTTTCGAGATTTTCTGCTTCTTGTAGGTCTTCAGGTGGTTTCGCCTCTTGAAACGCTGGATCATTCCGACACTCGTTCCTACTTTTTTGGCCAAATCACGTATTGACATTGATTTGTTCTTCGTGATTAGAGATACCACTTTCTGCTCCAGTTTCGGGTTGGAAGAACCGGGTTTTCTGCCTCTTCCTGGTAGCTCATCCAAAGAATAGTGTTCCCCAAACTTATTAATGATGGTTTTAACACTCGCATGATGATTTCCAAACCACTTCGCCAATTTTCGCATAGTAATACCCTTCTCACTTAGCCATGTGTCCAGAACCTTAATTTTCACTTCCTTTTCAATACGCGACATTTTGAAAACGCAGAATTTGAACCGCACAAACAAGTAAACAAAAGAAATCTGACAGTCAAACACAAAGCATGCAGTGTTCAGAGCATAAAAAACCATCACAAATACATGCGTACAACGCAAATGTATGTGGATAGCTTATGTTCGGAAGTGGGACCCCGCGCGACTACAACTATCACTACATAGTTTAGTTGTTCCTATGAGCTATTACATAGTTTTCACCCTGGTCAGCAGCCAGCCACTACTATAGTCGTCCAAGCAACCGCCGCCAGCCAGTTTGTTTACGTCTGGGCTATTGTTCATCATCCATCATCCGTCTGGGCTATTCTTCATTATCCATTGTACACTGGCCACCGATGGAGATGAGAGACCGCTCTGAACAATATAGCAATAGGATAATTGAATTTGAAAGTGATCTAGTAGCATTAAAGAGAGTACACTCTCGACCGATCAGAATGTCGACCTGGCTCGCTAGACCATCAACCGTCCGTGACGTCATCTTTCTCTCGCAGCAGATCAGCTTCTCTGGATCTAGTGCGGGTTTCTGTTAGCGAAGAATAGACAGTATTGAACAGGTCACCGGGCAGACCATAGCACTTGTAGTTTGCACAAGATTTATGTAGGGTAGTATAATATATATTAAATGTTTTGCCGAGATAAATGTAGTGTTGTTTGAAGTAGCTGCTCAGGTGGTTTAATGGGATCAACATGGATCCAGATTCCTCAATCAAAACGCTAGGACTTACTTGGGTACCCTGTACAGACGAGTTAAGATACCAATTCAATATTTCTCCGCTCGATACCAGTAAACCGCTCACCAAACGCAAGATTCGGTCAACGATAGCTGGTCTATTCGACCCTCTAGGTTTCTTGGGACCCACAATCCTCACTGTCAAGATCTTTCTTCAACGATTGTGGGCATGGCGAAACGAAGATGGTATTGGCCTGGATTGGGATCAGCCCGTACCACCAACGATGGGTGAGTGTTGGCAGAAATTCCACGAACAACTTCCGCTATCGAACCAAATCTGTATCAGCCGTTGCGTAGTGATCCCCAGACCAGTCAGTGTACAGATACATTGTTTTTTGGATGCTTCCGAGCAAGCATATGGCAGTTGCATCTACCTGAGGAGTCAAGATAAGGAAGGAAGTGTCGTCATTCAGCTATTAACCTCGAAATCCAAAGTGGCACCACTAAAATGTCAAACGATTCCACGATTAGAGCTCTGCGGAGCATTGCTGTTAGCGCAGTTATTCGAGAAAGTGCAAAAATCGATAAAAATCGATGCCACTGCCTATTTCTGGACGGATTCAACCTGCGTAACTCGTTGGTTGCACGCATCTCCATCCAATTGGAACACCTTCGTAAGCAACAAGGTAGCAAAGGTACAAACCCTTACCGAAGGATTTCAGTGGTGACATGTACCAGGCGTTGACAACCCTGATGACATGATATCAAGGGGACTTTCACAGGTCAACGGACAGACCATAGCACTTGTAGTTTGCACAAGAATTTATGTAGGGTAGTATAGTATATATTAAATGTTTTGCCGAAATAAATGAAGTGTTGTTTGAACTAGTTGAAATAAATGTAGTGATTGTAAACCGGGTCCAATATCGGAGTTTTTTTTATTGTGGGCCACAGTGGAAAGCCAACCCCAGCCAGCAACCGATCGTGCCAGTGCATCAAACTTTCAGTGTTGGAGCTCTGAAGACCCAATCCACTGCAACATCGAAGGTTAGTCGGGTCAGGGCACAACAGCTTATATTCGATACACTCCTTACGATGACGATTCCTTGGCTCTGTTTAGTGAGGATATGTAGTTGACAAAATAATTGGAGTAAGAATAAAAAGAAATAACTTTGAAATCAACTTTGAATTTGGCATTCATTTTATTTATTTATAATAAACATCGGTGTGAAACCTTATAAATAGGCGTATTAAACAATTTAAAATTAAAAAATTCCAATGATTTGTTATACCGTAGTTAAAAAATAATCCCTCAAATCATTTTTAAGGATATCCTGATTCTATGGTATAAAATATAAGAGCTAGCGTTTACGTCACTTATGAGATGGTCCATTGGAAATTGGTCAATTGTTGTAATAGAAACTGTTATCATACCTCATATTTTTCCTAAAGAGATCCTGATTCTTTGAGGCATATCGTGAAATCTGGCGTTTACGGATTTTATGCAATTATCAGTTCAACATAGGTCATTTTCACAAATAGTAGTTTTTATCATAAGTGACAATTTTGCCGAATGGATCTCGATTATACGAAGCATATTACATATATGTTATGAAATTAGGTGTTTACGCAACTTATGCAATTATCAGTTTAACATAGGTCAATAATGCAAATAGTAGAAAAACAAGTTCACAACCATCTTCCCAAAGACACCATTGAGTTAAAACGTGTAGAACGCAAGTTATGATTTTTGTCCCGCAGCTCCATACGTTCGAAGCACTGTCCGCCGTTGCGAACGTGACACAAAACATAAGCACGAAGCTTGCGCTCGTGCGCATGTTCATTTTGATGAGTGAACTTTAAGAGAGTGTTCATTTGAGAGTGTATACTTTATCAAACATCTGCGCTAGGCTGCACCTAGAAGACTCTTTACTCACTCGCTATCTAATTCAAATCGACATTGTTGGTATACTTCACTTTTGTTACTTCACTTTTGTTACTTCACTTTTGGGGAAAGTGAGTTGAGAACAACTCAACATATAAAGAATTAGAGCGATCGTGTAGGCCTTGGAATTTTTACGAGATAGTATATGCGCTACATGAAGACCCCTAGTTCGTATACATCGTAAAACTTCGTCGACTTCGATGGGCTGGGTACGTCAGCCTGGTTTGAGATTTACGCGATGGGAAGCGATCTACGAACCCTCCACAAACTGCGAGGCTTGTGAAGTGCATCCATGGACCGGGATGATTGGAGACGACTTCTGTGTATGTACGACAGCACAAGGCATCCAGGCTTTGGCCTGTCTGATACGTTAAGTAAGAATACCCCGAACAAGATTTCGAATTTGTCCTACAATATGAGCAGATAAACGTCCAATTGACTATAGCTAAATGACGACACTCAATCAACTGCAACACACTCAAGACTTCTCCCATCTAGGAGGGCCGGTTACAAAACCGTCGGAAGTTAGCTTTAACCTCAGTCGCTTAATTATTTTTGCTTTTGCACGCCTGCATCCACCGGCGGTCATATCTGCCGTGGCACTGAACCGTGATGCAAAGCTGATTGCCTCGAAATTCAATTTTCCAGCTCCCTTTTTACTGGCAAACAATTCAACTCATGCACAAAGGCGGTTATCACACACTAAACACATCCATTGTTTCGCCTAATACCTGGTACCGTTCATTTACAACAACAAAAACAACAATCAACCCCGTTAGGTGCTCGACGTTAGCCTAGCCGGACAGCATCATCGTCGTTGGGGTAACTTTGCATTGAATGCCATCACCGTGTTACACACATAACAATAGTCGAATGAAGTGACCGTAAACCGCTCGTTGGCCAACCGTCCTCATCGACGGTGCTGGCTGGGAAAGGCTTTTTGGTTCTGCTGATTGGAACAAACTGCTCTCCATTTCGACACGGCGGTTCAGAGAGCCATGTGCTGCCGGGAAACTGAAATGAAAATTGAATTGGTGTAAAATCTGCGAGCAACAGTTGATGAGGAAACACCGCATATGTCGGCATATGATTACAAATATCGCAACACAGTTGTTACGTCCCCTCCGATTGGCGATAAGAGCATCATCGGAGCGATAAATTCGATAATAGTAAGCCGATTAAAGAACCTCGGAGCATCAACAATCAGTTTGCGCCTCGTTCCATTTTCCCACGCCATCAGTGGCTGCCATGAGAAGAGTTCTGCTCAAAAGGAACCAGCAGAAAATTTGCATCTTCCGAAGGATGATGCCTTCCGGCCATTATCAAAGGGCAGATATTCGCGCTTCTTTCCAATCTCCTCCGAATCACCACCACCACTTTGCGTGGAACGGAACTCGATTTTCTTTCGCTAAACAAAATTGATGCAACCTCCATTTGGCAGTTGGTGAGGGGGGCGCGAAAGAAAAATCCCAAAAATTCGACCTCGCTCCCACATTGCTCCCACATTGTGATCTTATCAATAATTCACCCGAGGAGCAACACGCGATGATGCCAAGGGGAGCGATAAACAATTTATTCAATTTCAGACTCCTCGGCTGCCGTTTGACAGGGGCTGGATGGAACAATACGTAGATGGTGGCACACACACTAGGCTCCATGACACAACATGACTTGTCGTGGAAGCGATCGGCGTGATTCGTTGATTTAGAACTGTTGTCGCCGAATGAAGTGTTGCTGGGCTGCATACCGGAAATGAATGTGGCAGAAAGTCAACTTAAACGTTGGAATTTGCTCATTGGACGGGGAGGGGGCGCTTCAGCAGAGGACAAGTTAAATTGAAAGTGCCTTGTGTGTTTGGTCGGAAAAGAAGGGTGGTTTGCTTTTTCCGGCCATGTTGTTCGATGATCTCATTTTCAAATATTTATTTAAGATTTTTTTTTGTAGAATGTGCGAAGCGGGAGTTTGTGGAGTTATATTTTTGTTCTGAAGTTGCCGATTTTCTTTGTTCATTGTCACATATTTTGTTGATGAAATCTAAACATGTTTTATCAATATAACGGGTGGCAACTATAATTTTGGAATTTCAATCTCAAGCTGTCAAAAAATCCAAACATACTTGAAGAATATCTGATTTAGAGAAACCACATATATATTATCCATTGTTGAGACTAAATTAATGAACATTTGAAAACGGTCCGTAATCGGCTGTTTGGCAAAGCTTCTGTTTGATGTCGCAAATGCATCTCTTAACTCTATCAATCAACTGTTTGCATTTCGATGCTCTTAGAGTTATTTTTGTACCAAAAGCTCAAAATACCGAAGGAGCTCAAAATACCGAAGAAATCTTCGATTAGGCGATATTGAGGCAGATTTGCTGGGTTCAAATGGGATTGAATTGGTATTCAGGATCATAAGTGTTTTTTTTTTGCGTAATG
This sequence comes from Aedes japonicus, assembly GCA_034211315.2. NCBI lineage: Eukaryota > Metazoa > Arthropoda > Insecta > Diptera > Culicidae > Aedes > Aedes japonicus. The sequence continues at coordinate 95,472 of JASCZW010000740.1, forward strand.
CGATGACGTTTTAGCCGGCGAAAAAACACGCGCACAAATCTGCGTAATTTTTTTTGTAGAAACGGGATTCAAATTTTCTTCAAACATTCGTTCTGGTTAACATCTGAACTGATAGTCAATCCAGAAGGCTTGAACCTTGCCGTAGAAATCATTCTCTTGGAAATGGCAATGTACTGCATCACTTTCTGTATAAACTTATATTTTATATTTGTAGATGCAGTAGAACATTATCGATCGTTTCTGGGATTGTACGTCGTAGAGAACTTTCGTCCTTTGAAACAAAACAATTTCTGTAATATTTTTTTATCAACCAACGGTCTTCTTTAGGCTATTTATTCTGACTCTTTTCAATGTTTTGCAGATGTACTGGTGAACAGTGAAACTTTTGCGGCATTCCGTTGGCTCAGTGAATTCTTGTTGTTGAAGGTACGAGAAACAGAACGAAGTTCTTTTGTGTCCAAAATGTTGGCTGGTCTTCTACTAACATGCTTCCGAGTTGTTGTTGGCAGTGATGTGCATATCCTCAGTGTGGCAGAGAGAGATTTTATTTTTCCACACACTCTTTCTACCTCAACGAGAGCTCTTCTCTCTTGTTTATATTCACCTTGCATGCGGGTAGCGCATGTGACATGAGAAAAATGGTTTTAATTCACACTACACTCGATCAATCTAGAGCTAGAAGAAGAGCTCTAAAATTCACAAAACGAGTGCAGATAAATTCACTGACGCGTGCGCCCCAGTGAGCTCACTGGCGCAGGCTCTCCTGCTAATATACAGCAGTAATTGCAAATTCACTTTGACGCTACATAACAAAGAAAGAAAGAAGAACGTTTCTTTCCGCTTCCTTTTTTCGGACATTTTCTCCAACCCCGACGACGTTTTCACTTTCAATCGCAGCGAATCACAGAAAGAGCACTGGCGCGTCTTCCTCGCACAAGTGTACGCAGCAGTGATCGCAGGCGAGAGCACATGGGTAAAGACAGATAAGAGCACGTGAGAGCGGTCGTTTAAAAGAGAGAGTGATTCACTCACTCCAAGTAATCCCATCACAGGCGCACACTTTCACTCTGTTTATTTATCACCGAATAAAAGAGCACTTTCACAGCAAAAAATAATTAAAGTTACACTTGATGTAAACTGAAGCATTTTGAAAAATACATCAATGTACTCCCTTAAAGTGGTTGAACTTTCAATTGAAACTCATGCACATGAACTGAGCATTCAAAAATATTTGAAAACACATGTATTATCAAAGAAATTTGCAAAATTAATTAAAGCTCTCTGCATTTTCAATTTATAAAAATTGAAGTTTACCTGAGCGTGCAATTCCAAATGCTTGTTCACTTAAACCGCCAATACACCATGGCACCCGTTTCTTTTGTTACATCATCCTATTAGCTGTCATTCGATCAACAACACCAAACAGAGTGAGCAGAAATTTCAGCGTAGATGCTACATTATAATTGTTTTCAAATAAAAAGTAAATCCGCTTCATAGATCATTGTGATAATAAAAATCTAATACTATTGTGAAATTGCTACTATCACAAGAACTGAAGTGTTATTTTGAAAAGGGAGATCAGCAAGAATGAGGTTATGCCGCTAAGAAAATGAAAATTGGCGAGACCGAATTCGATTACTAATTGGTGGTTTGCATGCGGGTTTTTGAACAATCGGACTTTGGTATCCTGATTTGATCTCGAATAGCAGTATACAGTATGAGCAAATATTTATTTGCAAAATTAATTTGATTTCAAACCCATAATGGATTAATTCACTTGAGTTGAAAATTACATGAGGTGTTTTCAATTCTAGTAAAAATAAAGTCTCATGTAATTTTCACTTCGTGTAATATTTTTTCGAATATAATTTTCAATCTTTTTCAATGCTCCAATTATGTGCATGTAAATCAATTGAAAATTACAAAATTTTATTAACTGTGTTGCTTTATCTGCGGTGAGCTATGGTTCTCGAGTAATTTATGATTAGGGCCTAAAAGCCATTTGTAAACAATGACTTTAAGCGCTGATCTCTCACGTATCACTGGAATCTTACCATATCCAGATTCTTGATATGGTAGAACTAAAATTCTTTTACCATATGCTGCTCTCATTTCACGAGACTGATTCAAGATTCAAGAGAAATCGTCATTTAAAGTCATTTTTTACAAATGGCTTTTAGGCCCTTAACATGAATTACTCGAGGGTTGTATCCTTTGAAAAGGTACAAATCTCAAGCGCCAGCGTTACATTAGAGCAAAATGCCATCTCTGGTTGTTAGGAATCTTAAGATATGGTAGACAGTCAGAGCCGCAAGATTCTCTCTTTTAAAATATTTTACCCTATACTTTTTGCGTACATTTACTTACAACGCACTCGCGAAAGGCTTCTTGTTTCGAAGGCGTTTCTAGCTAAACTAAGCAAGCATAAAAGAAAACAAAAAATACAAGCAGAAAGAGGATAAAGAGAGCTTAAGGAGTGTATCGAAAAGTAGTTATAAACTTCCAAATAATAAAATAGGCATGAAAATATGGTTAAAATTAACATACTATTTCAGTTTATTATAGCTTAACATGTTTACAAAAGATCCAAACGGAAAAACTAGTCATCATGTTCATTTCTGTAGAATGCCCGTACCTTTGATTTGACACCTGCCATCAAATTCTGCACAGTGACCTTTGTGCACTTCCTGGATGCCGCTGCCCAATTTTTCTTAAAATCGGTCATGTTTTGGGACACTGTACCATCCTTCTTAAATATACGCTTGACTATTGCCCAATAGCGTTCGATCGGTCGCAACTGGGGACAGTTTGGTGGGTTGATGTCTTTTTCTACGAACTTGATGTTATTCTCCGTCAGCCACTGTAGAGTGGATTTGGCGTAATGTGCCGATGCCAAATCTGGCCAGAAGAGAGGAGGGGACTGGTGCTTCCTATACAATGGTAGCAACCTGTTCTTCAAACATTCCTTTTGATAAATCTCAGCATTTATAGTTCCTTTTGTATAGAAAATTGAAGAACGCAAGCCACATGTGCAAATAGCTTGCCAAATGAGCACCTTCTGACCGAATTTCTCCATCGCAACAGTCGTATCTGCGGTTGGTACACGTTCCCCAACAGATTTAGTATAAAACTGCGGCCCCGGTAGCGTTCTTGAATCTTCTTTAACGTATGTTTCGTCATCCATCAAAATGCACTGGTCGACATTGTCCAAAATGCAGCTGTACAGCTTTCGAGCCCTGGTTTTGGCACGAGACTTTTGTTCCGGAGTTTGTTTGGGCACTTTCTGCTTTTTGTACGTCTTCAAGTCATTCCTGCGCTTGATTCGTTGAATCATTCCGATGCTGGTCCTGAACTTCTTGGCTAGATCGCGAGTAGAGGCAGATTTGTTCCGTTGAATATAATCCACAACTTTTTGGTCCAAATCGGGGTTGCTGGAGCCGGGTTTCCGGCCACTTCTTGGTAAATCCTTGAGGGAGCACTCCTTACCAAACTTTTCGATGATGCGTTTTACACTTGCCGGGTGAACATTTACTCTTTTCGCAATCTGGTTGTAAGTAACACCCTTTTCGGTGCACCAAGTGTGCAGAATTTTCTTTTTAGTCTCAAATTCAATTCGCGACATTTTGAATACAACTTTATCAACGGAAATGAATGAACCGAATAATCATTTTTGACATGTAAACAAAGCAAATGGCGCTTACACGCTAAAAATATATACAGTAGTTTATGCGTAATAACGCATCGAATGTTTATAACTACTTTTCGATACACTCCTTACACATCCGCTCTCTTACGTCTCCCTGAGCTCGTTTGTTGCTGAGCATAGGGGCCTCGAAAAAATTCCAAAAAAATTAGTTGTCACCCGTTAATCTAATGAACATACGTTCATCTTCGAACAACATTTTTAGGATGCAATTGAATAGATTTGCGAGATCATACATTCTGATGTCATAGTAGGAAAACTGAAATTGTTTTTTCGTGGATTTCTTCCTAATTTTCGATAAATGCTATGGAATGCGGTACAAGAGATTCTATACGAGTGAATAATTTCAAGTGAATTCAATTTTAGTTACTTAGCAGAAAGGAGAAACGAAATGTTTGAAGGAAGTGTAAATTTGACAATGCATCTGCTATTTAATTCCTACAACAAATGTTTAAGCTTAATTTCAACGGGAACTACTTCAACACATTCAATTTAATCCAGATAAAAACAATCGGCTTTCGCAAAACATTAATTAAGCTTTCGCCATGATTTAAATTAGTTGCCTCTGTGATGGCAGTCCGTCTTTATACAGCACTAAATAAATAAACAATTATCAAATCAAAGCATTCTGGAACACTTACTTTCTTCCTAAAACTGGATAGACTTCGTAAAGAGTTCTTTTAAAAATAAGTCCTAAAATGGCTAAAATGTATCAAATTAAGCTAGTTTTATATTCATTTTGTAGGTTTCCCTAGAACTCTCCAGAAATTGAACGATCTAAAAAAAAAACTTACAGCAGATGGAAAATTCAAAAAGACGGTGAAATAAACAAGCGAATACAACAGTCGTGGATTTCGCTATTCTCGTGAATTTTGTGAGTTCCGTGGATATGTCCCGAATATTTGCTTTCAGTCGGAAAAATCGCGGATTTATTTTAAGGTGTTGCGAAAATTGCAGTCAGTTTCGTTTTAAGCACTTTCTGGACGCTGCTGGAAGATTTTGGACGAGAACGTTTTTTCCGGGAAACTGCCAAGAATAATCAAGACTACGATTAAAAGACGCAAAGGACTTCGACAAGACGATGGTCTTTCCTGCCACCTATTCAAAATTGCGCTAGAAGGTGTAATGATCGTGTGGACTCTAACGATTTGCAATAAATCCGGCCAGTTCATCTGCTTCGCTGACAACATGGACAATGTCGGCAGAACGTTCCAGGTGTTAGCTGATCAGAACACCAAGTTGAAACGTGAAGCGGAAATGGTTGGATTGAAGGTGAATGCGTCGAAGACTAAGTATCTGATGGCTAGAGGAACCGAGCGTGGCTACTCGCTAGGCAGACCTGTGACAATCTACGAAGATGAGGTCAAGCTGGTGGATGAGTTTGTGTACCTCAAATCATTGCTTACGTCGGATAATAACTGCAGCAGAGAAATTGCAAATTTGGAAAGTTAAAATCATGCGTACAAAACGTAAAGCAGATGCAATACTGAAGGCGTACAAGCTTAACACCAATTTTTTGCAACATTTTCTTGTATCATAATGGACGACGAAACAAACGTACTCGAAGATTTCAAATAGCTTCCAGGTCTGGCTTTTAACACCGCAATTCAAAGGAACGCCGTTGCCGAGCATTACCGGACAAAGAAGGTGTCCAAATTTGAAGTATTTGATTTGGCAGGCTTTATGTGGTTGTTGTCTAAAAAGGAGGTTGCTACCGTTAATTAGAAGCCACAACTCTCTAGCTGTGTTTTGGCCTGATTTGGCCTCTTGTCACTATGTGAAATCAGTCCTGTAATGGTTTAAAGTACAACAGATCGAATACGTGCCAAAAACAGCCAATCCGCCAAACTGTCCAGAACTTCACCTAATAGTAAAATACAGGGCTCTACTTAAGCGGAAACTCTTCGAAACTAAGAAGAAAGCAAATAGTATCGATGATTCCAAGAAAAGATGGAGAATCGTCATGGCGGGCATATTTGAGGATACCTTACGAAACCTGATGGCGGGTATTCATAGAAACTTCGGGAAATTTACAGAAGGAAGGATTAACATCTTTATCAACTGTTTCTAATGTAGATATAATTTTATTTTTTTGAAATGCACAATCGGTTTTGTTGAATTTTGTGTAAATTTGTTTTGCTGCTATTATTTTGGTGTCCGAAATTTAACGCGGACAGGCTTTATCTGGTATAAGGTGATTACCCACCGATTGCCTGTCGATTGGGAAGACATCTATTACACCCAATATAGCGTGTTCGGATTCTTTCTTTTCATCATTAGATGAATTTAACAAGCCCTAAACTAATACCAACACATTTATCTGTCAACATGAAAATTGCTCAGTTCAAACTTACTGACCTCCATACACGTCCAAACTTTATGAATTTTGATAGAACTCCTACCATAAAGGTTTGGTCAAGTTTTCAAGTGGATAAGCTTCCATGTGGACAAGCTTTGTCCACTTCTCTTTGAAATCTTGAACTGATATTGACTCTTATTCCATTTTTCGAGAATCAGCTTACATAATTGCCCAATATCGCTCGATTAATTAACGTTCTGGACAACTTGGAGGATTCCTATCACTTGCCACAAAAGCGATATTATTTTCCTCGTACCATTTCTTAGTCATTTATGGGTAGTATCAAGAAACCAAAAGTGGCCAGAACAGGATTGCTTGAAAATGTTGCTTAAAAAAAGATTCTACACGCTTTTGATGTCCCTCTTGACTGCAGAATTCTAGTTATTATAACTAGAAAGCACGCAATCTTTGCTGTAATGACTGCTTGCCAAATCTGGCCAAAACATTACGGGATGGTCGTGGAATCGAATGAACGGCAAAATTCGTTTTTGGAGACACTCTTTTTGGTATAGTTCCGACGTCATTGTCTTATTTGTAACGAAATCTTTCGTTTTTCTGCCACAGCTGCAAATGCCCTGCCAAATCATGAATTTTCGTGCAAATTTGTCGGCAAAAACAAATTTAAATTTGGCTGGAACATCCTCCCGAGCCGTTGCCAAGTAAAATTTTTGACCTGGGATTTGCCCGAAGTCAGCCTTGACATAGGTTTCATCGTCCATCAGAAGACACCCGTCGAACTTGGTCAGCACCTGGTCGTATAGCTTCCGAGCACGGATTTTGGCCACACTATTCTGTTTTATGGTCCGATTTGGCTGTTTGCTAGCTGGATACGACTTGATTCCTTCCCGGAGTCGAGTTCTCCTCACGGTACTATGGGCAGCACCGAATTTTCTGGCCAAATCACGGTCCGACAGATTGGGATTCCTCTTAATCGTCTTCAAAATCTTACCACGCAGTTTCCGATCGACAGTTCCACTCTGACGATTGGCTTGAGGCTTCCGAATCGTCGTCAATGTTTCCTTATACCGTTTGATAACGTGCCATACGGTATTTCTGGGCGATTTCAGCTGTTTAGCTAGCCTAGATGCAGACCACAATGGATTTTCCAAATAACTGTGCACATTTTTTCCCCTTCTCCCGGCTTCCATGTTGATTGTTTACACAGTACAGTCGATTTGCGGAATGTCAAAAATACATACGTGAAGCTGACAAAATTCCCGACACGTGGGCGCCAAGAACTTCAAAATCCGTCCACCAGGAGCGCCACAATATGAGCAAAAGTTTGTTCCAATTCTAAATGAAGCAAGCCTTATCACACTTTGCAAGTTGCTACAACAGCATCCATTCTGGTGGTGTAAATTGGATCAAATCGGCCCTTGATCCTTTCTTGACATTTAACTTGAATTTTCTCAACGAAAAGTCGCGATTCAGCTATGTGAGTAGCATCAGCATACGGATCAACCATTTCAATCACTACCACTGACAATAGTCTCGTCATTGGGAAACCTACAACAAAATAACCTTCCACAAACAGTTTCCATTCCTGAGAAACTTGTGGGAATGCAATCGTAAATACGGCTTTTGGTTGCAACGAACATCTAACTGACATTCCTTCCCTTTCGTAATTGATCTATAAATAAGGACGCCAGGAGTTGCACGTTGAGAATTATTCAATACTGTCAAGTGACATTCTGCGTGTTTTCTGTGCAACAATCAGGGGTGATCAATATGTCATGCTTATACTCAACAGTATCCTTGGGGTTGGTTTAAATTGGTCCACAAATTAACTTGATTTTCAAATAAAAAACAACCATGACACTTTAGTGCTGGCTCTAACAGCATCCTCACTGTTGGTGGAAATAAGTTAAAGAATCTAGTTTTACGATTGGTACAAACCGGTGCAAATCTGAACACGGTCTGAAAGACTAGACACACAAAAATGATCACCAAAAATTCATTTTAAATCGGACACCTCTCTAATTAGCAGGATTTAAACAACTATTAATTAATTATGTTTCGGCATAATTAACCAATTGAATTTCCTCCCCCAAGCTGAATGCTCGTACATTTCTCTTAACACTGCTCATGAGATCTTGGGCGAGGCTTTGTCCATCTTCCCTACACAATTTCTCCCAGTTTTTCTTCAAAGCTTCATCGGTTTTGAATGTTTTTCCGCTTTTCTTCAACTTCAGCCCGTTTATGGTGCCGGTTGTAACCGCCTGACACAACAGGTACTTCTTCGCGAGTTTGTCCATTTTTCTCTTCCGGAACTTTTCCGAAACCTCCATGCGGGGCGTACCGACAAAAACACGAGGCCGGGGATTTGTTGATGTCCGCCTTGATATATCAAGGTATCAAGTATAGTATGATACATCAAGATATATCAAGGTCTCGTCCATGACGAGACAGCCTGGCTTGACCAGCCACTCACGGTACAGCTTCCACGCACGCAATTTGGCCACCGTGTTTTGCTTGTCAGTCCGGTTTGGCGTCATGGTCTGCTGGACGAACCACTTCGACGAATTGACCTTTTTGGCCACGTCTCGGGTGGAAAGGTTCGGGTTATTCTTAAAGTACTGCCTTATCTTCCATGCCTTCTCTGGGTACTCCGTTTTCGATTTTCGGCCGCTTCCAGCACGCCGCTCGATGGTCTTCGTCTCCTGGAACATCTACACAACGCGGGACACGGTGGAATGGTGGGTTCTAAGCCTTTTGCTGATTCATCTGTGTGACTGACCAGGATTATCGATCACCCCGCCCAAGATTTGCAGGCGTAGCTCTTCTTGTTTCGAATGCATCTTGAAAACTACTTGACAAATCGCGATAAAATTTTGCACACATAAACATAAACTAGGATTACTCAAAATTTCATTGATTTTTACTCTCGCGATAAAAAGTTAAACGCAAAACAAAATGTCGCATTTTTTCCGAGTCCAATCTCTATGTATGTATAAGAAATATACTAGACGACGCGTGGATTCAACGTATCGTTTATCACCCAATGCTTTTATCCACCAACCCAGTGATTTCTCGTTGCTGTGCAGAAGATTCCTCGGCTTCCAATAACGCGACTACCACTTCAACACATTCAACACATTCTGACCTCTGCCTATTTGACCTGCATTCGGACGGGGCTGGTACCGGTATTGCCTTGGCTTTGGATCACCAGTTTCTACACATTGAGGATATATGTTAGTCTCAAGCGTCATCTATTTCTCTGTCTAATAACAGCTGATCGTTATAGCGTCGAGATAACTGAAGGGAACCCTAATGAGACCCAGCTTAATTAACATTTGATGCAGTTTGAATAGAAGCATGAGATCAAATTCCTTGCTGAAATCAGCATAGGGAGCCTCCCATGGTTTACGTTATCCATAGGAAATATTCAATTTTTTTATAAAGTTTCCTTTGCTAATATTTCTTTTATATGCTCTGTGTATTTTTTACCTTTGAATTTTATTTTTTCATTTATTCGTTATACCAATCTGGATGTTTCAAATAACTTTGTTGCCTACTTCTTTTCAATGGTACATGTTCACCTATTTATCCTGTAAAGCTACTAGAAGCAATTTAAGAAGAGCCGGCACATATGTGCTCTACTATAGTTTTCAATTTATTCTGTGAAGACGGATGATTTCTCTCTATCTATCAATTCCAATACCAATCTCCCCATCAACCCATCCATTTCATTTGCACATAGCAAAGAACAAAGTAATATCAGTGTACTAAAACAGTGATTTCAAATCGGAGATTGCTGGTGTTTCATGTGCCAATACTCTCTAGTTGAAGCAGCTTCGATTGAAAAAAAAAAATCTACGGGCAGAGCATTTTAATTGAAAATGTTCCAATGTGGAAAATCACTGTGACATTTTCTCATTGACCTTGTCCGCAATACCGGCTCATCCGAATCCGAGTGCAGTGTTTACTAAATGAAACAACCGCCCTCTGCCCTCCCCCGACGAATGTGTCAGAGAACACTTCTCAAAACTCGTTCACTTATAAAAGCATCAAGCTCTATTTTTTCTCCCCTGCTTTTAAGAACGTGTGTCGTAAATTTCGTCGTAATGGCAGCCTTTCGGTCGACCTACGAACGTCACACGACACCACACATGGAACAGCGCGGACAAAGAAACTACAACCAACCCCCCCGCCATCATCATCTGGAGGAAGGAAAAATTCGCATAGCTGGTCCTTTTCCGCCCAGAATGGCTCTCATGGCGATTATATCGACATGATATAAAATGCAAATAAAATTTTCCTCTCCACACTGACTGTAATACATACCGGGCTGTTGATGTTCGCAAACGAAGCGAGCTTAGCTGGTGTTCGTTAGCTACCACGCTTTCCACATGGTGCGCTATAAAAATGAACCATCTTCAATTGCTCACTGAAGCAATTTATTCATAAAAAAGGACTTATGCAGACGACGATGGATGATCGGTGGGTAGAGGGGGGGGGGGGCTAGATCACAGTCATGTGGCCCACTTCCGGCGCCACCGTGTTGATCCCGGTTCAGCATAGTGGAAAAGATTAGCGACGATAGCGAAGTGGGATGAAACATCTGCGTTAGTGGAAATTTATGTCCATTGTGTAGGGATGTGATAATCCTCTCAAGAGCTGCGTGATCGGAATCATCGGTTGAGTTGATGGCACTCGTGCGGATGGTGCTTGAAAAAATCACCTTCTCCAAATGGTTGCACACTGCCACTTGTGACATCCCTACATGTATGGCGCCCCGATGCAAGTCAGCAGAATGGCAATCCCTTTCCCTTCGAAAGACATATGTCGACGAGTCATCCCAGCTTCGGTTGGATGCGACTGAATTATGGCAGGGTGCACACCCCTACACAAACAGCTCCCGGCTGACTGGCTAAACATAAATAAGGAAAAATGCACCCAACAACCCGCACAGCACCGAGCAGCACGGAGCTTTAAGTTGGCTTATTTTCTGTACATACTTCACATACTTTCAGCCATTTTACTTCGTCGCACGAGATCGACAGGAAGCGGCAAAAGAGGATATTTCGTCGGGTTTGGTTTCCAGACAAAAAAAAAATACCCGAATGCTAGCGTGATGATATGTGGATTAGTTGACAGTTGGTGATGTTTATTTGGCAAATCAAAAGATGTACATTTCTATTTCCTTGCTATCCTTGTTTCTTATCTCTACTAGAATTTTTTTAAATTTGAAGAAAATTTCTGACATCATCAAATACTTGAAAAGATCATTGCATTATAAGAGTACTCCTAGTACTCTCGTTTGCCTGTTTGTGAGCACCAGAGATTTTTTTAAACGTTAACCTACGTTTCTCATTTCTATGCGTAACATTTCAAAATTTTGAAAAAAAAATGACAGCGTTACGCTACAGCGAAAGGTTCTTAAACGCTTATAAATTACGTTTGACAGGACAAAATCACTTTATTTATTCACCAATTAGTAGGAAAAATTAATTTTTTTTGTTTTTATTTGGATGAATTACGCGCTATTAATATAAGAAAACCAATTATGTGCTACAAAATGAACTACTTTTGATCGTATATAAATCCAAATATTAACAAGTTGATAATTTAGTTTTCCCTATCAGGGCCTTCAAAAACGGGTGGCAAATGTCTTCTTATTTTCATTTTATTAACTTTCATTCCACATTCAATACTGTGATAGTTTTTTTGATTGTATAACCAACCGAGTTTAAAACCTGTCCACGTTGTATTTCGGACACAAAAACAAATAGCATCAACTATAAATTTACGCCTAATTCAACAAAACCGATTGTTTAATTCATAATATTAGAGTTATATCTACATTAGAAACAGTTGATTGAGATGTTAATATTTATTTCTGTAAAGTTCTTGAACTTTCTATGGAACACCCGTAATCCCAACGTGATGATTCTTTATCTTCTCTTGAAAACATCGGTACCATTTGTCTTCTTCTTACTTTCGAAGAGTTCTGCTTTAACAGTACTTATCTATTGGGCGAAGATCTAAACAGATAAGTAAATTGGCTGTTTTTGGCACGTATTTGACCTCTAGTTACTTATACCATTCCATGATGGCTTTTCCGCAGTAACAAGAAGTCAAATCAGGCCAAAGCAGAACTGGAGAATCGTGGTTTCGGTAGCAGCTGCTAGATAGGAAACTTTCAGATTTCCGAGAAACAACTGCCAAATCAAATACTGCTTCGGGAATTTGGACACCTTCTTCGTTTGGAAATGCTCGGATTTTGCATTGCGGTATAGGAAGCCAGATCCGGAATTTGTTAAAAGCCTTCGATTACGTTTGTTTCATCGTCCATAATAGTGCAAGAAAATGTTTGTAAAAATTGGTGTATAGCTCCTTAACACGACTTTTTGCAGTGAAATTTTGCTTGTCATCACGGTTGGATACCCTTTTCACTTTGTACGCCTTCAGCCCTTTCCTTTGCTTCACCTTTTGTACGTATGATTTAGACTTCCAAACACAGAGAGATTTGGATTTTTCTCAATAATGGCTACCACCTTCTTGTTCATTTGTCGGAAACATACTTTCGATTTGTTCCGCTTCCAACATTCCGATCCACAGTAAAGCGGTAATTTTCGACAGTTTTCACAATTTTGTTTTCCCTATAAGGGCCCTCAAAAACGAGTAGCAAATGTTTTCTTATTTACATTTCATTAATTTTCATTCCACATTCAATACTGTGATAGTGTTTTTGATTTTATAACCGAGTGTAAAGCTTGTCCATGTTAAATTTCGGACACAAAAACAAACAGCAGCAACACAAATTTACGCTCAATTCAACAAAAACCAATTGTTTAATTCATAATAGTAGATTTATATCTACATTAGAAACATGTGATTAGGATTGTAAATTCTCAATTAGTTCCCAGTGTGTCTATATAGATTCGTACCGAAACCACCGGATCTAGTACTACAATTTAGCACAAGATAGTAGTAGAAGTGCTATTAATGTATGAGATGGCATTCAAGTCTGAACTAGTCGTAGCAGGCGAAAAGTTTTCTTTTGAACTCAAATAATTAAATAAACTCATTCCAAATCCAGTATTAGATACCAAAAGGTTCTCCCAAATTGTATTTCTACAAGTAAAAGTGCGAATAAAGTCCATTCCCCAGTAATTTCAAAGTAACTATTAGAGAGGAAAAGTGACGCCTAGTGGGACATAGTAGCAGCTCTAGAATAGAGCAACCTCACAGCCAATACCCGATTTATTGCCCAAAGAATTTTCACCGGAAATCGCGAACCTGCCCCAACATATTGGTGCCGTGACCAGGATAGAGATTTCTGTTTCGCCATTGTGTTCGTGATCCAAGTAAGGCCAGCGCCATAGTGAGAAGTTGTCGTTATTGAATTTCCTCCATCGTTTTTGGGCAATCAAGCGCCACTCCTCCTAAGAAGATTCCTGAGTGCGACAGTGCAAAATTGTTCCCGTTGTCCCATATTTTTAAATAATTCAAGGCAGATTTGTATCAGATTTTCATTCCAAGTCATTCCGTTCGTCCATCGAGGATTTCCGTTGCCGAAGAGAAGTGCTATCGCCCGTTTTCCGCCCTTGAGAGTGCTACAGATCATCAAGAAGACCTACCCGCCAAATTTCGTCATCCATCTCGCTGACTTAGCCAGCCGTACGTTCCCTATATCGGAGGTGCATTATACAAAATACAAGACATTATCCTAGCCTCGAAAAGGTTAGTAGTATTCCATCCTCCCCACTCCAATTGTCCGTGTTCTTTTGTCTAGAACCGCCATTTTGTCGCGCCGTACCCCACACCAGAAATCGCGAACCTGCCCCAACAAAGATGTGCATCCTTCTTTCTGTAAAATTCTCGAACTTTTTGAGTGACACCCGCCATAAGGTTCCGTACGGTATCCTCAGATACGACCGCCGTAACGATTCTCCTTCTTCTCTTGAAATCATCGGTACCGTTTGCTTTCTTCTTAGTGTTGAAAAGTTTCCGCTTAACTAGAGCCCAGTACTTTCTTATTGGAAGTTCTGAACAGTTTGGTGGATTAGCTGTTTTTGGCACGTATTTGGCCTTGTGTAGCTTATACCATTCCAGGACAGATTTCGGATAGCGACAATTTTTGTTTTAGAGAAACATTAATCTGGAAATCGTTCGTTTTAGAGAAAAATGTCTGAAAAGCAATAATAGGAAATCAAAATGTTCATGAAAAAAATATACACTGAAAATAAAATGTTTTCACATGAAAAATTCATAAATGAAACATAATACTCAAATTCCCAAAATAATCTATAGTTTTTTTTTCGATGGTAAAATTTGAACAAAAAGCCAAAAAGTTTTTTTTTTTAAAATAGTGTTTAAAAATAAGTGAAAGTGAAAAAGTCATTGTTCAAAAGGCAATCGAAACATGGACAAAAAATGTTTAAAAAGTTAGCAACTTCCGGAAGATTTTCATAAAATCTATTTATGTTTATCAAAAGTACTTTTGAATGCCAAAACACGATTTTACATCAATATTTGAATGGAAATTTTCTTCTGTGATGAGACAACAAAGGCCGAAAAGTATCGTATTTTAACAGTTTCACCCAAGTCGTGGTCTGTGAAAAAAATGGCAAAAGAGTGTGGTATGAACAATAACATGGCAAAGGAAGCCAACACCAGATAGTAAACGTGGACACGGCTAGAGTGATGAAGTTTAACATAAAGTTCAAAGTACAATAACGACAATAACGTTAGCCAATCATTGCCGGTCAAAAGAAATTATGTTTCCGTGGTTAAATATGGTAGGCAGCAACTTGTTCCAAAAAAAAATTGTTGATAATATCATTGCGTAAAACATACTTAATATTTCTTGAAATTTACCTAAAATTTAAAATTTGATTTAGTTCGTTTAGCGTGATTGCAACTAAGTATTGTAAGTAATTGAATTGTTCTGGTAAATACACACAATTTGTGTGTTTTCACAATCCCCGAAACGTAAATTTAATGCTCCATGACGTCGATCAAAATATTCTTCAAACCTTGATGTAAAGAATAATATGTTAAAAAAAAGTTTGTGATCTACAAACCTGACTCATAATATTTAATTTTTGTCCATGTTGTTCTAACCTCTTGAACAATGGGTTTTTTTGTTCAAATTTTATCATGGAAATTAGAAAAAAATTAAAAATAGAGATTAGGGAACTTTAATTATAAGTTTTAGTTATGATTTTTTCCTGTTAAATATTTTTCTTTCAGTGTGTATTTTTTCATGGACATTTTGATTCCCCACCATTGCTTTTCAGGCACTTTTTCTCTAGAACGAATGATTTCCGATTTACTGGCGTGGCTGGGTTGCTTACAGAGTAGATGGACGGAAGTTCAATCTCTGGTCCGTCCCCTTTCTTGTTATTTGCCACTTGCCTCTTCCTATCACCACTAGATTTAAAATAAAAAGCATTCTACAGCGCTTTCATGTATTGCGTCACTTACAGCAGTGAGCCCATGATCTACACAAATGTATCCTTTCCTTGTCAATTCTGGAGGCGCAGAGGTAAACACGGTCTCTGACCAACAATTATCAAACTAATCATCCTTCCCCCTCCCCAAAGATCGTGAGGACGTGGCCGGCGCCGGTATTGATCTACAAAGAGAATGAATTAGTGCACTTGTACATTGAAGATGTAAAAGCTACTCCCAAGCTTCATTCAAGTGGTTCTCAGTGCAAATTACACTAGTTCTGTTCAGTAACAGAGTAGCAACTACGAAACTCACGGTCTTTTTTTTTGTTTTAATAAAAAAAGAACGAATTACTGTTTTCCTTAAACTGTTGTATCAGAACTTATACTATTATTCCGAACATGCTTGTTTGTCATTTACTGATTTGCCGTGGAAACTAATCGTGACCAATTCCCTTTGGGAAGTGATGAAAAAAAAAAGATTTTGGTTTTAAAACTTCATAAAATATATCAATATATAGCTTCTTCACATTGTCCTTGTGCCGTATTGTGTAATGTTTGGCCGACTTTTTTATAGCAATCACTGATACTTTGAAATCCAGAATGACGTCAGGTATCGTTTTATGTTATGTATAAATTGTTTGTGTATCGTAGAGGATATATTTCTGATCAAGAAAAAAAGGAAGTAACCAACAACATTCTACCACAGAGAACAGACATCCAAGCTAGAGTGCCATCCGTGTATAAATTTCTGTAACTGCCATTTTAAAATTTCAGCATGGTTCCGTTAGTTTTAGTGATTCATATGTTGATGGCGCCACCTGCACGCCTTGTGATTTGATAGTCTGTCAATTTTAGTTTGGTGAAACCTGGACTAGGCAGCGCTGATTTTCCAACCATTTTACTTTTAAAAATTTACACAGTAAATTGGGAAAACAATGTTCGAGCCTGGATGTTTGTTCTTTGTGATGGTACTACGAAATGATTGAATGACACATTTTGACGTAGGACTTACGTCTCTCTTTTCTATTCCGGTAAAGGGGTTCCGTTTTTAATTTTGATTGGAGATTTTGAATGATAATATCTCTTCTCTGGCTTACAGAAATTTTACGATAAGTATTTCATTCGAAAGGTAGAACATCAACGCTGAATCCATAATGCTTATTTAATTCATTTCAATTGTTTTAACTCTTTCAAAAGTACTGCTCCAGAAGGACAACTACGCCGAACACGTTGGTAAGAGACGCCGTCCGTGAAAACAAGAAGACCAGAATCACCCACGTCATCTGCAGCTGGCCATCCTTTCTCCGGTGTGACCATTTCACAGGGGGAGTTGTCAAAAATCCTTTCAAGAACGACCAAATCAATATTTGTCGTGAAGAGTATGTTTGATTGAAATTTCTCTTGAACTCAGCAACATTTCCATTACCACGCACCGGCTCAATATAAATCACAATACGCCTTTCAAAACAAGCAAGCACGTTGGACATTCAATAAACAAAATATTATTAACAGTTAATTCGACTCACACTGCTGAACAGTAGATCGACCATTTTACATTTATCTAGTGTAGAGGATAGGTTAGATTCGTTGTTGTTCCTATTTGTACATAGTGGATTAGTTTCACTCAGTAGATTAGCTTAGTTGCTGGAAGTGGCTAACAAATTGCAGCCATTGGTTATGCAGTCGGTTGACCTAGCCAGTGGAAAATGCTTAGCGAGTTTTGTTTCATTTTTGAGTCTTTTCTATGGACTATTCCTTGGTTTGCACTCCATATCTTTCGCTAGTTTGAATTTCACCTATTTCGTGAATAATGGTGATTCAAGTGAATAAGTTCATTGTCTAATTTTAGGGCCATTTGAATAGTTATAGAGAGTTAGTATCCATAGTTTTAGTAGAGAATTTATAGTTTAACCACACTCAAGGGTTTCATGGTTCTTTAGACTGACTAAAATATTATAGAAATTAATTAATTCGATGACATCAACTTCTTCACATCAACATGGAGTCCTATATCAACTTTCAACGTGAACGTCACTGACATAACTCAGCCTTTCGTTTTTGATGAATTCATTGGCCTACTGTGATTAACGAGATATTAGGAACAATATGCATCGAGCAAAAATTTCAAGAACTAAATAACGTCTGCATTAAAAAACGAACTTTTTTTCGGATAGTGATTAAATAAGAGCTAAGACAGATAATTCCTTTTGATAAATTTCCCATGGAAGGTAATTATTTAAGCTAACTTGCAAAAAAAAACAGATTATTCCCTTGCGAGCGGCCTTCCAGCAGTTAACCGGAACATTCGCCATGGCGGACGAAAACATGCATGTAGGCGTTTTAATTCCTCCTCAGTTTTCGCGACAAAATGGTTAGAGTAGATCTTACGCTTCAGGTTGACCCAGAAATTCTGGATGGGACGCAACTAGGGGACGTTGGGTGGGTTCGCCAACTTGGGTATCATATCTTTATTCACCCACTTCATCTCCTCCAACAATCGCTTTGAGTACTGGGCCGACGCCAGATCCGGCCAGAACACCTCGCCTTCGCCCTTATGGTAAAGGGTGTCCACGATGAAATTGCCACACACAAAATTGATTCGCAAAATTCGCAATTTTCATCCGATTGCCATCAAATTTTGAGGATTGAGAAATAACTATTAAACTTCATTTTACCATTTTACTCGTATTTTATTTACAGTCCATACGCAAATGCCCGCACCTTGGCCTTAACCCCGGCCATAAGATTCTGCACAACCTGTGAATCAACCGTTTTTGCATGTAAACCCATACTTTCTTCAGTTCCTCGACTGTCTTCACTACCTTAGGTCGTTTAAGAAGGTGCTGCTTCATAATCGCCCAGTACTTCTCGATGGGGTGGAGCTCCGGAGTGTTGGGAGAGTTGAACATTTTTGGCACGAAATTGACCTTATTGTCCGCATACCACTTCAGCACGTCCTTGGAGTAGTGGCATGAGGCCAAATCCGGCCAGAAGATTGTTGGGACGTTGTGGGCCTTCAGGAGAGGAAGCAGCCGCGTCTGGAGGCACTCTTTTATGTACACCTGTCCGTTCATCGTGTCCTGGGTCACGAAAGGTGCACTCCGCTTCCCGCACGTGCAGATGGCTTGCCAAACCAGACCAGACATCTTCTGAGGTGCGGACATGCTCCGGAACGCTGAACTTATCCTTGGCCGTGAAAAACAGGTTGCCGGGGTCTGTTTGAAGTCGGCCTTCACATATGTTTCGTCGTCCATGATGCAGCATTCAACTTTCGTCAGCATGTTGAGGTACAACTTCCTGGCACGGGTTTTGGCGGACTTGTTCCGCTTCTCGTCGCGATTAGGGGCCTTTTGTACCTTGAACGTTCGAAGCCCAGCCTTAGTTTTGGCCTTCTGAACAAAACTTCGGCTTAGGTGCAGCTTCTTAGCCACATCCCGAACGGAGGCGTTCGGATTTCGGTTGAAGGCCCCAACTACGTGGTTGTGATTTTTGGTGTTGTACGGAATACTTTTCCTTCACTTCTGGGCTTCCGATCGGTGGTCAACCGTTCCTCGAACCGCTTAATCACTCGCGACACCGTGGAATTCGCGATTCCCAACGTTTTAGCGATGGAACGATGCGAGAGATCCTTGTTCTCGTGATGAATGCGCAAGATTTTATCACGCACGAGCTGTTCTTTCGACTCCATTTCCGCAAATTTTGATCACAGGACTTTAAAACTTGCAGGATGTAAATAATGCGCTATGAACTAAATCCACCCAAATTTTCATTAAATTCTACCCAACGGTAAAAAAGTTAGAGCAATTTCATAGTGTGGCAATTTCATTGTGGACACCCTATATTACTTGATGAACAACGCAACTTCAGGCAGGCATTTTGTACTATAAATTTCCCCGTTCACGCCTAGTCCGGAGCGAAAGAAGAGCGACTTTGACATCCCTTTCTTTGCTGATTGTCAGCCACAGCAGCACGTTCTTGCAGGAAACTTGGTATGTCAAACGAACTTCACCTCGAAGATTCCTTTATGGGGAAGTAAAATACGAAGTGCCTTGCCAGTCGTTGCCATCCAGGTAAGGATAGGTTTCGTCGTCCATCAGCATCGCCACGTCACGATTCGCCGGGAAAATCGAGGTTGACCATCGTATTAAGCCGCTACCGCTGCGTAATTGCCTGCAGTTCCGACACCAGTGGACTGCAGCTTCCGTTTCCTGACATGTATGTTCATGCTTGTCAGGTACTCTTTCACTGTTTGGCCGGTTGAACCGACCTCCCAGCCAAGGGCACGCAGCAATGTAGCCATTTTTTCCTCGGTCTTCCGCTTCAGCATCCTTTGGAGCTTCTTGTTGCTCAGGGTCGGAACCTGGCTTTCTTTCGATGCTCTGATTGTTGTCTAATAGTGCCAAAATGTTTTAAATGCCGGAACGCGACATTTCTGAACAGGTTGCTTCACTGTTTTTGCCATCACGGTTAGAGTTCGACTGATAGAGCTGTCAAATTTTGGCTGCTTCTCATGGGTTACTATGATTGATGGGTATGTTTCGTCAGTGCGGGTGAAGGTAAACTCAAGAAAAATCGGCAATTTTTGTCCATTTTTTAATGCAAACTTTAAGCCTGCTCGTGACTCGTCAGGGTTTTTTTACAAGCTGATTTAATTTTAATATTTTTTTAAATTGCGTAGCCATGATATGTTTATAAATAATATTCCTGCTAGAAAATAATGATTATCTCAAATGTCATAAGAGGCTCCACATGTCAAAGTAAGCCCCGCAGGTTCGGTAGTGTCGTTTATTTACAGTATGAGGTTTGGTGACTTGTATAATTACGAAAAGTACTGCAAGTAGTTACACATGGGTTTGAGAACAAAGGGAAATATTTTTTTGTAAAATGTTTCAAATATGTTCACACTATTCAGCATAATTTTTATTCATCGTACTATACGTTCTAAAGATTCTACCCTTATACATGTTTACATGATTTGATTCCAGTACACTGAAAGTTAATTTAAGTTTATATTACAAAATCGGAAGGTAATACTTGTTTTCTGCAACGAACTGATTTGTATGAAGATACATACGTAATTAATGGCACGTACGCAACTGTCAAAGCTAACGGCTTTTGTTGACCCAGAAAAGAACATGCGTATATTGTTCGAAAAAACTACAAAGAGCTACGAATTTTTGGTCACAAATTAAAATGAAACGTCTCTCTGGTGGTTACATGAAGGACTTTTAGATCTATTTTATCGACTAGAAATGTTATTGACAAAAAAGGCAGCCACGTGGGTTGTCCGCTGTTTTTTAAAGATTCTGACATGGGATTCGAACCTGAAGTTTTGGAAAGTGCTGATTCTGAAATCGTGGTTGATCTCGTTATACCATGCTAACTCGTGCGAACATGCTTTAATAATGAGCATGAAGTTATAGCTCTCGACAGCGCTTTAATTTTTATTTCGGGATAGATAAATTACGATTACGGGGGCTACGGGATTACAAAAATAAACTTTGAGTGTAGCATACACATTTATCAGAGGACGATATAAAAAAAGTTCCTGCTTTCCTGAGAGCAAACTTGTTACAAATCTGATGAAGTAAATTCAATAAGACTATATTAAGCCAGATGCAGGTTACAGCTATACAATTCGACAGTTCTATCAAATCAGTTCTTGACCTCAATTATTCTCATTGATATTTTTCTCGTGAAAAACATACCTATGAAAATATTCCTACGTCAGGGTAAAACAATTGCCATCGTTTCGATCCAAATGCCACCATTACAAACATTCGCTTTGTTGTGGAAAATAATGAAGTACCTCGCCTTCAACTTTTCCACAACGTCCCGGTTTACGCAATTGCACTGTTAAAGGTTGTACGCTTTATTCTACCACTCATTTTACTGCTGAGCCGAGCTAGCATAGGAGTTCATATCATGCATTGCTATGCCACGCCATAACTGTATCATTCGCCCAACCCTGCCTTATCTGATAATTATTCTTCTGAGAAATAACCAAAAAATTTAATTAAACTTGGCCTATCTCTCCATACCCTTTCCATCTCTCTTCTTTTTTATCACAATCCAGTCGTATTTGGTTTGTCAGCCCTATAAGTTACTAGGAATTGTTTACTCCGTCTGTCGTCCAATTTCAATACGTACTGCCAGGCAGGCAGCCTTCTCTTTCAGCGCTAGGGCGGAATGTGGGTGTTCTAAGTAGGCTGAAGTTGACTCGTATTTTGTTTCTGTTTTTACCTAATGCCGAACCGCCCGAGGGTGCGTAGGTTCAATGTCGCAGTAAATTTGTTAACTACGTTGTGAAAACTTTTTGTGGAGGATAATGATTCTAACTGACTGACACTGAAGCTTTGTCAAGCGATTGCTATCGGGTTGATCCCAATTTAATGAAAAGTTTCCTGTTGTTTCGATGAGTGGTTGACATCCTACTATCTTCCGACAACTTTGACAAACGAAGCAGTACAGTATCCCCGGGGGTGTGGCCATCAAATCTGGCACCGAAACACAAGGAATGAAAGATGAAATGGAATCCGTCCAGAGCACCAGATGAACCCTAGGGTGATAAATAGTGTAGCAATTCTTAACATCACTCGTCAACGGTACCATTCGGAAAAGGATGAGTTCTCGTAAGGATTTTTTTAAATGCACCACATACACAGTCCGGTCCTTCACCGAAAGCCGGATTCCGAGAGCAGAACTGGCAAAGAAAACAAACTCGAATCAGCAAACAACAAATGAAGGGTGAAAAACTGGTTGCCCAAGAGCCGAGAATGTACTTTGGACTTTTTCGCTTAAAGTTGGCGCTTTTTAAACTTTTTTGAGTTTTGTTTTTGTTTGCCTCAAGTTCCGGATTCTGCAAAGGCAAAAGAAAAATAAAAACTTTGTTGTTTTTTTCGTAGGAAATTATAAATTAGATTTGCTGGAGCATCCTCGGTTCCTCGGACAATGTGCTGGCGAGACCGGCGTCTCGAATGAGGGCCACATGGAATGGGTGGAGTAAAAAGGCCCAAAGCTTTGGGAAATAGCTTATGTTTGATGGTAAATTAATTAACACAAATATGGAAACGGTTTGATTTACGAGCAGTCGGAAATGAAGGTGGTTGGTGTTTTAATATGGTAAGGTTTTTTTATCCTTATCTTAACTCTTTTTATTTTCTATTTATCGTATATAAGTTTTTTTTCTCCATCATTGATCTGTTTTAATTGTTTCAACAGTTTTCAAAGTAATCTTAGAAATCACTCAAAAATATATTCAGAGTGAAGTGGGAACTTCTGTCAGTGAAGTAAATGGCCATAAAATTAAGAAGCTGCCATGAATTTTAATTTTCAATGTTTATCCTGTTTGGTATACTTTTAACATTTGTCTTACCTTAATTCAGTTTGAATCTTTCTCCCTTTGCCTGGATTGCCAGCCGAATGCGTTGTTGGAAAGCGTCACATTTGGTACGCAGAAATTTTTGAGGCAAGTCATTCCATATTTTTTAATGTACGTTTCTTAAAAAGTTTGCACGGTTAATTCTTCGGTATTCCCCAGTTTGCCCAGCATGCAGCCCCATGCATAGAGGTCAAGAGGATTCATATCATGTGCCATCCTTTCGATGAAATTAAATCTGGACAATAGTCCTCACACCAAACCTGTGTGAATTTTACCTGGTGAGAACAGTTCAAAGATTTGTTGGAAGCAGTATGGTTCGTTCTTGTAGTGTTTCTCTGACGAAGGGAAGCAAATGGTACTTCAAAACATTGTCGATGTAATATTTACTGTTGATTTTAACATCAGGTTCAATGAACAGCAATTGAACCTTTAAAGTTTGGAGACACATCCTCAATCCATCTCTCTTGAAACATTCTGGAAACTTTGAACAGCTAGTTTATCACGAGGAATATCAGAAAGATGTGCTGCATTTGCTTGATCATTATGCTGGCTGTAGTGATCCTGTAGCAGGGACATTTTTCGTCTGAACTAGAATTTTACAATTACCGTGTCACTTGAGCAACTTTCTGCATCATTCGACTCGTGCAATCTTCTGCTTTTCAGTCATGCACCCATTGTTTTTGTATGGATTCAGTCAAAGTTGTTCCTTAAAATGCTCCTGATAATAAACAACAGTTCTTCCACCATCAGACTTACCAGGACTCTACCGAATATACTTCAACACTCGCTTGATACACTTTGATTGTTGTTTTTTGAATCCTCCCATGCGCGGAGTAACGATCTTTGATGAAGTTTGTCAGAAGCAGATAAATTCTCATCTCCATGCGAAGCGCTAGGAGTGGACAGTAATATGGAAAGTGTATTGATAGTTCCGTATAGGGCAACGGCAGGCATTGAAATTGAAAGATACAAGTTTGAGCGGAGGGCATTGAACGGTAGAATCCGAATCAGGCACATAATAACCCATTACCATACTACCCAATGCAGGGTAGGCAAGGGGGAGGAAATCCCCTTATGTTATGCAGCCGATCGTGCTCTAATACTACCTATTGCTTTTTTCTGGTTCTAGCGATTTGTCCCTCTCTCAATACTGCCTAACACGGGTGAGGAATTATCTCCCGCTGTTGGGTTTATTTTTAGCATGCACCCCCTATTTCACACATTTGCTCTTCTCGTCATACTATTACTTATAGATCTCGGAGAGAACGACGGTGAGTGGTACAAATACTGATCCCTACCAGTATTTTTTAATGGATTTCCCATTATGGGCTCGCTTGATGCTCACCGGACACCTCACAATGCGTTTGCGACCAGATCTGGAAGGTATTTTCTAAGAACCGATTTGATTGAAGGGTTTAACGGTTTCAATTGTTTTCAAATAGTACAGGATTTAAAATGATTCAAAAAATAGTTATCACGAGCTCTCCTTTCGAGTCCATGATTACCACGAGTCTCACGTGAATGAAAACTGAAAACAAACTGTTGACATTTGAATATACTTAAAAGAATAAATATAAAAACATAGCTGTGACTAACCCATCCACCGTTACACGAGTTTGTAAATCAAACTTTTTGTACACCCAAGTAACACCAGAAACATAATTTTTGACAAGAATTGAAGAACTTTGTTGTAGAGAAGTTGTGTGGATGAAATTTTTGGTCTTGAAAATTTTTTGAGGATGTTTTTTCCAAACATATTCAGTTTAATCGTGGTATCAGAACAAAAACACCCTTTCAGTTCTATTTTCATTCGATCAACATTTTACTTCTTGAAAAAACTTCCTTAAACAAACACAAACAAAATTTAGGTTAATATAGTAGTTTTGTTGCTATAAAATGGCATGATTTTTATTTTTGCATACAACCTGTTTTGAACATATTAGGAGGTTGTTGAGTATTGGTTATAAATTGTTACACTAAATTTGTGGTGGATTCCTTAGAGATATTGTTATGCACAACCTAATAAGAAGGACCTGTAACACGAAACATTATATGGAATCTTTTTTTATTTGTGCTTTCCTTCATACCTTTATAGGGGGTGCTTGTTTGTTACGACTAGGGATGGGGGTAAGTGCGTCGGTTGTTTCCATATGTTACAAAACAGTGTGGGCTTGTTAAAACTTCATTATTCGTGTTGTATGCAGGTAGGTATGCAAGGTAGCCCCCATCCCTTCATGCCCCTTGGCTTGATGCAGCTCCACTTAATAGCAAGATAAATTTGAGCCACCGATCTGAATTCACTATATCGCTGTATGAAGGGCGAAAAACGGAGCGATGGACAAGTAAGCTTAGAGACACTCACGCGAAATCCACGGGAAAATAAGAATCCCTTCCAACGATACGATCCAACAAATTGAATGACCCAACTCGCAATACTTATTAAGCTTTCTACAGGATGGCTTGTTAATAAGGGCGTGTCACTCTCACTGAAACTGTTGGAGTAGAATTCACAACATCATAATGATAAGGTTCATTCCCTCCTAGACTCAGACAGTCAATCAAACAAGCGTCCAGTTTCAAATATGTCATAGTTAAAATTCGTCATCCTGTAAATTTAATATGGTTATAACTAGAATAATATTATGCAATAATTAAAAAAGTAATCATAGGCAAATTTTAATAAAACGCAGCTTGGTGCATCTTCACAGCTCAATCAGGTGCAGATGGATGTCTTTCTGGAATCTGAAGGTCATATTGCAATTTAATAAAACATGAAACATTTAATTAAACATGAATCAATACAAAATATGTAGGATAGGGAACGGCTTAATCAGGTGTCACTATTTTAATCAGTTGGTAGGAAATAGGCCTAAGACTCCTACATTTTTCGAATTATTATGAATCATGATTGATTACCAATTTATTACTGTCATTTGATGATTGACAGTATTTCATCTAGAAAACCATCAGTTTCTTACCTGGTGAAGGAGTTCGCTCAAATTTTGCCTTTGTGTATTTTGCATTTAATCGCGTGTACCGCGTGAGCATGTCTTCATCAGCTTCCTCTCACAGCTAGGCTTGTTGCCAGGATGTGATTTTGAACATTGAGTTAAATTTATTACATATTTAGATAATCTGACATCACTATTGATTTCATGTTTCCTTCAGTCATTAAAGGTTGATCTATGCTTACAATCATATTGCCCATCATCTGCCACCATCATATGCAATGCAAAAAATATGTTTCGGATCAGTCCAATAGTACCAAACGTTAAATGTTGCTTCGCTGTTAAGCGCAGCTATGGCATCACTGTTGCTTTTGAGAGAGCTCACGTTTCCTCTCTTCTTAGTTAACCATGGATATAGCGCACCGGTATTGTAATGTGAAGCCTACTGTTTATTTATTTATATGTTGGTTTTTTAACGAAGCATCCCGTTACTAAGTCACTTAGAGCTAACATTTGAGTGAGATTGAATGAAATAAGGAATACGCCCAAAGACGTCTATATATAAGATCTTACGCAGTAGCCACAACAATATTAGTGAAATGAGCAAAATTCGCTCATGACACTAATACCACTTCATTCCTTGCGTACGCTTAACAAAAGCTCGCAAAGTGTTACGTCATACTATTTATTTTGCTTCGTTCGCTCCGTGATTATTTATTGTATGCGCTATAAAACTTAATTTTTCAACCGATTCCAGTCTACCGATGATGGAAAATCGGCTCTTTATCGCTACTCGATTGTCAAGTCTCAGCGTTTGAAAGTTTGCGTGGCAAAATTCAATTTCGTTAGTTAAATTCACTATAAATGATCCATCTAATCTGGAGGAAATGCTTCTGCTCAATAAATGACATTTGTATCATGATTATTTCCACAATCTCAGCATTCATAATAAACGTTTGAACCGATTTTTTTATGTGAACCTATGTCCGCCAATAGAAAGTTCAACAGTGTTACGTCATCACTCGTCGGCTCAGCAATGTTTACATTATTTTTGCTCCCAATACAAGCAAGCAGTGCGTTGCCCCAGACCTTATATAAACGTCATTGGTATACGCCTGTCTCATTACCCTGCGAGTAGACGAGTTTGTGATCGTAGCAATCGACATGTTTTGATTGATTGTTTTCGAGAGCGGATGGATAAAACGAAGGAGCGGTTTTGGGAAATTGACGTTTGCAGCAAATCGTGAACTGGTCTATTTCAGTTTGCATTCGCACATGCACAAAATCGCACTCGTACAATATTGTTAGTTCATGTACAGATTACGGAGCTGACGAAAACATTGTTTAGATCGAAAAGCAAACCACATGCTTTTAAAGATTCCTGCAATTGGGATCTTTATTCCATGGCTATGAAATTTTCTGAGTCTAATGCTCGTTGCTGAAGGTATGTGCCGATAGACCGAGAAGTTAACATGAGGGATTCATGTCTAAATATTAGCAGTTTTAATTATTTAAATTAAAACATACAGATCCCCATACAGCTTCATCAACTGTGGCAGGTGCTGAATAAACTGCTTAAAACCCGTCCCTTACTCTATGTTTTCATGACATATAGAGATATATATTCAGCAGAGTTGAAGAGCATTTATTAATTTTAATAATATCCAATGATCTTTATTTATAGATAAATAGCTTAAGATACAATACAATATTATATCTGTATTATCTGGAATCACCGTCTTTGTTACTTTGAAGCAGATCAAATTTAATTATTATTATATACGTTTTTCATAAATAATTTTATTATGATTATGAAAATACACAAATGATGATATGATGAAAATAAAACGATGTTGTTATAAGATATAACTAAATAATTAACATATAAAAAATATAATGCAGGTATTTCCATCTACTGTTGCAATGTAAGATGATTGAAACTCTGAAATGGCGAAAATTAAACAAAAAGGTACAATGAAAGAAAGTTGATCACCTGGCAGCCTAGCAGAATAGCAAAGAAAATTTAAGCAAACAATTAATAGAAATGAATTCCATATGTTTATGATTACTACCCAAAAACGGATACTTAATAAATCCACTAAAAAAAGACACAGAGAAGAAGAAAAAGGAAATTTGAATTCTCAATCTCACATAACGTGGGGTAGGTGGACAAAACCTTACGACGATGCATACATGTGAGCTTTTGAAGGGATGTTATAATATTAAATGGTGATAACATGTGTACTGTCTGCATGTCTGCAGATAGTTGTTCTGCTGCAATTGTGGATGGACTTGCATTATCTGCTCATGAAGGGAAAAAATAGTTGAAAAATTTCATACAATACTCTGGAATTCCAAGGATGTTCCAAAAATTCATATGTCGTATTTCTTTTTTCTGGTGGGGTAAGATTTCAGCATGCTATCTTACCGGGGTCGCGCTGCCTACATCGCCTTGGTGCCACTGCTACCTAATGTAAAGTTGACTCGATACAGCGTTTCATACTCAACCGCTAGATGCCAGGAGAGACGCTGTTTGAACTGCACCTCCTCGTGGGACAGACGCTCGGCACGCACCTCCTCAATCTAGCTGAAGTCAGAAAGACAACAGTGCCCAGGCTGCACTTCCAGCTAAGTACGCAACGCTCAGCTGGCGGTCTTTGTCATCTGTTGACCCGTAGAAGCATGGTTACCTTCCACGTTTTTATTCCAATCAATGGCGCATGAAGTTACGGAAGGTAAAACGGAGCGTTACACTTTTAACCTTGAGTCGCATATGCAATTTTTAAACAACTTCCATGTGTGTAAAGTACTTTCAATATCCTGTTTGAAATAAAAGTATAATATCAATTTTAACGTGTAAAATATTATGTTACGAAATCGTTTCATTGTTTATATATTTTTTAATTCGCACATTTTAGTGCACAGTGCTTCATATAAAATTCAAAACATTTAAACTTTCGTACATCATTCGTTTGTCATAAGCAAGTCATTGCATGTTTTGTTAATTAATAACATAGGACAGAACATACCATGGTGTTGGAAGCATCCTCCAGGACATACAATTTGTCTTATGGATGTTCTACAAAACATCTGAACTAAAGATGTTAAAAAATGCCAAATTAAGCTGCGCTTTTTCCGGTAATGTGCGTGCATGAAAGTATTAACGTTAGAAATAAAACTGAAGCTTTGTTTTAAAGATGTATTTTTACCATTAATATGGAAACTGGTGTTACTTGGGCAGTGGTATGTGAGAAACAACTATTGCTGAATGACTAGCAACAGTCCGTAAACAAACCTTGAGGTCGTTTTCATTGCAGCACTCACTGCAAATTTGAATAGAGAAAAAATTAACCTACATCTCCGCGATTGAAATATTCAGCATTTTGAACCAAAAACGGGGAACGGAGTGCAAAATTGCAGAATGTGTTGAAAAAAGTGCAAAACTCATGCGGGAGTGAAAAGAACTAGAATTGATCAAAACGAATAAAACACATAGGGGTGAATCCTAAAGAGTTTGAGCTGTTGATGGAATACCTGTAACTAGAAATGAGAAGAAAAATTAGTATTTTCTGTTTAATTAACTTCCCCTTGCTAGAGCTGGCATAAATTTACGGGATCTTCCACGTGAATTTTAGCCCCTCATCGCTGAAATCAGGTCTTTTGTTTAAAGATTTGCAAACAATGTTGTATGCTGTACTCGCTTCCAGAAAAAAAAGTACCCAAAGGGAGCAGTTGAGTATGGGAAGCCAACGTTGTGTATAATCAGTTTAACTGCCGTTGAGCTCATACTAACTTATTGTTGGGAATAACTTTGCCCAGAAGTAGGTATTATCTTGTACCAACGGCAAGGCAAAACATGATCATACGCAACGGTTGGCCACGCTTTCCAACTATAGACACCTGATAATGTTAATAGACCGGACAATGTCAATTGTCCCATGCAGCCAAACGACCTGCCTGTAAAACGCAGCCAAACGGGCTTTCAACATTGGATTCACTTCAGAGGAGCAAGCATTGTGATTAAAAGCGTATTCGATAAAATGGCTACACACATAATACTCTCATCAAAATTAAACCGATTATCGGATCTTCAGAATTTTCGGGGAATGAAGAACTACTAACGAGCCTTTCGATCTCACACGTCTGTCTTATTCAATTCCGTCTTCCCATCTCGAATGCCGGCACCTTCCTTTCACTCCATCAAATTTTGTACAACCAATGTTTCCCAGTGTTTTTGTTGTTGCACTAGGTACCAAATTTTCTGCAATTCTAGCCTCCAGTTTTTTTCTATAGTTTGGGATGTTGCGATAGTTCCATTTCCATAACTGTTACAGAATTTTCTACTGGATGATTCCGGTGGTGATAGGTTCGATGAGCCTTTGGCACAAAATTGACTCCGTTGGCTCGGTACCACTCCAACACGTCTCGAGCGTAGCGGCGGGACGCTAGATTAGGCCAAAACAGAGTTGATCCCTCTGTGTTTCTTGACGATTGGCAAAAGACGCTTACTTAAGGCACTCTTCGGCATGTAAATCGCACGTTTATTGTTCCGGAAGTATTGTTGAGGACCACTTATTTGCCACATCCGCAAATCGCCTGCCAGATTAGAAACTCTCTCATGCAAATTTCGATAGCTTCTTCTTTCGAACATCCTCGGAACATCGAACTTCGACTTGGCAAGTATTCTTCGGAAGTCGGCCTTGACGTATGTTTCCGTCATCCATCACGATGCAAGACCGGATTTGGTGAGCAGCTTCGTGCTCGATTTCGGGCGCGGGTTTTCGCAGTGATGCTTGTTTTCATTCCGGTTTGGGGCATGCACTTTGTAAACATGTAACTCAGTCATCGCTTCATGGTTTTCTCAGCACGTGACCGACTGACACCTCTAGAACTTTTTAGCGACATCTCTCGAATTGACATTGCCTGGACGGTCCTGGAACTGCCGTACGACTTCTCGGCACATTTACTGTCCATTGGACCACTTTATCTGACCACTCCCTGCCTTCCTTTGGACACTCGAACTCATGAGTTCTTGCCACGAGATTCACGACTGTATCGGCAAATTCCCAGCCCACCCCAGCAATCCACCGCGTGGGACGCGCCTATGGATTTTGATTGCGAGTGCTGCACAAAGTTTGCTCGCGGACAATTTCTTGTTTTCGACGACATGACTGGAACTACCGAATGCAGCACCATGACACCTGGCAGATGTAAATAATAGTACGCACTATGGATAAGATCTACTCAAACCTCTAGGTTTTTTACTCATACGATTCAAAAGTTACAGAAGCCATTTTCTAGCGTTGCCATTTCATCGAATACACCCTTCTAAGCTTAGTTGCCTTGACAAAAGCCAATTATGAACAAATAAAGGGATTTTCTACTTCCATATTCCGTATATGTATATATATGTAAGTATTTGAAATGCAACATGATACATTTGTTACAGTTAGTAATGGTGAAAACAAATTATAGTATCTTTGTATTTACACTGCAGACTATGGCTTCCTAGAATCTGAAAATCTGCCGAAAGGCGCTATAAGAATGCAAGCCATTTCTGCCTTAAATTATCTTTCTTTGGAAAACGGAAGAAATCCCACAGAACTCACTTCATCATGACAAATAACTTCTCGAAACATCCACCAATATCAAGCAACTTTCATGTTCTGCACACTGATCACTGAATGAAACCACTCACTATGTCTTAACGATGGTTGTCAGCACAAGTCATGATATTCCGAAGCTAATTTTCATAGCCACGCGGGTCCACGTAGTCAGTACACCAAATACAAATAATCATCCACTTCACAGCGTGTTGCTCCAGCCGACGGTGAAGGTTTTGCCTCCACAGCTAGTGCCATCGATTGCCAGTTGTCTGAAAATATTTACCATACTGGGATACATCATCTGTCTCAAGAGCTGTGGAAGGTCTGTTTTATCGCAAGGCACATTAAAAAGTAATTTATCCCAAATTAGGTAAGGCTACTTGCTCTGTCGTTACATCGCCCCATTCGACGAGCTTGAGCTGATCGGTGGAAGACGGATGGGTCAGTTTGTTTCTGTAAATTTATGTTTATCAAGCCTCTCTTCAGCAGGGTGAATTTCTGGTCTGAAACAGGAAACGGGCGGGAAATTACAAAGAAGGAGGTTGCTTGTTCGGGAAAGACAGTTTGTGCGTACAATGGATTTTCAGGCCAGTTGAGAAGGTTCGTTGTGTCACGGTCAGGCCCCATACATATTGGATTAACGGAAAGTATTGTAAGCCATTATCTGGCCGAAAGGATGATGGTGGTGCGTCTGGATTGCCATTTTCTTCAGGGTGTCAATGTATTTCGGTGGAATAAATGAACATGAAA
The DNA here is from genome assembly GCA_034211315.2 of Aedes japonicus. Lineage (NCBI taxonomy): Eukaryota > Metazoa > Arthropoda > Insecta > Diptera > Culicidae > Aedes > Aedes japonicus. The sequence continues at coordinate 127,620 of JASCZW010000740.1, forward strand.
GTGAACGGAGGTCAGCCTGCAATAATTTCCGAAAAGTATTAATACTTTGCACGGCATGAAATACAGTCGGTAATTTAAACTTTTTCAAATAAAGGGATTGAAGCCTAACAGATATCAACGAGGCCTACACTGATAACTGCAACAACTTCAAATTTTGCATAGTATTAAACTGTTGATGAACTGACGCCTTAAGCCTATAACAGAAATTTCTGTTCTGAACATCTAGCGATGGGTTATGTTTTTCGCCCTGACAATTTGCATTTATAATTTTCGCTGCCTAATGATTATCTGCAAGGGGAATATTTATTCAATGATTGCAGATAGCGAATACTATTACAGAAAATTTCGTCCTTCAGTTTAATGAACAACCAAGATATATCTCATTTAATACCGATATATATCTTGAAGATTCTGTCTCACTTACTCATACACACTGTGGATTACTTACAGAAGTTCATAAAATTACGACTCACATCTGAACGTTCGGCAACTGACTTGCTGACTCCAGCAAATCTAATACAGATATCCAGCATCACTGAACTGCAAGCCGGATTGTCAGTACAGTTGAATTCGGTAAAACTTACAGATTCTGCAAAAACATCTATGCGTATAGTCCATATCGACATTGTGTGCTAAACATTCACTCACGTTCTGAATGAATTATCCATATCTAGTTCTTACCCAAAATAATCGCCTTTTCATTTAAACAGCCCATCCAGCTGACTAATTTATAAGGGCGTATTTGATTTCCATTTTCTTTAAAATTCGCAAAACGACCTGATCAAATACCAGTTCAAAACAGTTGTAGTGCGTTTATTTGGCCAAGAAAAATACATCGAAACCAACACCTGTTCATTACTTGAAAAGATAAACGCTTCGATTTCACTTGATCTATCTTTTAAAGAGCTGAAAAGGATCTAGAAGGGTTTAATAAGATGGTTTTATTATATGATATTCTTGAAAATGTTAAAATGACATTTCGATTAAAATATACAAACATAGATTTAATGTTATTTTAATTAGAAACATGTAGAAACTTTACTCATAGCCTAGCCATTCTCACATGGGAAATTTATGTTTTCAGTAATTTTGCCTCTTTGCCAGCCAAATGATGTTCAATAACACCATTTGAATACATTTATACTTTGGGTTCACATAAAATACCCCACTGAGGCCCGGTTATTTTCTGAAACTGGAATAGAATGATATTTTGAGTCTCCAGAATTGCCTTTAAAATGGATCGAATCATTTTCGCTTCCAGTATTAATTCAAAATATTGTCATTACGCTCTTGCGTCATGACTTTTCCAGACACATTGCTGTGCTGTTTCATTATCTATTATAGGATATAGTTGCGTTACGCCAAGTATTAGGCCTTCCGACACACACAGTGACTTTGCTGCGTGAAGGTAGTACGGCCCACTCAATATCTTGCCTATCTCAACGCCAGAAAAAAACTATCAGAAATGATCACAGTGTTCCATTGCGTTGGGAGAAGGGTTTCTTATATGCTACAAATGCATGGCTGTACATTAAGCATTATTTCAATGATAACTTTGTACTATCTTATCAGTTTTCAGAAAATCACACATACAGGCTAGTCACTACATAGTTTACTATCATTTAAAAATACCTTCTTGCCTATTTTCATATAGTTATGATATATTAATTATCAATCTCATGATAAATATCTAGAAGAGCGCTCTGATGGTTGTCTTCAATTTACATTACAACCTATTATCGTATCTAATGTTTCAAGACGTTTTAATTTCATTTTCTTCACTCTTAAAATAGCTGTTTTTAATACTGGCGTATCAAAATAATTCATGCAGAAGATGGCGTTGAGATTTAAATCTTCATCTTGTAAAACGTCAGTCATAAGGACGCTAACTTACTGCGAGAAAATTCTATCGTTATACCGACAATTGGCTGCTAACTCACGAAAATGACAAATCCACAACAGCCAATGGCATTCTAGACTATGATTTGTAACAGCGATCACATTTAGGCATTGCAAATGTTGAATCAGAAGTGGTCGTTTTGACCATGACGCTGTCGGTTCAAAATACAGTCCGTAATAGGCATTCCACTTGGTCAATTATATAATATCATAGGCTTATTCATTACTATACTTCCGGGTTTGCTGTGTAAGAGTATCTCCATTTTCATCATTGAAATTAGTGATGTTAAATTCACATGATGCCATTGTTGAATGCGCTGATGTCTGATTTTACAACAATAGATCTGCTGGCGTCGATGGCTAGAGACATAACAGATGGGATGGTATTGACTATGGATTCACTTCATACTCCAGCAGGTCTGTTTATTTAATACGGCATTATCATTCGAGCTGCGGTGGTTTCAGGGGCGATAAACTAGGGGACAGGCGTATCTTATATCAAGATCTTAATTTAATAACACCATTCAAAAGGTTTCTAACCTCTAACTTACCCAAATCGAAGAAGTGTTTAGAGTTTAGAGGTTAGAAACCTTACAGATGGTGTTATTAAAAAATTAAGATCTTTAGATTATAAGATACACCTGTCCCCTAGTTTATCGCCCCTAACAAAAACCACCACCTTCGAATGATGAAGAAGTGCCTTCTACCAGTGGTGTGCAATAAACGAGACCTGTAGGTATGGAAAGTGAATCCATAGTCAATACCATCCCATCTGTTATGTCTCTAGCTTCATCGACTTCAGCGGAGTCTATTGTTAATAAAATCAGACATCGAGACATTCAACAATGGCATCATGTGAATTTATGTATCACTAATTTCAATGATGAAAATGAGAAGTGCTTCTTACCCCCAGCAAAAAAACCAAGGAAATTATGGATAAACTGAGATAAATATGATAGTCAATTTTATCATTATTGGGAGTTAGGATGCCTATTGCAGTTTAGTGATTTTGAACCGACAATGATCATGGTCAAAACGACCACTAAAAATAGTTGATTCAACATTTACCATAATGCCTAAATAGTCCTTGTTACCATGATCATAGTCTAGAATGCCATTAATGTTGTGGATTTGGTCATTTTCGTGGTTAGTGTAGCCAATTTAATTGTCGGTATAACGATAGAATTTTTCTCACAGTAGAGTTAAGCGTCATATATTTGACGTTTTGTAAGATGAGATTTAAACAAATCTCAACGCCATCTTCGCGCATGAATTGTTACGATACGCCAGTATTAGAAACAGCAATTTTAAAAAAAATTGGAAGAGAATGAAATTAAAGAAGCGTCTTTTGAACAGTGGATTACGAATAATAGGTTTAATATTAAATTGAAGACTTAACCATCAGAAGAGTTTGCTCTTCTGAATATTTATCATGAGATTGATGAATTAATATATCATAACTGTATGAAAAATAGGCAAAGACATTTTTTTTAAATGATGAAGGAAAAACTAGAAAATGGTGATAACATAGTTATGTGTGATTTTTCTGAAAACTACACATTCGTTCTTCGAGATGAAGTACAAAGTTATCATTGAAATAATGCTTAATGTACAATACATCCATTTGTAGCATATTAAAAGAAACCCGTACTCTAACACAGATAAGTTTTGTGATCATTTCTGATGGTTTTTTTTCTGTGGATTTAAGGATAGGCAAAATATTGAAATTGAATTGCATTTTTTGCAACTTCACACGGCAAAAGTCCTTGTGATGTGATCGGAGGTATTCTTAAGAGGCAATGGCAACTAGAGCAAATGTAGCTATGCAACAAGAACATCCTATAATGAATAATAGACAACTTTATGACTTGGCAAACGATCGCAAAGAGGATCATGACACAAAATGATATGTTTCTATTTTTCCACGGATGAATACGAAAAGGCCGAAAATGAATTCGATCCGATTTTTAAAAAAGGAAAACCAATTCCTGGAACTCAAAAATATCATTCTGACATTCCAGTTTCAAATAACCGAATTGCAGATCAGTTAAGGTATTTTATAATTCAAATGATGAACCCAAAGTATTTCATGTATTCAAATGAATTGTTGTGGACATCACGACTAACAACCAAAAAGGGCCCAAAAATTGCAAAACTATAAATTTCCCATAGCTTGAGAATGGCTAGGCCTATGGAATAAGTTTCTACATGGTTTCTAATTAAAAATAATGCATTAAATCTATGTTTGGTATATTTTAATCAAAAAATGTCATTTCTAACATTTTCAAAAATATCATATAATAAAGAAGAAACCATCTTGAACTCTTCGCCAACTCTAAGGACATCACTTTTTCAGCTTCTTTAAAAAAAATGGAGGATCAAAGGGGGGAGGGGGGGTCCTTTGAGAAAATCAACGTTTTATGTTTTTCAAGTATGAATTTACGAATTGTTTAGTTTCAGTGTATTTTTTCTTGAAAACACTTCACTACCTACAACTGTTTTAGAGGCGACATTTTGATCAGATTAGTCGTTTGCGAAATTTTAAAAAAAATAATTAAAATCCACACTATAAATACGCCCTTATAGAAAATTAGTCCAGCATAGTTTTGTTTGTTTAAATGAAAAACGTTATTTTGGGTAGAAACCAAAATATGGACAAAATTTCATTCAGAACGGAGAGAGTAGGGGTGAACCTGTTTGCTTTCCTGGCTGGAAATGCTCGATATGGACTATACACACTTAAATGTTTTTACAGAAATCTGTAAAGTTTTACCGAATTCCAACAGCTGAATGTTCGGTAATCCGACTTTACGGATTTCGGTGAAATTTTACAGATATCTGTAAAAAATTTACCGGATTTCGGTAAAATTTTACTGAAATCCGTGAAATCGGATTACCGAACGTTCAGATGTTGAGAAGTCGGTAAAATTTTATAGATTTCTGTAAAATAATCTGAGTGTGTATAGTAAAGTAAAGGCTCGAGAATATTCGTCTCTTGCGTATCAGGTGTTAAAATGGGGCTATATCTTTGGTTGTTCTAAATTTAAGCACGAGGGACGAAGTTTTTTCTGTATCATATAGTATTCATACCTATCTGCAATCATTGGGTCCTCATTCCCTTACAGATAATCAGTAAACGTAAGTATAAATGCAAATTATTTGTCAGGGCAGAAAACATAACCATTTTATCGCTAGATGTTTCAGAACAAGAAATTTCTGTTATAAACTTTAAAACGTCAGTTCATCAACAATTTTAGCCACGAAATAAATACAAATTTAAGTTGTTTGCAGTTTATCCAATTGTAGGCCTCGTTGATATCTGTTAGAGCTTCGAAATAATCCCTTTGGTACAGAAAAAGTTTAAGTACCATTTGTATTTCATGCCACAAATGCAAAGTATTAATACTTTTCCGAATTATTTGCAGGCTGACCTCCGTTCACTGCATATTTAAATTTATTCCACCGAAAGTACATTGACACCCTGAGAAGAAAAATATAACCAATCCAGACACACCACCATCATCCTTTCGGCAGATAATGAAAGCACAATACTTTCCGTTAATCCCAGCGCCACAGCCGATATAATGTAGGACTGTTCGTGACTGGCAGTGCCACTTCTCCAGCAGCCTGAAAATCCATTATCCTTTCGCTTATTATCTTCCATTTTTCCCCCGAACAAACAACCTCCTTCTTGCTTCTAATTTCCACCCGTTTTGGCCGCTCTGTTTCGGACCAGAAGTTCACCCTACTGAAGAGGAAGCGACTAAGCACATAAATTTTAAAAACAAACGACCCTCCGTGTAAGTTTCCACACCGGGATCCCTCGGCTCAGCAAGGCCCCAAGCTCGTCGGATAGTTTTGATGTAACGACCAAACAGAGTAGCATATTTTCGGGGTCGCTCTAGTGTGAACAGGGATAAATTTGCACATACTGTGTCGCCTTGCGATAAAACAGACCAGCGCTTCCCACCGGACTCGCAGGACGAGTCAGGGGATGTCCTTGTCCCTGTCCATGAGTACATGTTTTTCCGAACAACCCCCGCTTGGCTTGGCCGTCGTTGGCGCAAGCTTTGTGGAGAACCGCATGCAAGTTCACCGTCGACAAGGGCAACTGCACTGTGAGGGTGGATGATTATTTGGTATTTTGGTGCTCACTTTGACACCACGTGGACCCACGTGGCTGCCGGAAAATTACACTTCAGGTGCTCACTTGGCTGACTGCTGACAACCATCGTTCTTACATGACTGCTGCCCGAAGTAAAGACAGGTGAATTTGGTTTCGGTGGAGTGGTCGAATTGTGCAGAACATGAAAGGAGTTGCTTGTTGATTGTGGCATGATATTGGTGGATGTTTTGTCCTAAAGTTGTTGTCAAACGAAAATTTGCAGATCGATCGTTTATGCTTTTTTGAAACGTTTACAATTTGTTAGTGCTATTCCAATAGAAAGGTCAAATGCTGTAAGAGTGTAGTTCAAAGTAATAAGAACATTTCCATAACCGTGTCCTATATATACTTATACACTTCTCATCGTACTGGTGAAACTACAGTTCATATACTATCTATGTATTTGTGTTATCATGCACTGTGTTCACACAAACCATTGAAAGTTGTATTTGATCATTTTCATTCCTGGTAATAAAGCGTGATTTTGTGAATCGAACCATAAGAAGGTACCGTCAGACTTCCTCGTTGGATGACTGGAAACAACCAGTACTAAAAAAAATAATAAATTATAACGAACGTGTAAAATTTTCCCTCGTTTAGTTGCAAGCCAAAGCAAAAGCAAACAACGTAATTGTTTGCATTGTTTCATACACGCTTCAAAGAAAGTACCCAACGGAGTAGTTAAGTATAGATAAAATATAGACCTGTCAACGCAAAATCATACAATCTGCCAACCCTGAAAAATGTCTTAAATTTGAGCAATTGATCTGGCACCACTTGTATTTGTACAAACTTGAAGTAAACAGCGCAATAGGCTAAAAAAATATTCAGTTTCGATGTTGGTAGTTTGTTTGAATTCTGTTTGAATATATCCATTAAAAATCATAGCGAAAAGTGCCGTGTAAAAAATGAATTGTTTGGAGCGACATTGTGGGAATAACTCGCGATGTGAAGTGAGTTCTGTGGGTTTCTTCCGTTTTCCAAAGAAAGATAATTTAAGGCAGAAATGGCTTGCATTCTGCGGCCTTTCGGCAGATTTTCAGATTCTAGGAAGCCATAGTCTGTGCAGTGTAAATACAAAATACTATAATTTGTTTTCACCATTACTAACTATAACAAATATATCATGTTACATTTCAAATACTTACATATACGGAATATGGAAGTAGAAAATCCCTTATTTGTTCATAATTGGCTTTTGTCAAAACAATACTTAAAGGGTGTATTCGATAAAAATGGCACACAGAAAATCTTCTGTAACTTTTGAATCGTATGAGTAAAAAACCTAGAAATTTGAGTAGATCTTATCCATAGTGTATTATTTACATCCGCCAAGTTTCATAGTTATACATTCAGTAGTTCCAGTCATGTCGTCGAAACAAGAAATTGTCCGTGAGAAAATTTTGTGCACTCACAATCAAAATCCAGGGGCGTCCCACCGGTGGATTGCTAAAAGGCTTGGAATTGCAAATACAACTGTGTCTCGTGTAATAAGAACCTTCAAGGAGCGTCTGAGTGTCCAAAGGAAGGAAGGGAGTGGTCGTAAAAGTGGTCCAATGGACAGTAAAATGGCCAGGAAAGTCGTACAACAATTCAAGAACCGTCCAAACATGTCAATTCGAGATGTCGCTAAAAAGTCTAAGGTGTCAGTCGGTTTTGTGCAGAAAACCATGAAGCGTGCTGAGTTACATGTTTACAAAGTGCATGCCCCAAACCGGAATGAAAAACAAAACATCACTGCGAAAACCCGCGCCCGGAAATTTACACGAAGCTGCTCACCAAATCCGGTTGCATCGTGATGGATGACGAAACATACGTCAAGGCCGACTTCCGAAGAATATTTCGTTGCCAAGTCGAAGTTCGATGTTCCGGAGGATGTTCGAAAGAAGAAACTATCGAAATTTGCAAAGAAGTTTCTAATCTGGCAGGCGATTTGCGGATGTGGTGAAATAAGTGGTCCCTTCATCACTTCCGGAACAATAAACGGTGCGATTTACACGGAAGAGTGCCTTAAGAAGCGTCTTTTGCCAATCATTAAGAAACACAAAGGATCAACTCTGTTTTGGCCTAATCTAGCATCCTGCCACTACGCTCGAAACGTATTGGAGTGGTACCGAGCCAACGGAGTCAATTTTGTGCCAAAGGATATGAACCTATCAAATTCACCGGAACTTCATCCAATTGAAAAATTCTGTACAATTATGGAAATGGAACTTCGCAAACATCCCAAAACTATAAAAACAGAGCTAGAATTGCAGAAAATTTGGGTAAAAACAACAAAAACACTGGGAAAATTGGTTGTACAAAATTTGATGGGTGGAGTGAAAAGGAAGGTGCGGGCATTCGGGATGGGAGACGAAATTGAATAAAACAAATAATGTGAATCAAAACTCATTAGTAGTTCTTCATTCCCTGAAAATTTCAAGAAAATCCGATAATCAGTTTAATTTTGATGAGTATATATGTGTGTGCCATTTTTATCGAATACACCCTTTAATCACAATACTTGCTCCTCTAAAGTGAATCAAATGTTGAAAGTCCGTTTGGCTGCATTTTTTGACAGGTCGTTTGGCTGCATAAGACAATTGTTGTCCGGTCTATTAATAGTGTCTATAGTTAAGTGTGGGAAGCCAACGTTGTGTATAATCATGTTTACTTACCGTTGGGTACAAATAACCTACTTCTGGGTAAAGTTATTCCCAACAATAAGTAGTATGAACCCAACGGCAGTTAAAACTGATTATACACAACGTTGGCTTCCCATACTCAACTGCTCCTTTGGGTACTTTTTTTTCTGAAGCGAGTACAGCATACAACATTGTTTGCAATCTTTTAAACAAAAGACCTGATTTCAGCGATGAGGGGCTAAAATTCACATGGAAGATCCCATAAATTTATGCCAACTCTAGCAAGGGGAAGTTAATTAAACAGAAAATACTAATTTTTCTTCTCATTTCTAGTTACAGGTATTCCACTAAACAGCTCAAACTCTTTAGGATTCACCCCTATGTGTTTTATTCGTTTTGATCAATCTAGTTCTTTCACTCCGCATGAGTTTTGCACTTTTTCAACACATTCTGCAATTTTGCACTCCGTTCCCCGTTTTTGTTCAAAATGCTGAATATTTCAATCGCGGAGAGTAGGTTAATTTTTTCTCTATTCAAATTGCAGTGAGTGCTGCAATGAAAACGACCTCAAGGTTTGTTACAGACTGTTGCTAGTCATTCAGCAATAGTTGTTTCTCACATACCACTGCCCAAGTAACACCAGTTTCCATATTAATGGTAAAAATACATCTTTAAAACAAAGCTTCAGTTTTATTTCTAACGTTAATAACTTTCATGCACGCACATTACCGAAAAAGCGCACTTAATTTGGCATTTTTTAACATCTTTTAGTTCAGATGTTTTGTAGAACATCCATAAGACAAATTGTATGTCCTGAGGATGCTTTTAACACCATGGTATGTTCTGTCCTATGTTATTAATTAACAAAACATGCAATGACTTGCTTATGACAAACGAATGATGTACGAGATTTAAATGTTTTGAATTTTATATGAAGCACTGTACTAAAATGTGCGAATTAAAAAATATATAAACAATGAAACGATTTCGTAGCTTATAATATTTTACACGTTAAAATTGATATTATACTTTTATTTCAAACAGGATATTGAAAGTACTTTACACATGGAAGTTGTTTAAAAATTGCATATGCGACTCAAGGTTAAAAGTGTAACTTTCCGTTTTACCTTCCGTAACTTCATGCGCCATTGATTGGAATAAAAACGTGGAAGGTAACCATGCTTCTACGGGTCAAGAGATGACAAAGACCGCCAGCTAAGGGTTGCGTACTTAGCTGGAAGTGCAGCCTGGGCACTGTTGTCTTTCTGACTTCAGCTAGATTGAGGAGGTGCGTGCCGAGCGTCTGTCCCACAAGGAGGTGCAGTTCAAACAGCGTCTCTCCTGACATCTAGCGGTTGAGTATGAAACGCTGTATCGAGTCAACTTTACATTAGGTAGCAGTGGCACCAAGGCGATGTAGGCAGCGCGACCCCGGTAAGATAGCATGCTGAAATCTTACCCCACCACGAAAAAAGAAATACGACATATAATTTTGGAACATCCTTGGAATTCCAGAGTATTGTATGAAATTTTTCAACTATTTTTTTCCTTCATGGCAATGATAATGCAAGTCCATCCACAATTGCAGCAGAACAACTATCTGCAGACATGCAGACAGTACACATGTTATCACCATTTAATATTATAACATCCCTTCAAAAGCTTCACATGTATGCATCGTAGTAAGGTTTTGTCCACCTACCCCACGTTATGTGATTGAGAATTCAAATTTCCTTTTTTTTTCTTCTCTGTGTCTTTTTTTTAGTGGATTTATTAAGTATCCGTTTTTGGGTAGTAATCATAAACATATGGAATTCATTTCTATTAATTGTTTGCTTAAATTTTCTTTGCTATTCTGCTAGGCTGCCAGGTGATCAACTTTCTTTCATTGTACCTTTTTGTTTAATTTTCGCCATTTCAGAGTTTCAATCATCTTACATTGCAACAGTAGAAGGAAATACCTGCATTATATTTTTATATGTTAATTATTTAGTTATATCTTATAACAACATCGTTTTATTTTCATCATATCATCATTGTGTATTTTCATAATCAAAATAAAATTATTTATGAAAAACGTATATAATAATAATTAAATTTGATCAGCTTCACAGTAACAAAGACGGTGATTCCAGATAATACAGATATAATATTGTATTGTATCTTAAGCTATTTATCTATAAATAAAGATCATTGGATATTATTAAAATTAATAAATGCTCTTCAACTCTGCTGAATATATATCTCTATATGTCATGAAAACATAGAGTAAGGGACGGGTTTTAAGCAGTTTATTCAGCACCTGCCACAGTTGATGAAGCTGTATGTAATCTGTATGTTTTAATTTAAATAATTAAAACTGCTAATATTTAGACATGAATCCCTCTGTTAACTTCTGGTCTATCGGCACATACCTTCAGCAACGAGCATTAGACTCAGAAAATTTCATAGCCATGGAATAAAGATCCCAATTGCAGGGAATCTTTAAAAGCATGTGGTTTGCTTTTCGATCTAAACAATGTTTTCGTCAGCTCCGTAATCTGTACATGAACTAACAATATTGTACGAGTGCGATTTTGTGCATGTGTGCGAATGCAAACTGAAATAGACCAGTTCACGATTTGCTGCAAACGTCAATTTCCCAAAACCGCTCCTTCGTTTTATCCATCCGCTCTCGAAAACAATCAATCAAAACATGTCGATTGCTACGATCACAAACTCGTCTACTCGCAGGGTAATGAGACAGGCGTATACCAATGACGTTTATATAAGGTCTGGGGCAACGCACTGCTTGCTTGTATTGGGAGCAAAAATAATGTAAACATTGCTGAGCCGACGAGTGATGACGTAACACTGTTGAACTTTCTATTGGCGGACATAGGTTCACATAAAAAAATCGGTTCAAACGTTTATTATGAATGCTGAATTGTGGAAATAATCATGATACAAATGTCATTTATTGAGCAGAAGCATTTCCTCCGGATTAGATGGATCATTTATAGTGAATTTAACTAACGAAATTGAATTTTTGCCACGCAAACTTTCAAACGCTGAGACTTGACAATCGAGTAGCGATAAAGAGCCGATTTTCCATCATCGGTAGACTGGAATCGGTTGAAAAATTAAGTTTTATAGCGCATACAATAAATAATCACGGAGCGAACGAAGCAAAATAAATAGTATGACGTAACACTTTGCGAGCTTTTGTTAAGCGTACGCAAGGAATGAAGTGGTATTAGTGTCATGAGCGAATTTTGCTCATTTCACTAATATTGTTGTGGCTACTGCGTAAGATCTTATATAGACGTCTTTGGGCGTATTCCTTATTTCATTCAATCTCACTCAAATGTTAGCCTAAGTGACTTAGTAACGGGATGCTTCGTTAAAAAACCAACATATAAATAAATAAACAGTAGGCTTCACATTACAATACCGGTGCGCTATATCCATGGTTAACTAAGAAGAGAGGAAACATGGGCTCTCTCAAAAGCAACAGTGATGCCATAGCTGCGCTTAACAGCGAAGCAACATTTAACGTTTGGTACTATTGGACTGATCCGAAACATATTTTTGCATTGCATATGATGGTGGCAGATGATGGGCAATATGATTGTAAGCATAGATCAACCTTTAATGACTGAAGGAAACATGAAATCAATAGTGATGTCAGATTATCTAAATATGTAATAAATTTAACTCAATCGTTCAAAATCACATCCTGGCAACAAGCCTAGCTGTGAGAGGAAGCTGATGAAGACATGCTCACGCGGTACACGCGATTAAATGCAAAATACACAAAGGCAAAATTTGAGCGAACTCCTTCACCAGGTAAGAAACTGATGGTTTTCTAGATGAAATACCGTCAATCATCAAATGACAGTAATAAATTGGTAATCAATCATGATTCATAATAATTCGAAAAATGTAGGAGTCTTAGGCCTATTTCCTACCAACTGATTAAAATAGTGACACCTGATTAAGCCGTTCCCTATCCTACATATTTTGTATTGATTCATGTTTAATTAAATGTTTCATGTTTTATTAAATTGCAATATGACCTTCAGATTCCAGAAAGACATCCATCTGCACCTGATTGAGCTGTGAAGATGCACCAAGCTGCGTTTTATTAAAATTTGCCTATGATTACTTTTTTTAATTATTGCATAATATTATTCTAGTTATAACCATATTAAATTTACAGGATGACGAATTTTAACTATGACATATTTGAAACTGGACGCTTGTTTGATTGACTGTCTGAGTCTAGGAGGGAATGAACCTTATCATTATGATGTTGTGAATTCTACTCCAACAGTTTCAGTGAGTGACACGCCCTTATTAACAAGCCATCCTGTAGAAAGCTTAATAAGTATTGCGAATTGGGTCATTCAATTTGTTGGATCGTATCGTTGGAAGGGGATTCTTATTTTCCCGTGGATTTCGCGTGAGTGTCTCTGCTTACTTGTCCATCGCTCCGTTTTTCGCCCTTCATACAGCGATATAGTGAATTCAGATCGGTGGCTCAAATTTATCTTGCTATTAAGTGGAGCTGCATCAAGCCAAGGGCATGAAGGGATGGGGGCTACCTTGCATACCTACCTGCATACAACACGAATAATGAAGTTTTAACAAGCCCACACTGTTTTGTAACATATGGAAACAACCGACGCACTTACCCCCATCCCTAGTCGTAACAAACAAGCACCCCCTAAAAAGGTATAAAGGAAAGCACAAATAAAAAAAAGATTCCATATAATGTTTCGTGTTACAGGTCCTTCTTATTAGGTTGTGCATAACAATATCTCTAAGGAATCCACCACAAATTTAGTGTAACAATTTATAACCAATACTCAACAACCTCCTAATATGTTCAAAACAGGTTGTATGCAAAAATAAAAATCATGCATTTTATAGCAACAAAACTACTATATTAACCTAAATTTTGTTTGTGTTTGTTTAAGGAAGTTTTTTCAAGAAGTAAAATGTTGATCGAATGAAAATAGAACTGAAAGGTGTTTTTTGTTCTGATACCACGATTAAACTGAATATGTTTGGAAAAAACATCCTCAAAAAATTTTCAAGACCAAAAATTTCATCCACACAACTTCTCTACAACAAAGTTCTTCAATTCTTGTCAAAAATTATGTTTCTGGTGTTACTTGGGTGTACAAAAAGTTTGATTTACAAACTCGTGTAACGGTGGATGGGTTAGTCACAGCTATGTTTTTATATTTATTCTTTTAAGTATATTCAAATGTCAACAGTTTGTTTTCAGTTTTCATTCACGTGAGACTCGTGGTAATCATGGACTCGAAAGGAGAGCTCGTGATAACTATTTTTTTAATCATTTTAAATCCTGTACTATTTGAAAACAATTGAAACCGTTAAACCCTTCAATCAAATCGGTTCTTAGAAAATACCTTCCAGATCTGGTCGCAAACGCATTGTGAGGTGTCCGGTGAGCATCAAGCGAGCCCATAATGGGGAAATCCATTAAAAAATACTGGTAGGGATCAGTATTTGTACCACTCACCGTCGTTCTCTCCGAGATCTATAAGTAATAGTATGACGAGAAGAGCAAATGTGTGAAATAGGGGGTGCATGCTAAAAATAAACCCAACAGCGGGAGATAATTCCTCACCCGTGTTAGGCAGTATTGAGAGAGGGACAAATCGCTAGAACCAGAAAAAAGCAATAGGTAGTATTAGAGCACGATCGGCTGCATAACATAAGGGGATTTCCTCCCCCTTGCCTACCCTGCATTGGGTAGTATGGTAATGGGTTATTATGTGCCTGATTCGGATTCTACCGTTCAATGCCCTCCGCTCAAACTTGTATCTTTCAATTTCAATGCCTGCCGTTGCCCTATACGGAACTATCAATACACTTTCATATTACTGTCCACTCCTAGCGCTTCGCATGGAGATGAGAATTTATCTGCTTCTGACAAACTTCATCAAAGATCGTTACTCCGCGCATGGGAGGATTCAAAAAACAACAATCAAAGTGTATCAAGCGAGTGTTGAAGTATATTCGGTAGAGTCCTGGTAAGTCTGATGGTGGAAGAACTGTTGTTTATTATCAGGAGCATTTTAAGGAACAACTTTGACTGAATCCATACAAAAAACAATGGGTGCATGACTGAAAAGCAGAAGATTGCACGAGTCGAATGATGCAGAAAGTTGCTCAAGTGACACGGTAATTGTAAAATTCTAGTTCAGACGAAAAATGTCCCTGCTACAGGATCACTACAACCAGCATAATGATCAAGCAAATGCAGCACATCTTTCTGATATTCCTCGTGATAAACTAGCTGTTCAAAGTTTCCAGAATGTTTCAAGAGAGATGGATTGAGGATGTGTCTCCAAAACTTTAAAGGTTCAATTGCTGTTCATTGAACCTGATGTTAAAATCAACAGTAAATATTACATCGACAATGTTTTGAAGTACCATTTGCTTCCCTTCGTCAAGAAACACTACAAGAACGAACCATACTGCTTCCAACAAATCTTTGAACTGTCTCACCAGGTAAAATTCACACAGGTTTGGTGTGAGGACTATTGTCCAGATTTAATTTCATCGAAAGGATGGCACATGATATGAATCCTCTTGACCTCTATGCATGGGGCTGCATGCTGGGCAAACTGGGGAATACCGAAGAATTAACCGTGCAAACTTTTAAGAAACGTACATTAAAAATATGGAATGACTTGCCTCAAAAATTTCTGCGTACCAAATGTGACGCTTTCCAACAACGCATTCGGCTGGCAATCCAGGCAAAGGGAGAAAGATTCAAACTGAATTAAGGTAAGACAAATGTTAAAAGTATACCAAACAGGATAAACATTGAAAATTAAAATTCATGGCAGCTTCTTAATTTTATGGCCATTTACTTCACTGACAGAAGTTCCCACTCACTCTGAATATATTTTTGAGTGATTTCTAAGATTACTTTGAAAACTGTTGAAACAATTAAAACAGATCAATGATGGAGAAAAAAAACTTATATACGATAAATAGAAAATAAAAAGAGTTAAGATAAGGATAAAAAAACCTTACCATATTAAAA
This sequence comes from Aedes japonicus, assembly GCA_034211315.2. Lineage (NCBI taxonomy): Eukaryota > Metazoa > Arthropoda > Insecta > Diptera > Culicidae > Aedes > Aedes japonicus. Next base: position 143,380 of record JASCZW010000740.1, read on the forward strand.
CACCAACCACCTTCATTTCCGACTGCTCGTAAATCAAACCGTTTCCATATTTGTGTTAATTAATTTACCATCAAACATAAGCTATTTCCCAAAGCTTTGGGCCTTTTTACTCCACCCATTCCATGTGGCCCTCATTCGAACGCCGGTCTCGCCAGCACATTGTCCGAGGAACCGAGGATGCTCCAGCAAATCTAATTATAATTTCCCTACGAAAAAAAACAACAAAGTTTTTATTTTTCTTTTGCCTTTGCAGAACGGAACTTGAGGCAAACAAAAACAAAACTCAAAAAAAAGTTTAAAAAAGCGCCAACTTTAAGCGAAAAAGTCCAAAGTACATTCTCGGCTCTTGGGCAACCAGTTTTTCACCCTTCATTTGTTGTTTGCTGATTCGATTTGTTTTCTTTGCCAGTTCTGCTCTCGGAATCCGGCTTTCGGTGAAGGACCGGACTGTGTATGTGGTGCATTTAAAAAAAATCCTTACGAGAACTCATCCTTTTTCGAATGGTACCGTTGACGAGTGATGTTAAGAATTGCTACACTATTTATCACCCTAGGTTCATCTGGTGCTCTGGACGGATTCCATTTCATCTTTCATTCCTTGTGTTTCGGTGCCAGATTTGATGGCCACACCCCCGGGGATACTGTACTGCTTCGTTTGTCAAAGTTGTCGGAAGATAGTAGGATGTCAACCACTATCGAAACAACAGGAAACTTTTCATTAAATTGGGATCAACCCGATAGCAATCGCTTGACAAAGCTTCAGTGTCAGTCAGTTAGAATCATTATCCTCCACAAAAAGTTTTCACAACGTAGTTAACAAATTTACTGCGACATTGAACCTACGCACCCTCGGGCGGTTCGGCATTAGGTAAAACAGAAACAAAATAAGGGGTCAACTTCAGCCTACTTAGAACACCCACATTCCGCCCTAGCGCTGAAAGAGAAGGCTGCCTGCCTGGCAGTACGTATTGAAATTGGACGACAGACGGAGTAAACAATTCCTAGTAACTTATAGGGCTGACAAACCAAATACGACTGGATTGTGATAAAAAAAGAAGAGAGATGGAAAGGGCATGGAGAGATAGGCCAAGTTTAATTAAATTTTTGGTTATTTCTCAGAAGAATAATTATCAGATAAGGCAGGGTTGGGCGAATGATACAGTTATGGCGTGGCATAGCAATGCATGATATGAACTCCTATGCTAGCTCGGCTCAGCAGTAAAATGAGTGGTAGAATAAAGCGTACAACCTTTAACAGTGCAATTGGGTGCAAACCGGGACGTTGTGGAAAAGTTGAAGGCGAGGTACTTCATTATTTTCCACAACAAAGCGAATGTTTGTAATGGTGGCATTTGGGTCGAAACGATGGCAATTGTTTTACCCTGACGTAGGAATATTTTCATAGGTATGTTTTTCACGAGAAAAATATCAATGAGAATAATTGAGGTCAAGAACTGATTTGATAGAACTGTCGAATTGTATAGCTGTAACCTGCATCTGGCTTAATATAGTCTTATTGAATTTACTTCATCAGATTTGTAACAAGTTTGCTCTCAGGGAAAGCAGGAACTTTTTTTTATACGTCCTCTGATAAATGTGTATGCTACACTCAAAGTTTATTTTTGTAATCCCGTAGCCCCCGTAATCGTAATTTATCTATCCCGAAATAAAAATTAGAGCGCTGTCGAGAGCTATAACTTCATGCTCATTATTAAAGCATGTTCGCACGAGTTAGCATGGTATAACGAGATCAACCACGATTTCAGAATCAGCACTTTCCAAAACTTCAGGTTCGAATCCCATGTCAGAATCTTTAAAAAACAGCGGACAACTCCACGTGGCTGCCTTTTTTGTCAATAACATTTCTAGTCGATAAAATAGATCTAAAAGTCCTTCATGTAACCACCAGAGAGACGTTTCATTTTAATTTGTGACCAAAAATTCGTAGCTCTTTGTAGTTTTTTCGAACAATATACGCATGTTCTTTCTGGGTCAACAAAAGCTTCGTGCTTTTGACAGTTGCGCATGTGCCATTAATTACGTATGTATCTTCATACAAATCAGTTCGTTGCAGAAAACAAGTATTACCTTCGATTTTGTAATATAAACTTAAATTAACTTTCAGTGTACTGGAATCAAATCATGTAAACATGTATAAGGGTAGAATCTTTTAGAACGTATAGTACGATGAATAAAAATTATGCTGAATAGTGTGAACATATTTGAAACATTTTACAAAAAAATATTTCCCTTGTTCTCAAACCCATGTGTAACTACTTGCAGTACTTTTCGTAATTATACAAGTCACCAAACCTCATACTGTAAATAAACGACACTACCGTCCTGCGGGGCTTACTTTGACATGTGGAGCCTCTTATGACATTTGAGATAATCATTATTTTCTAGCAGGAATATTATTTATAAACATATCATGGCTACGCAATTTAAAAAAAAATATTAAAATTAAATCAGCTTGTAAAAAAAAAACCCTGACGAGTCACGAGCAGGCTTAAAGTTTGCATTAAAAAATGGACAAAAATTGCCGATTTTTCTTGAGTTTACCTTCACCCGCACTGACGAAACATACCCATCAATCATAGTAACCCATGAGAAGCAGCCAAAATTTGACAGCTCTATCAGTCGAACTCTAACCGTGATGGCAAAAACAGTGAAGCAACTCCGTTCAGAAATGTGCGCGTTCCGGCATTTAAAACATTTTGGCACTATTAGACAACAATCAGAGCATCGAAAGAAAGCCAGGTTCCGTCCCTGAGCAACAAGAAGCTCCAAAGGATGCTGAAGCGGAAGACCGAGGAAAAAATGGCTACATTGCTGCGTGCCCTTGGCTGGGAGGTCGGTTCAACCGGCCAAACAGTGAAAGAGTACCTGACAAGCATGAACATACATGTCAGGAAACGGAAGTTGCGTCCACTGGTGTCGGAACTGCAGGCAATTACGCAGCGGTAGCGGCTTAATACGATGGTCAACTCGATTTTCCCGGCGAATCGTGACGTGGCGATGCTGATGGACGACGAAACCTATCCTTACCTGGATGGCAACGACTGGCAAGGCACTTCGTATTTTACTTCCCCCATAAAGGAATCTTCGAGGTGAAGTTCGTTTGACATACCAAGTTTCCCAAGAACGTGCTGCTGTGGCTGACAATCAGCAAGAAAGGGATGTCAAAGTCGCTCTTCTTTCGCTCCGGACTAGGCGTGAACGGGGAAATTTATAGTACAAAATGCCTGCCTGAAGTTGCGTTGTTCATCAAGTAATATAGGGTGTCCACAATGAAATTGCCACACTATGAAATTGCTCTAACTTTTTTACCGTTGGGTAGAATTTAATGAAAATTTGGGTGGATTTAGTTCATAGCGCATTATTTACATCCTGCAAGTTTTAAAGTCCTGTGATCAAAATTTGCGGAAATGGAGTCGAAAGAACAGCTCGTGCGTGATAAAATCTTGCGCATTCATCACGAGAACAAGGATCTCTCGCATCGTTCCATCGCTAAAACGTTGGGAATCGCGAATTCCACGGTGTCGCGAGTGATTAAGCGGTTCGAGGAACGGTTGACCACCGATCGGAAGCCCAGAAGTGAAGGAAAAAGTATTCCGTACAACACCAAAAATCACAACCACGTAGTTGGGGCCTTCAACCGAAATCCGAACGCCTCCGTTCGGGATGTGGCTAAGAAGCTGCACCTAAGCCGAAGTTTTGTTCAGAAGGCCAAAACTAAGGCTGGGCTTCGAACGTTCAAGGTACAAAAGGCCCCTAATCGCGACGAGAAGCGGAACAAGTCCGCCAAAACCCGTGCCAGGAAGTTGTACCTCAACATGCTGACGAAAGTTGAATGCTGCATCATGGACGACGAAACATATGTGAAGGCCGACTTCAAACAGACCCCCGGCAACCTGTTTTTCACGGCCAAGGATAAGTTCAGCGTTCCGGAGCATGTCCGCACTCAGAAGATGTCTGGTCTGGTTTGGCAAGCCATCTGCACGTGCGGGAAGCGGAGTGCACCTTTCGTGACCCAGGACACGATGAACGGACAGGTGTACATAAAAGAGTGCCTCCAGACGCGGCTGCTTCCTCTCCTGAAGGCCCACAACGTCCCAACAATCTTCTGGCCGGATTTGGCCTCATGCCACTACTCCAAGGACGTGCTGAAGTGGTATGCGGACAATAAGGTCAATTTCGTGCCAAAAATGTTCAACTCTCCCAACACTCCGGAGCTCCACCCCATCGAGAAGTACTGGGCGATTATGAAGCAGCACCTTCTTAAACGACCTAAGGTAGTGAAGACAGTCGAGGAACTGAAGAAAGTATGGGTTTACATGCAAAAACGGTTGATTCATGAGTTGTGCAGAATCTTATGGCCGGGGTTAAGGCCAAGGTGCGGGCATTTGCGTATGGACTGTAAATAAAATACGAGTAAAATGGTAAAATGAAGTTTAATAGTTATTTCTCAATCCCTCAAAATTTGATGGCAATCGGATGAAAATTGCGAATTTTGCGAATCAATTTTGTGTGTGGCAATTTCATCGTGGACACCCTTTACCATAAGGGCGAAGGCGAGGTGTTCTGGCCGGATCTGGCGTCGGCCCAGTACTCAAAGCGATTGTTGGAGGAGATGAAGTGGGTGAATAAAGATATGATACCCAAGTTGGCGAACCCACCCAACGTCCCCTAGTTGCGTCCCATCCAGAATTTCTGGGTCAACCTGAAGCGTAAGATCTACTCTAACCATTTTGTCGCGAAAACTGAGGAGGAATTAAAACGCCTACATGCATGTTTTCGTCCGCCATGGCGAATGTTCCGGTTAACTGCTGGAAGGCCGCTCGCAAGGGAATAATCTGTTTTTTTTTGCAAGTTAGCTTAAATAATTACCTTCCATGGGAAATTTATCAAAAGGAATTATCTGTCTTAGCTCTTATTTAATCACTATCCGAAAAAAAAGTTCGTTTTTTTAATGCAGACGTTATTTAGTTCTTGAAATTTTTGCTCGATGCATATTGTTCCTAATATTCGTTAATCACAGTAGGCCAATGAATTCATCAAAAACGAAAGGCTGAGTTATGTCAGTGACGTTCACGTTGAAAGTTGATATAGGACTCCATGTTGATGTGAAGAAGTTGATGTCATCGAATTAATTAATTTCTATAATATTTTAGTCAGTCTAAAGAACCATGAAACCCTTTGAGTGTGGTTAAACTATAAATTCTCTACTTAAATTATGGATACTAACTCTCTATAACTATTCAAATGGCCCTAAAATTAGATAATGAACTTATTCACTTGAATCACCATTATTCACGAAATATGTGAAATTCAAACTAGCGAAAGATATGGAGTGCAAACCAAGGAATAGTCCATAGAAAAGACTCAAAAATGAAACAAAACTCGCTTAGCATTTTCCACTGGCTAGGTCAACCGACTGCATAACCAATGGCTGCAATTTGTTAGCCACTTCCAGCAACTAAGCTAATCTACTGAGTGAAACTAATCCACTATGTACAAATAGGAACAACAACGAATCTAACCTATCCTCTACACTAGATAAATGTAAAATGGTCGATCTACTGTTCAGCAGTGTGAGTCGAATTAACTGTTAATAATATTTTGTTTATTGAATGTCCAACGTGCTTGCTTGTTTTGAAAGGCGTATTGTGATTTATATTGAGCCGGTGCGTGGTAATGGAAATGTTGCTGAGTTCAAGAGAAATTTCAATCAAACATACTCTTCACGACAAATATTGATTTGGTCGTTCTTGAAAGGATTTTGACAACTCCCCTGTGAAATGGTCACACCGGAGAAAGGATGGCCAGCTGCAGATGACGTGGGTGATTCTGGTCTTCTTGTTTTCACGGACGGCGTCTCTTACCAACGTGTTCGGCGTAGTTGTCCTTCTGGAGCAGTACTTTTGAAAGAGTTAAAACAATTGAAATGAATTAAATAAGCATTATGGATTCAGCGTTGATGTTCTACCTTTCGAATGAAATACTTATCGTAAAATTTCTGTAAGCCAGAGAAGAGATATTATCATTCAAAATCTCCAATCAAAATTAAAACGGAACCCCTTTACCGGAATAGAAAAGAGAGACGTAAGTCCTACGTCAAAATGTGTCATTCAATCATTTCGTAGTACCATCACAAAGAACAAACATCCAGGCTCGAACATTGTTTTCCCAATTTACTGTGTAAATTTTTAAAAGTAAAATGGTTGGAAAATCAGCGCTGCCTAGTCCAGGTTTCACCAAACTAAAATTGACAGACTATCAAATCACAAGGCGTGCAGGTGGCGCCATCAACATATGAATCACTAAAACTAACGGAACCAAGCTGAAATTTTAAAATGGCAGTTACAGAAATTTATACACGGATGGCATCTCTAGCTTGGATGTCTGTTCTCTGGTAGAATGTTGTTGGTTACTTCCTTTTTTCTTGATCAGAAATATATCCTCTACGATACACAAACAATTTATACATAACATAAAACGATACCTGACGTCATTCTGGATTTCAAAGTATCAGTGATTGCTATAAAAAAGTCGGCCAAACATTACACAATACGGCACAAGGACAATGTGAAGAAGCTATATATTGATATTTTTTATGAAGTTTTAAAAACCAAAATCTTTTTTTTTTCATCACTTCCCAAAGGGAATTGGTCACGATTAGTTTCCACGGCAAATCAGTAAATGACAAACAAGCATGTTCGGAATAATAGTATAAGTTCTGATACAACAGTTTAAGGAAAACAGTAATTCGTTCTTTTTTTATTAAAACAAAAAAAAAGACCGTGAGTTTCGTAGTTGCTACTCTGTTACTGAACAGAACTAGTGTAATTTGCACTGAGAACCACTTGAATGAAGCTTGGGAGTAGCTTTTACATCTTCAATGTACAAGTGCACTAATTCATTCTCTTTGTAGATCAATACCGGCGCCGGCCACGTCCTCACGATCTTTGGGGAGGGGGAAGGATGATTAGTTTGATAATTGTTGGTCAGAGACCGTGTTTACCTCTGCGCCTCCAGAATTGACAAGGAAAGGATACATTTGTGTAGATCATGGGCTCACTGCTGTAAGTGACGCAATACATGAAAGCGCTGTAGAATGCTTTTTATTTTAAATCTAGTGGTGATAGGAAGAGGCAAGTGGCAAATAACAAGAAAGGGGACGGACCAGAGATTGAACTTCCGTCCATCTACTCTGTAAGCAACCCAGCCACGCCAGTAAATCGGAAATCATTCGTTCTAGAGAAAAAGTGCCTGAAAAGCAATGGTGGGGAATCAAAATGTCCATGAAAAAATACACACTGAAAGAAAAATATTTAACAGGAAAAAATCATAACTAAAACTTATAATTAAAGTTCCCTAATCTCTATTTTTAATTTTTTTCTAATTTCCATGATAAAATTTGAACAAAAAAACCCATTGTTCAAGAGGTTAGAACAACATGGACAAAAATTAAATATTATGATCAGGTTTGTAGATCACAAACTTTTTTTTTTTAACATGTTATTCTTTACATCAAGGTTTGAAGAATATTTTGTCGACGTCATGGAGCATTAAATTTACGTTTCGGGGATTGTGAAAACACACAAATTGTGTGTATTTACCAGAACAATTCAATTACTTACAATACTTAGGTTGCAATCACGCAAACGAACTAAATCAAATTTTAAATTTTAGGTAAATTTCAAGAAATATTAAGTATGTTTTACGCAATGATATTATCAACAATTTTTTTTTTGAACAAGTTGCCGCTTACCATATTTAACCACGGAAACATAATTTCTTTTGACCGGCAATGATTGGCTAACGTTATTGTCGTTATTGTATTTTTGAACTTTATGTTAAACTTCATCACTCAAGCCGTGTCCACGTTTACTATCTGGTGTTGGCTTCCTTTGCCATGTTATTGTTCATACCACACTCTTTTGCCATTTTTTTCACAGACCACGACTTGGGTGAAACTGTTAAAATACGATACTTTTCGGCCTTTGTTGTCTCATCACAGAAGAAAATTTCCATTCAAATATTGATGTAAAATCGTGTTTTGGCATTCAAAAGTACTTTTGATAAACATAAATAGATTTTATGAAAAATCTTCCGGA